>BLXT01007308.1:4522758-4540031 GCA_019648995.1 Plakobranchus ocellatus | reverse complement strand
ATATGCAATTCTACATTCACATATATATATGATAATCATAAGAATAATTGCCTCGTTTGTTTTTTTTTTATTTTGTTTGTTTTGTTTTTGTTTTTTTTTTTTTATATATGATGTCAGTTTTTTTCCTTTTTATTTTTTCTCCCCACAAAAATGTAATATTATACTGGTTCAAGACCCCTCACCTTCTTACACATTTCTTTTAGAAGCCCAAGACCCCCCCCTCCCCATCACGTGAGCTCTACTTAAAGCCAGGTCATAACTATCGGCTCCAAACGCCAGAGCGGCCGCCATATTGCTAGAACAAGTCTTGCGGCAGTCTGTTCCTTTTATTTTCTTATAAGTTCAGTGGTCCAGACTTTGGACTTGGAGACAGAATAATTCGCTTCGTGCTTGTTGATGTGCAACTTTTTAAGAAATCCTCATAGCAACGCAACAGCGTCGAGCTTCCGGTATAGAAATGAGCTTTCTTTTGGATGTTTAGATATATATCTGTATTTTAACTTTTTTTTTTTAAGACAGACGAAACGTCGGTTTTTTTCCGTTAAATTTCATAAGTAGAGACCGAAATCAAAATGAGTAAAGAGACTAATCTGAGATATGAACAACCTCACAAACCCAGTAAATTGTATCAAGAATATACCAAACAGTTAGAGGTATGCTAGCACTTCTGACAAATTATTTTCGTTATGCCTGTGGCCATAGATCTAGTATTTTTCTTAAGACACTACCATGGATGTTGTCTGAAACTGATCACATCAGCCGCTATGTGCAAATCATATGATTTGTACAGTGAGTCCCAAATAGATCTCAGTCGGATTTGTAAAAATCCAAGGACAAGTCACACGGCCTGGTATTATTCATAATTATTGCAAAATTACATTACCGCAAAGTCTCAAGTAAAGAGATCACTAGATCTAGATCTTTACTTATTTGACCAATAATGGCCGAACCTAGATCTACATGGAAAATGGAAAGATTTCTCATTTTGCATGCAAAGCAATAGATGCCATAATAATCATAATGGCGATATATAGGCAGTTTTAGTCAACTGGAGGATGTTAAAAATTAACAAAACAGAACAAATACTTTCAAATGATGTTGTTAAAAAACAAAGATGTATCTTTCAAATTTTTGGGAAAAAAATGGATTACTCATTTACACGCTCAGATAGTTAGGACTGAGTGTAAGTTTGCCAGTTCTGATTCAGTATTGACTTTTGAAATAAAAAACAATACAAAATTTTAGTCAGTTAATAGTTATACTGTGATATAAGACATTGGTAAGCAACTTTCACAGATTTAATTTTGTATAAAAATCGTGTGCAAAACTGAGAACGCTAGATCTGGGGCTGCCATTATATTTGTTCTTTTTATTTTTATGTGTTTACATCAAGCACAATTCAGATTTTTAGAAGTTCAAAAAGTTGTGTACGTCCTGTACAATAAATTTTATTATATTTAAAGTAATAAATAAAATGACAAATGTATTATGTTGATGATATGTAAGTGTACCCATCAAAAACATGCTGTCTGAAATTATTTTCATTCTACTATTTTTTGTAGATATCAATGCTACCCTGTGAATAGAGTTTACAAGTCTTTTATTTCTAAACATAGAGCGAAGGCTTTCAAATGCAGCCAATAGAATATAACAAACTGAGAAATTAATTCAATAACCTAATTTTTTATAGCTTTGTATTTTAAGTAAACATTTTCATAAATATTAATATAACATTTTTGTAAATTTCGTTAGAGTCAATGCATGAGCAGCTGCCAGGAACATAATGAATGAGTTTTGAGTTACAGGTCTATAAAGGCAAATATGTCTGTAAACTTCAAAATTGAGTTCTAGCTGTCATCATTATTTCTAACTTCTTTTTTCATCCTTTCCCAAAATTTAAGTTGCTAAAAAATAATCAAAATGTTTTATTATTTTTTTTTCTGCCACTTATCATCAGAGCAAGTCTCAAAATGATCCATACTAG
This sequence comes from Plakobranchus ocellatus, assembly GCA_019648995.1. NCBI lineage: Eukaryota > Metazoa > Mollusca > Gastropoda > Plakobranchidae > Plakobranchus > Plakobranchus ocellatus. The sequence goes on along the minus strand of BLXT01007308.1, from coordinate 4,538,047 downwards.
AGGGATTTATTAAGGGTGATGGCAAAGCCTTAAATTTTATTGTGTTGTGAAATGTTATTTATGAATATAAAACAAATTTTTTCAACTATATCATGGGAACCACTGCATAAGAACTTTATTGTGCAAAATATTGTGTGCTTTTATAAGGTAAACATGGGCCTCTCCTGCACTAAGGTGGGCATATCTTCTTGCTCCTATTTCAACTTTCAAAAGATCATTTCTAGCTTACACTGGTAATTCTAGGCAAAAGGAAAACATTTAAAACATTTTTGCTCATTTTAATTGCTTCATTATTGAATGAATCTTTTGGACAAGGGCAAAGCTGCTCATGCAGATATTATCAATTATTTTTTATTCATAAGAAAATCTTTCAAAGAAAAACAAATGATGATCAGTCTAAAAGTGTTTTTTTTTTTTTTTTTAAATTGATACTTTATTTTTTAAATGAACTGAGCAAGATCTATATCTGCGCAAACCTTTATTACATAATGATTTTGCAAATTACTGAAACATATGTCACCAATGTAATTTTTAATTAGCAGTATTATCTTTTCATAAAATGCTTTATTTTTCATGCCATATCCTTATCAGAACACAGACTTTAAATCTTGTGCAAGGCTTGTTTTTACTGTTGAAATCTTTTTGAAACTTTGAATCCTAAATTTTAGCTTGTGTTTTACAAATTTGTTGTAAAAATGAAAACTGCTATCACATTAAAGTAACCAAATTGTTCCTGATTTTTAGTCTTTTGCTTTTCCCTATTGCGACTTATTTCACTCCTCAGGCAAATGACCGGATGCTCATAAACAATTTAGATCAAAAAAGGTAAGACCTCATCCTGTACTGTTTAAAATTGGTTGTTTTTTTTTCTATAAAGCTTATTCCAAATCTTTCGATCATTTAATTCAGTTTTGAGTGCAATTGCCCCTCCTTGTCTATGAATCACAGGCAGTGATTTAGTGACAACTACTCATAGTAAATTAGATGGAGTATGTTGTCCAAAATGACTTAGAGCTGATGGATTGGATGACAGTCTGAGAGTTTATTTAGATACTTTGCATATATTTATTGATTTATCAAGTTCTGATTTTACATTGAAGGGTATGGATCCTAAGAATTTTCTGCTTGAAAAAACTAAGTTTTGTGTCAAAAAATTAGATCAATGAATACTGATGAGTATAAAATAATCCATCTCTTTTTGTCAAAAGTTTGCCTTAGTCTGCATTTAATTCTTAAGGACTTTCTTTTGTCTAATCTTCACTATGACCTAATATGAAAGATAATATGTAGACTGAAGCCTTTATTAAAAGCAGACTCACAAAGGAATAAAATGAAACACAAAATATGAAATCTTAAAAATGTGAGGCAAAAATGACTACAGCAATTTCAGTTGGAACCTCATATTGGACATGAGCTGAAATAAACACGGTTTTCTAGGCATGAGAAGACAAAATAAATGTGTCCATAATTTTCTGTGGCTTGAGAGCTCTGATGATGGCACATAGTGACCAGGGATGGCAGTGACGTAAGCATCCTTTTTTTTGCCCCTGCAGGCAACAGATGAATGAGAATTTACCAAATTTGTATGAGATGTTTCAATTTTAACAAATCTGTATCGTATATTCAGAATCAATGTATTAATTAGACTGGTTTTGAAGCTTCATTTGATGTTCAAATATAATCTTACACCTTGGAAGGGGGGGTCTCTCCTCCTGTAAGAAAAATGTGAGAGGGGGGGGGGTGTCTTGCACCAATGTAATATTGCACTTTTGTGAGGGGTAAAAATAAAAAGAAAAAAAATGTCAACATAAAAAGTAACACAAAAAGGGAGAGGTAACTATTCACAACATACGATCAATAAATGAATCGGTGCAACAGTAATATGTCCCCTAAAATTGTATTGGAATATTGATTTTCCATTTTTTGCCAATTTGAATAATTTACTAAATTACTCTGTATAAATGTAGAATTGCATTATATGTACATTTGTGCATAGGAATTTTTTTCATGAATATGTATGTAAAGTGCATAGAGCAGTGATTGTGTTTTGGATTTGCATGAGAAAATGTCTTCTTCTTCTTATTATTTTTATTTTTATTATTATTTTCATGAGAGGTCCACAAAAACAGTGTGACCATTACACCGATAAAAGAAAGAAGTTCAACTACAGTAATTAATTCACAGCTCTCTTTTAATCCACAAGATAATCGAATGTTGAATGTTCATCTTGTCATATTACACTGACACAATTTCAAACTTAAAAATTCTTTCAAACTTTTGAGCCAAGAAATAAATATAAATATTTGGAACACATGAGTTGTTTTCAGAGATTGGTGTTTCTCTTTTTGCTTTCACCTCAAAGCAAATCTTTTCGATTGCAAGGTGTTCTTACTTTTGCATTCTGAGTTTTGTACTGCACATAATGGCTTATGTGCATCGGGCCAAACAGGGAATGTTGCTCCTTTGAGGATCAACCAGAAAGCAGATCTGCAGAATATACTAATGGGTCTTCATAGGAATATTTCTTTATATCTTCAACGTATTTCTGGAAATATCAATGTAAATTATTGTTATTTAGTAGAAGTTTCCTGTTTGTTTGCATTTTGTTTATATCTGTGATAATTATAACAATATCATCCAAGCAGCTTTGACTTATAACTTTCAGTTTGGATGATAAAGAGCTTCATGACAAATGGTTTGAGAAAAGCAATCTGAAGGTGAAAGCCAAAGCAATACAGATCGAGAAGAAGCAGTTATCTGAGGAATTAAAACTTGTAGCCAAAGCCAGCATGTTGGTGAGTTGAAAGTTCCTTGTTTTTTTTATTTATTTATTTTTTTTATGTATTTTTAGCTCTGCACAACAAGGTGATGCATGAAAATTTCCCTCAGCAGTCATGCTGAAATCCATTCCTATGGAATCAGGTTTGTCTTCACTGTTAAACGGTCCAGTTAAAAAAAAAAGCTCATCAATTATAATAGGAATCTTTAAAAACAAGAACAAGTAAATTTGACTGTTTTATGGTTCAGTGACTTAAAGCCTGACTAATTTGATTTAATGTCCCATAAGTTTATCATGATACTTGTGCAGAGAATAGCTTAACTTTGGAAGCTGCTTGTATGTTAGCCCAAAATATCAGCCGTTTTTTGAAGATGTATATTGACCAAAAAAAGATACTCATTTTTCCAGATATCTCGCAATACAAACTACGAAACAATATTGTTCTAGAAATGTACACATTCAGGTTTTATGGTAAAGGTGATGTTATGTTCAATGATGAGATTAATTTGAATTAAACTTGCTTGTTTTAAGAAAAAAAAATGTTTTTACTCTTTTCAAATATTGATACAGTAGAATTTATCTAATTGAAATTTTCTCTTAAGAAGATCTTATTTCAGAGCATTTTGAACTACTGTTGCTTCATTGTATGAAAAGTTGATATTATCGTAACCCCCCCCCCCCCCGCAAGGACATTGATTTATGCATTCTTCACTGTATGCAACTTTTCAAAAAATCATTAGTCATCAGGATCTTTGAAGTATTCTCATATGTAATAAAGGGGCGTTGGTCTGCAGCTATGCAGCTTGCATTTGATTTATTTAAAAGATGAAAGCAGAAAAATCTCTTGTGAATTACAGTATGACTGGGTACAGAAGTCAGATATTTTTAGGTTGCATCTCAAGTGTAAATTTTTTTTCCTTGCATCTCTTGCTACATGTAGGTGCATGTTCAACTCTTTTCAGTAACTTCTCCTGGCACAGGTTATACACAGTGTTAACCACAGTATATTTACATAAAAAGGACTTTAACATATATTTGATCTTATGAGAGAAAGCTTATATATCAAAGACAAAACTCTTCAGAGCCACAAGATGGTAGTACAATTTTTTTATTCAAGGACATGAGCTGTGCCTATGTTTTTCTGTACATTGTAAAATGCTTATTCTTGGAGAACCTGTCGCTGTAGATGTTTACAAATTTGTAGCTCCACATGATCAATTTTAATTTTGTTGTAGAGTTACACTTACCTTTGATATTTTCTGAACCTGTCAAAAGTAAGATTTGATACATTTTCAATACTGTCCTAACCATTTTGTGATTTTCATGCTTGCAATGATGTTCTTTCTTTCAGTATATTAGAAAACATTTTGCTTTATTTTAGCTACACTTTTTCTTTTGCAAGATGATCAGCTTTTTTATTTCTGCCACTCGTCAGTGTGCAGGGATCCAGTAAAAAGTAACAATAGCTTTTGTGGCAAGTCATGTTAAGACCAGTCAAACTTTGAATGAGGAGGTTATTTGAGGTTATTTTTTCATCCTAGCTTCTGTAGATTTTGGGGTTCAGTGCTGATGTTTATTGTGTCCGAGAAATTAATTTAACATAACATTAAGGCCTTTAAAAATCTTTTCATCTTTTTCAAACCTTTTAAGGTGCTATTTCATTCTTTAAAGCATAACAAGGAATGAAAGTTAATTTTTTAGCGGCCCATAATAAATAGTCATTGACTTTTGTATGTGAATATATATATAAAAAGTAAACTATGCCTCAATCAATCTGTTATATTATTGTGCTGTTTTAACTTTGAAGAATCTTAAGAAAGAGAAAATGATTACATACAATATTTAAATTAATGCAAGGTTGGAAAAAAAAAAGAAAGAAATCTTCACTGTGAATAAAAAGCTGAAAAACAAAAAAGAATGAAAAAATCACTGAATGAAAAAGACCTTGGATATGAAAAAAAAATGGACCACACTTTTTTAAACCAATTTTAATCTAATATTCTGGAGACAAATTTCAACTTCGTTATAAATCACAATTTGCTTTTTAAAGTTGAATTTGAGTATTTGGTTTTTGATTTTCAGAAAGCCCTCAAGTTGTTTTTAACTTCATGCTGTATTTTAATTAACCCTCGTTATCCATTACAGGTAAGAAAGAAGGCCTTGGCATTAAAGATGGAAGAAGAGCAAAAAATGTATGATGAGGAACTTAGAGAAATGGGCAAAACTTTTCATAAACAACGAATTTAGTACCTTTGCAGATATCTTTTTGTATATATACGTCAACTTATCTTCAGAACTTGTATAAATTTATAAAATTAAAAAAAATAAATCTATTGTCTTTTTGCAATACCTCACTCCTGAATACCATGTGTACATGTTTTCAAACTAGTTCAGGTAAAAGTCTTATTTGACTCGTTTTCATTTATTTCCTTATTCTGTGAACTTTGCAAAGCTAGACAGAGTTATGTTAGTTATGCACTGAAATATTATTTATATAATTTTTTCTTTTTAATCCATGAACTTAAGTTTAAATGTTTTCTAAAAAAATTTTAATGTATTTTTTATCCGTTAGATTAGTTGTAAGCTATGTCGCTTGATAAGTTGTAGATGGCTAAATCTGTTTTTCTCTTTTCAAACTAAAATTCAATTGGTTGGTATTTTACTTTTTTGTTTTTTTTTAGATTGAAGTAAAAGATAAGAATAATTTGAGGGTCACATTTTTTAATTGCTTTGGTGCGTGTATATTTTCAAATTCCTGCAGTAATTTTATACCATCTTTTTTGTGATTAAGAAAAAATGTCTTACCACAACACTTAATCAGACTCACATACATATGTGTATAAGAATGGGAGAGTTGAGATTTAGAAGTATTGATCTGAATGTGCGTGTGTGTGTGTATGTAAAAAAAACAAAATTAAAAATTAAAATCAAACATTCCTAAATGAATGTCAAGTAAATAAAAAGCATTGCTTTGAATAGACATAACTTTTGCTTGACCTTAATTTCTAGCCTTTTTCATCAGATGATACATTTACAAATTGTAATAACTAATTTGATTTGTTTAAGGTGACAATTGTTGAACTGTGCATCTCTATGTTTATAAAACAATGCTGAATTATACAGTGGTATAAGCTCTTCTTGATCACGTGTATGCTGTCTCTATTAATTTTGATCCCCTGCTTGTGGTGTGTATATATGTGTGTAATTTTATTTGTACATGAATAAGATGAGTCATAGGAGAGAAAAGAAAGCTGTATAGAGAAAAGAAAATTTCAAAAACGGCTCTTTTCTGCAGGCGATAAAATTGGTTTACTGTGTTTGATTGTAATATGAGAAAACTAAGACCAAATAATCCACACAAATGATAAAACACAACACTGGCGATAATCGTTGTGACCATCTTAAATTTTATGGGTGTGTATAGATTGCCATATGAATCACCATGCACCTTTTCCAATCATACCTACTCACAATCATGATCAGCTTTCACATTCTTTTTTCAAGACACTCTTGCTATCATTACAAGACTCCATCTCAATGTATTCAAGCAAACATGCAAAAGTTGAAAGTAATACATATATACCTAAATGTAGATAAAGTGAAGATGACTTAGGACAAATTGACTACACTGAAGTGTACAAGGCAATAACCAACAATAAAAAGAAAAAAACCCACTGCCATGTAAAGAAAATATCAGCCAGGACCAATTAATTTGAACTTGAGAAGCAACTCCTACCTACAGTTTAAGGCACCTTATAAGCACAGCTGAATATAAAATTGACAAATTCTTTAAAAAAATGGTATATTTTAATATTTTGGCCAAAGTACTAATTACTGTTAACTCTAATCATACATTTCTATCAAATGATAAGGACTTTCATTAAAAAATCTATGTAGGGAGATTATTTACATTTTTTTCACCATTTCCCCAAAAATGAAATAAAGATGCAAACATATTCTTTTTTTAATATTCCATTTCTATGTGTAGGTAGCACATATAAAATCGGTCATGTTGGAAAAAGGACTATATGTAAATTAACAAATAAATCTGAACTAACGAGCCTGTTAAAAGATTCAGAGAATAAAAAAAAATAAAAAAAAAAGAGAGAAAGGAAGGCAAAACAAGAAGAAAGATGTAGAGGGCAGGATTCTGGCTGTGCTTGTATTTCTTGTATTTCACTGCAGAGCCTATGTAAGGATTTTTGAGACTGTCTCACCCCCATATGATGACTACCACCATAGTGACCCATCACCAGGTTGAGATAGAGACTTTCATCCAAAACCATGATAACCAAAAAATGGTGCTGGCAAACATCAAAACCACTGAAAATATGATAGTTACCACTTGAAAAGAGAGAAGCAAAACATAAAATATACATATTATATATATTTATTAAAAAAGCCATGATTCACATTGTTTTTAAAGGCTTTTAAGCACCAACACATACACAATAATATATCATCACTGGGTTGTTTCCATAGAAAAGACTATCCCTCAACACGAAAAGGGAATTATTAAGTACAGCTATGTACATCCCTTTAAAGTAGTGTCACAGGTGTATGCTGTGTCATATCACAAAATATCTAAAAATTTAAAACTAGAATTAAAGTTACTAATCACTTTGTTCATTAAAACTTTTCCCACAAACTCACACATCAAATTAATGAACCATGAGGAACATTAAAGATTAATACAGGTAACTTGAAAAGTCTTTACAATTTCGTTACTGAGGCAACTTTTTCATATGTGACAAAATTAAATTTTCAGTATTAAGTTTTCAAAATTGACCAAAAGATGATAATAATAAAACAACAGAAAATAAGCCTACGCAAAGGACAAAAAGAAAATTCAGGGAAAAAGAAGTTATTTAAAAAATTATGATTAGGTTTTGTGTGTATAGCCTTTAAGGGGATCTCAGGCTCCCAGGCCAGGGCGTTGGTGGCTGATATGAACTCTAAGGGCCCAGTTAGACAGGATAAGCCAAGCCGTACCAAGAAATCCCAAGCCGCCTTAACGGAAATGAAAACAGATGAAATAGAGGTAATGTTGACACTGATTGCTAATAACAGCTTATACCAATGAAGCTGTAAGGAAATGGTAATTGATATGTAGGCCAAGGCATTCAGATGCAATAAGGTGGCTTATGTGGAAATGAACATTTTTTTCCGCTTTGTCTGCATTTTTGCGCTAGGCCCTAACACCGACAATCGTGCCTGATAGATTTAGCTTAGAAACTAATTTTATCTTGTCATATGCTTTAATTTTCATTTTTTAAGACAATGAGTGATAACGGAAGTCAGTCTACAGATCTCTCTGAGTTTGAAGATGATGGAGGATCAGAGAACCGAAACATTACCCAGATTAAACTAGTGAGAGAGAAAGGCTTTTTATACAAAAACAAAAAAAAAAAAAACAAAAAAAACCATAAAAGGTACAGTGACAGGAATCTGATGGAAAGAACATGGACACAAATAGCGGCGGAGCTGGGATGGATAAATCTATGTCGATTTCTTTTTCTCTGCCACCTTCTTCTCCACACCATAGCCCAACAGGATCCATTGTTAAACTGACAGCAGCAGCTTGGGGGAATGAACACTGATCATTTCCATTAAGCTGTACCGAGCCATGCCTATAAGACCTTGACAAACGTTTACACCAAATAAGCCGCCAAGCCACTAGACGGTAAGGCGGTATATACCGCCTTAAACCGTCTTAAGCCGAACGGCTCGGGCCGGTTCGGTATAGCTTGGCTTGGCTTGTCCTGTCTAACTGGGCCCTAACGATTTAGTCTTCCATGTTTCAAAAAAATATCTTTGACCAAGCTGAAAAGGCTTTTAAAAGATGTATACTGACAAACACACATCGAACACTTTTCTACTGTAATGCAGGAGTACTAATTAATGAAAAAAAAAAGTTTTCTATTCATGTCTAATCACAAAATCAACCTATTATGGTATGCATATATCAAAATAATACTATTAATAATGTGATTGCTATGAAGAAAAAATATACATATCTTGAAAGTGACTGATACTTTTTTAATCAGGATTAATAAGTCTTTTCCTCCATTGCAAAAAAGAAATGTCAACATTAGGCCAAAATTCTGACACTACAATCTCTGAGTTTAAAAAAAAAGAAGCTTCATTTTATGAACTTTCTTAAGACACATTTATGAGGTCTGTTTATACCCAGTATACCAATTAACACTGGTCTCAGGGTTTTGAATTTCTCATTTTCTCTTGCATATTAAGGTCTTTTGTCAATTGCTAAAAGAAATGGGACCAAAAATCTAAAGGCTTTACAGTAGACAATCCCTAATTTTCAAAATACCATGAAAGACAACTAAATATTTTACTTTTATATCATTATTTTTGTTATTAGATTTTTTTTTGCTACCCCAGTGATCTCCCTTACTTATTTGAATCCACATTTGAACATAAACATAAAAAACAAGACAGTTTGTGTAAAGTGCACATTAAAATATAGATGCAAGTAACCATTACTCATACAAATCCAACACAAAGAAGCTTCTCAAAGTATATCTTGAAAACATTCTAATCTTGGTAAACAAGAGTGTTAAAAGGGAAAAAAAAAAGTTATATTCCTCTTGACATTATTGTTTCATTTCATCAAAATGTGCTACAACAAAAAAATGACATGCACAATATCTACACAGCCAAACATGCCTGCAAAAACTCATTTTCATTATATAAGATATCAACAATGAGTGCTACTCAGAAGCAGCAACATTTTTAATTTTCAGTACGCAGAAATAAAAATGATTTATTTTTCATTGATTACAGATATTTTTTTGAATTTGCAACATTCCATTAAACACTAAATTGCACAGCTAGCTATTTACAGTTAATATATGTCACATAATGATACATTGATCAAACATTAACATATTAAGACCAGTCCTTATGAATTGGATATCACAAATCAAACTATTGAAAAAAGTTCTACATGTAAACAAAATTTTATATTATTTTACAGCAATATCAGTTTTTCACAATTACAAATCTTACAGAAAAGTGTTTCAGACTGTTTCAAAGATTTGAAATGTTCAGAATGTGAAATCTGACTCACCTGGACTGGTCTCAAGATAAGAGTGTTTTTAAGAATGTAAAAGGCAAATAAAGAAATTATTATTATTGTTAAATTATTTTTGTTGATTACATCTGCTCAACGATTTTGACTGAGTAGCTTTAGCAATATGAGTAAATTTTCTTTAAAAAGCTATAGAACTTTCTCCAAACAGTCTTAACGGATGGAAAGTTATACATACTAGTCTTGAGAAAGACATAATGCTCATACATTTCCACAGGCCCAACTAGGGCTTTTTAATATATAGTTTTCATCGTTTTCAACTTCATCAAATATAAGACAATCAGGGTTCATCAGGTGCAAGTCACATTACATATATACATATTGAGTCATGAGGATGATATTTGCTTGTATAGAGATTCTATTCCGATTCTGTCAACATAGATGAAGAGTTTGAAGAAAGTAATTTTCAAGCAAGTTTAAAAAAAACTAAAGGCTCTAATGACAAAGTAAATCCTGCCTGATTTACGCTGGTTGTCTCACACTTTCATACATATATATCTTTTTTGTACCACTGAAATAGTTTCAATACACTCAGTCTATTTTTACTGTCAAATTTTCAAACTAAAAAAAAGTGATACACTAACAACACCAGCTTTGTGGGCTGCAATTATTTAATCAGATTAGCTATAAAAATTTAGGGTATTTTTTGTTGAAGCATCATTTAGCTTCAAAATTTTTTTTGTTTTTGTTTTTTTGCTTGCTTTAGATCATAGATCTTTTGGCTGGATATAGTCATTTTGACTGCAATTAAACACCAACTTCTTATGTTTAATCTTTATTCAAAGCATAAATAAAATGCTCTTTATAACATTAATACATTTAAAAATAATAACGATTACTTTTTTTTTTAGAAAAAGGAAGGCAGTCTTGTTTTTCAGAACCGTCCATGCACAGCACATGGGAAAAAAATTAACGTGAACAATCTATGATCTCAAGAACATGATTACTAAATGTCATGAACTTTTAGTGTATTAATATTTTAGATCATTTGATTTGCTGATTTTTTTCCCATATGTTGTGTATATGAAGTAAAACTAACTGTGCTGATGAAAGTGAAAACTTAATGAGGCTGCCACCAAATATATGGAAGTATGGCACATTTAAAGAAGGCATGCCTTGTACACATGCCCTGAACCTATCTACTGATTTTTACAATTACACATTCAATATGCACTCATTTTAAATGACAAGCAATTTCACAGTTTAATTTTATTTACATAAACATAACTAGCTGAAAAAGTGACAAATCAAACATAATAACAACACAAAAATAACCTCAGATTATATCATTTTTTTTTCTTCAACTTAAAAGGGCATGGGATAAAGGAATGGTGAGCAGAGACATGCAATTATCACAGGTTTTAGCACAAAACTTTTGTCAGTAGTAAATCTTCCTTTCCTTTTACTTTTGGGCTTCTGTTCTGGTATCAGGACATGATAATACAGTGAACAAAGTTCCCAGTATTTGTTCTCTTTGATTTTTTTTACCAAAACAATGTCTACATGAAAGTCTCTCTATTCTCTCTTGTTGGTTGTAAGATGAATGTCATTATGTAATACCAATCACAATGTTTAGTCATCTTATTTTGCTGTCATGCATAAATTAATATTCATAGGCACAACTGCCAAGGAATATTGTCTTTGGTATTGATAAAAAAAAGTTGTCTCCATTTCATGGCAGTTCTGTGCATCTTTCTGCTGTTGTTCGTGAACTGACTCTAGTTTAGTTACAGCAACAAGTTTTGTTGAGAATTCACACATTCCTAAAAATACATTCATGATGTAAGCCACTCCTTTAGGTCATTGCTGAGGATAAGCACGGCAGGAATAATCATAAAGCACATGACAGCTATATTCTATATATGAAGAGCTTCAGGTATGTGCATTTTTGGATAAGGCCTCAAGTTCTTTGTGAAATGGGGAGAACCAAATCTCACATAGTTCAAATGTCTTCACACTGGGTTCCAAATCCAGCTAAACCTGTTGAAGTTTACAGTGATGGCTTGGTAATTTACCAAGTCTAGAGCTAGTGCCCTCCCAAAGCTGGTATCATGTTGGCTCGTGATGACTCTTCACAACAAGCTGTGCATTTCTTTTCCTGCAGAACGGAGAGGGCAAAGTTTATAAAATATTTTTTGGGTGGATTCCATCAATAACATGCTTTACTTTACTTTCCCTTTTTTTTTAACTTAGAGAAGGGAAGGTGAGAAAAGCAAATTGAACAATATGTTTAATGAATGCTGGTTATTATTTTTGCAAGCAAATTTATGTTTGACAAACTCATGTACTCAAAATAATACTGATAATACTGATATATTATATCTCTGGAAACTATATTTTCATATTTTCAAACATCACAATCTGCAGGAATTTTTACTCACCCACTGCCTGATGTCTTCCTGGTATCTTTCAAACTCATCACACCACTGATCAAATTTTCTCATCCATCTCTGTTCTATTTGTTCCTTATCTGATTGGAAATTCAATACAAATTTTTATCATGATTTATCACTCAAAGGCAAAGTACATAAAAAGAGACTCGTCAAAAAAATTGCACTGTTTTATAACATTGGATTTTGAAAATCTTCTTCTTCTGTAAAAAAAACTTTGGAAAAATGCATTTGATTCCATATTTCAGTAGTGGTCATAGTCAGAAAAAAAAAGCTAGAGAAGAAAGACATATTTTAGATACAAATTATAGCATTAGCTAGTATATTTGCAAAAAATAAATAAAATAACAAAATATTCGCCATTGCTATGACTTTTGTATATCTTACTCAAATGGCCCAGGTGAAATGATGTGCACATTGTGAGATTGAATTCTGACGTAAATAAATAAATAAACATCTATGAATGTAAATATATATATATATATATATATATATATATATATATATATATATATATATATATATATATATATATATATGGATATTCAAACAAAGTTCATTCTAACACTCACTTGTTTCTACAACCAATGAGTATTCTGCTACTATACGGCCTCGATTGTCTTTCGCAGTATAGCGTCCTTCATCTGGTTGGCGTATGTCTGTAATAATGAGGGAGTTGTCCTGGGCTAGAATGTGCCGATCACCTTGGATGCCAGAACCATTGTGTGTCCAGCGAACACTTCCACTTATGTGTAGTCTGTAGGCAACGCGCAAGGCTACAGAACTGCCAGTGATTTTGGAAATTTTTTCATATGCTGAGGAAAGAAAATTACTAGTGACAGTTTCAGGAAAAAATTTACATATCAAAATAAAAACTAAAAATCTATTTTGAACTTGCTAGCCAAAACATTTATGATTTAAATTAACCATTGATGATGCACATTGCCCGCCATCGCCCGTGACGCCCTTGTACCATATCGCCCGCTATATAACACTACTAAAAAACTCCCTGGACCGAAATTTCATGGACCAGGTATTACCGCGGAAGGGAGGTATATCGGACGCCGAATAGATAGCCAGCCTTTCTAATACTTTTTTAATGAACGGATTCAGTCTTCAAATGACAGAAATACGATTTTTTGAAGATAGCCTTTAATTTCTTGCAAAGTTTGATGGTCCAAAGCCAAAATACTAATGATGATGGTACCCCAGTCGATGAATTTGACGACAATGCGGATGAAAGTGATATAGAATTAGATTGAGATCAGAAAGAAGACATTGATGGGGATATTGAATCATCAGATAAGCTTGACCCTGATCAGTCTAATGACGATGATGGCCTAGGTCTAGATCTAGATCTAGACCTAGGTGACGCAAATCTTTACCAATGGACTGATGAGTTAAAATCTGTTGCAGTAAACCTTTTTACTGAACTTGTAGGCCCTAAAGCAGAAGATTTAAACCTTACCCATGAAAATCAACCTATTGACTTCATCAATTTATTTTTCACATCTAGTTGAAACACTAGCAACACAAACAAACCTATGTGCCACACAAAGAAATTCAAGCCAGACACACCTTGAGACAGACATATTTTTGCATCTGAACCTTATGTTTGGTATTGCTACTATCAGAAACTGAAATTGGGTGTTGCTTGTGTAGCACATATTTGCTCAGTTCTATCATTCTCTCTGAATTTAAATGGTAATAATGAATAAGTTACAAAAAAAACAAGAAAATTTGTTGAAAAACAGGTTTTTTTTTTGGCTTTTTTTTGGTATCACTTGAAAGTTTATCCATTTTCCTTTCATTTGCAATTTTTTTCAAAACAATATGACAAAAGGCAAATTTTATATGAATTTTTTAGTAAAACTAGTGGTATAAGAAAATAGAGTTATTCTCCTTACATTGGCACACAAATTGTGTGTTTTGTTGAAGCCTCTGGTACATTAATGGTAAGGCAATAGATCAAAGAGTTTTCATGTGAGCCTTCATGTACCACACTCACAAAAGAACAGAAAAAAAAAAATAACTTACAGTACAATTCTCCAACTGTTTTGGTTATTGCTTCTTCTAAAGAATATGCAAGCAGATCAATTTTCTTATAGCTGATCAAACTGAAAACAATAAAAAAAAAAGACCAGTTAGTGATAAAAAATAAAATATTGACCAATTCCACATAAAAAGGCCATAACATACCATAAAACAATGAGTTAAATTATTGTTTCATAATTATTAATTACATGGGTAAAAGACTAATAATTTAAGGTGCTACACATCAGAATAATGAGATTGAAATAAGTAAAAAGAAATTATTTTAAGACTATTTAACTGACCAAGCAAATATCTCTGTAGCTTGCATGTTTTAGTATTGGCTAAGATGAATAATACTTTATCAGTTATGTTTACACATTATTCAACTTATTTGTTTGTTTATTTTTTTGATGTTTTAACTTTTTAACTGTACTATTGTTCTATAACTAGAAAAATTTTTGTGTCTTCAACATAACTGTTAAGCATTTTTTTGGTACATTTTATAACTGCTTTGGTTTTGTGCATATAGCTTACTAGTTCAGATCTCAGGGCAGGTTTGGTAGCCAATGTGTCACAACACCCCTCATTGTACTAGAAGGTGCACATTGGCACAGCAGTAAGAAATTTCTCTTTATCAAGGCCACTCAATCCACAATTGGTCTCAGGGACATAGAGCATCATTCTGTTCTAACCAGTTATGAATGAAGAGCTGGTCTTGTGAACTAGCCAAGTAAAATCTTGGAACTCAATAGCAAACTATCATAGTCTCAAAGCATATCTTGCTATGATTTGATACATCATACTGAAGATAATTAAGATTTGTACTCCATAATATTAAAATTTTATAATAAATAACATATCAGCAGCATGCTTATAAGGTGTTAGAAATGTTAGACATTTCAAATCTATTTCTTCTGTTATATTTTTATTTTGACTGGACCTAGGAAATTCTTATTTAAAAAATAAAAAAAAAAA
>BLXT01007308.1:4464913-4475880 GCA_019648995.1 Plakobranchus ocellatus | reverse complement strand
TCTCTTTTTTGCTTTCTCCCACTTCCTTCTTTCTTGATCTTATACTCCATATCGCTTTATATCTTCATAGATTTTTCCTTATTCGGTCCCATTCAGTCTACACAATTGCTCCTTAGTGAATAATAAAAAATAAAATTAGATGACCTTTTATTTAACACGCCACTATATAACTATTCATATTCATTTCGTCCTTTTCGCGTTCTCTTTTTTTTCAGCGGTGGATAACTAAATGCAAACACACACACACACACACACATAAGCTGATAATGTCAACACTCTTACTGCCGCTGTCACCTCTGATCAAGTCACACTGCCAGTTCACAACCCAAGTCCTCTGCTCATCCATTAGTTATCGCATTAATGAGAGCTCACACTTTGCCAGAACTCAAACATTCGAAAAAAAAGGCGAAAATTCCCTCATTCTGTCATACAATATTTCTCGCTTGCTTTCTAGTAAAATCCTTTTCTCGACACATATTACATTATCGTAAATGCGGAGAAGTGGCAGCTTCTCTTGGTTAATTATTAACAATGACTAATACTTCAGCGGGTTTTATTTCAAAAACAGTTAGTTCGTAAACATTTTCCATGGCTTAGTTATCACTAGGGCCTTACATTGAGCCTAAATTAGGAGAGCGCATGATTTCAAAGCTTTTTGTTTGCCACATGTGTGCTCAAAATACCGAAACATTACTGAATATTTTTTTTTTTTAGCAAAAATTTTAACAGGCCAAATAGACTTTTCCTCATTCGACCTTTTTTTTTTCACCACTTTTTTGATTTACTAATGAGATAAATTTAAAAAGTGAATGAGTAAGAAAAATGGAAGTACAGGGGGGAAAAATTTATTAACCCCACTCTCGTCATAAAAAAAATTAATGGAAAATGCCCCAAGTGGAAATAATAAAAAGTCCGTTACGAACAACAAATGACCATTATATAAACCACAATTCAATTGCTTTCATTATATAATATCCGTTTATGAATAACTTTCACCCGTGTGTTAAAGAAAGCACGATAAGTGCATGAGTGCTTCAAGTTATCTACTGATGGATTCACTTAGCGTATATTGCATATTGACCGTCACTAACAATGTGTCTGCGGCCATTCTATTCTTCGCTTAGTACCAAGATCCAGGTAATAAATCTCTTGATATGAATCAAGGCTTTCGTAAATAAGATTCCATCAATGATCTGAGGCAAGGTGCACCTGACAGCTGAAGTGGGCGTCCCTTCGCTTCAGTCTACACTTCTCAGCGCAATAATGCCCACCTTACTAGTTCCAGATGAGAGCTCCTCAAGCTCATACCTTTGATCTGATCTGCTCACCTATCTCGTTAAGGATTCCGTTGCCACAAGCGTTCACTACCACATCAAATCCGACAGCCGATCCACGTAACAAAATTGTTCAGGGACGAGGCACGCGCCTTTAGTAAAAACGGCCAGACCGGAGATGAAAGTTTCAACTGATGAATATTGTTGGTGCTAACGGGGTCAGAGCGGTCAGTGGCTTCCGGTCTCGCGTAACTAAAAATACCAGCTCAGGATTGCTGAAAGTAGCACCATGGGGTGGTCTTAAGGAGTAGGGCAAAGAACTCTGATAGTGGTTGGCATAACGTAGTGATAATGATATTGGCCATCGTAAATAAATTTATTTTGTTTTGGTGGTTTGCTTTCGGTGGTTTTATTTATTTATTTATTTATTTTTGGTTGCTTCTTTTTTAAAAAAACATAAAATCTTTCTTGTCCAATAATTTTCTTTTTCCCCATCCAGTTTTTTCATCAATATGTAGCTTTCTCTCTACACGTATGCCGTGTCAAGAAATCAATGATTTTTTAACCGCTACTACCTATGTCCAGGAGAAATAATTGAATTGTACAGAAGTTCAAAATTAAATGAAAGTGATCTTGTGTTCCTAAATAAGGTTTATCTGATAAAGAGGTGCTGTTATAGCAAGCTTTAATACTTTTTTTCAAGGGCTACTAACAAAAAAAAAGCTCTCCAGTGAAAGTACCTACGACGAAATTGGGCCAGGTCGACTTTAGTTTAAAACTGGACATAGATTTATCTTATTTTCTGATTCTCCTATGTAGAATGTTTTCTCTAACAAATGCTAAGCTTAGCAGAAATTTGGAGAAGGTAAACACAAACGCATAAAATGTATTGAGGATCTAAAAATAAAAAAAAAATTCGGAAATTAATTTGGGAATCGTTACACACAAAAACGTTTTGTGGTATTTTTTTGGCTGGTAGGAGATTCCAATTAGGCAGTGTATCTGCGGAGACAGTCTCTCGATGGAAGGCAAACAATTCATTGGAGTCAAAATTTGAACAAGGAATAGTTTGCGTTAGCCAGAGACAGGGGAGTCTTCTTAGTACATATAGCTGAAAACTCTTTCGGCTGATACAGACTATTTGTCTCGGATAACTAAATCTTAAACAAAGAGAGGGTTTCTCGCTAATACTTGTGAACCTCGCCACAAGTGAAAAACTTTCAGAGCTTTCTTAGCTCGGCTCGTGTGGCAATGAAGATGCAAATATGCTTTAGTTTGTTAAGCATTAATTTGAATTAGATTTTCACGAGCTCCTATTTGTTTTGTCTTAAAATTTTCGTCGCATATATCAAAGAGGTTTGGAAGAGATTCGAACTATAAATGTTAAAGATAAGAACACAGAATAGAGAAAGGTTTTAACAAATATATTACAGGAAAAAAAATGTTCGCATTAAAACAGAAGTTACACAAAAAAAAAATAAACATGGTATCACGAAAGTACTGAATCGACATTATCAAAAAGACTTCTAAAAGCGCAAAAGAGTGAACATTAGTTCTACCCAGAGAACTGTGAGGTAAGGACAAATAAGTAAAAATGACTTTTTGAAATAAATTCCCTAAAGGCCACATGCCTCTTTATATTACAATTAGCACGTAAAACAGAAAAACCAAAAATTAATTAATTAAATAAAATTAATTCCTACGACAATTTAAAAACTAAGTGTCAATGTCACGGTCACCCAAAGTATAGTTATGAACACAAGCAGAATCCGTTTAGTTCAAATTAAGAAATATATAGTTCAGGGTAGGTATCAAACAATTGAAACAAAATTTTTTCTGTAATTTATAAATTTACTATTCTTTGCAATATTTAAACTACAGCTTACGCCTAAGGGTAACTTTTGCTCGTTATGTGGCAATACCAGTTTCTCTTGAGCTTAACCGCAATCAACATTTAGCAAAGCCTTGAGGAAATAAGAAACAATATTATCTTTTTTTTTATCATAGAGATTGTCTATTGAAATCGAGAAGTACTATCAAATTCTGCGGCACGTATTATTATTACCATAAGCGTAATGCAAACATTTCACAGAAAGAATAAGTGCTTGCCTTGAGGCTTTGGGAAATATAAGCAAACGAGATTTTTCAAATAATTCATAATAAAAATAAAAAGCAAACACACTAACAAAATATGTAGACAAATATATTTAAATAAAAAGAAGACGCAAACAAGTTTGTTTATTTTTTTTTGTTTTGTTTTTGCTTTTGCTTTTGTTGTTGTTGTTATTGTTTTTTTTGTTTTTTTTTTGCAAAGCACCACCTGCAACATCTTTGGCGAGTCTCTGTGAAACACCAACGGACCAATTGCAAAAGCCCAGCACTCTTTTTTCCGCAAAACATATTTCCCACACAATTACATTGTGAAATCCCAGCACACGGCATGACTTGTCGCTAACCAGTGTGTTAAAAACATTACTTCTTTTATACACCGCTCGACGACCGGCATTGTCGAAACAAAGCCATGTTATTAGAAAACTTTCTCATCGAGCATAGGACGCGGCTTGCACAATCTTAAAAGATTCTAAAGAATTTATATATCTATATATTTTTTACAACATTCATTGCGTGCAGTGCCTTAAAAAATATATTAGCGCCGACGGTGGTGGAGTTGGCATTACTTGTCTTAAAATTTACATAGACCACATGTCGCACGTTATCTGTTCAAGCCCCGCTGTTAGACATGGCCTCTTCGATAAACTTAAGTGCTTAGAACAACACGTCCTAATGGCTGCCGAAAGTTTGAGACCATCAGAGAACTGTACAGGCTACATTGCGAAAAATTAAACTAAAGTAGAATTCAAGCTCAAGACTGTGTAGACCTGCGTTGTTCCTCCACCAGTTTATAAATCAATGAAACAACCCTCGGGCAAGCCATTCTCTTTAGAGGCCACACACACAAGCTATTCACTTTAAAGGCCACAATCTCAAACGCACGGGTCTAAGCTGCTATTGTATTGTTGCCTGCATTGGAAGAAAAGGTTAGAGGGGTGTCTGGGTCCACACTCTTTTGGATTACTATTGTCGACATTCTGGGCAAAGTCATTTCTTAAGCTCGCTCAAAGACATCGGCATCCTTGTATTCTTTTGTGCAGCGGATCAAGATATGAAATTGACAGTCTTTCTCTCTCACTCTCATTCTTTTTTCATTTTTTCAAACTCTCTCTCTCTCTCTCTCTCACTCTCTCTCCTTCTCTCTTTCTCTATCTCTCTCTATCTTTCTATCTCACTCACGCGCTCTCCGATGAAAAAATATTCAACATCTATTCCAGCTGATTCAAGTCTTTGAGTTGGCCTTTACATCACGGTAGCACCATTAATAAATCTTTACGAACAGATCACTACATGGAATAATTCTAGATCAACGCAGAGACCAGCGGTAATGTATCAAAGTGTTATAAAAAGAGAAATGGAAACAGAAACTTTGAAAATCCATAAGGACTTCAGACCGCATTGATTATTGCTGAAAAGGCAATAATATTTACGGCTGAGCTCTTGAAATAAGCACGAACTCCATTATCTTCAGACCGAATAAAAGGATAAAAGGCCCAACGAAAACCAATGAAATCGACAGAAAAGAGAAAAAAGAGGATTATCAGTTAGCAACATGATGGAGGGCTGCGAGGAATTGTGGCGTATTCAGCAAAGGATTAGAGCAATGTGAGAGAAAGAAGTGGAAAAAAATAGAAAAATCCTACAACAATAGCCTTCAGGATAAAGCAATATCTCACAAGGCACTGTAAAGAGGTTGAATTCACTGTCGCTCTGGTGCATGCAGATTTGAAAAGGGGATGGGAAAGACAAGACAGGAGTTAAGGCAGACAGAAAGACAACAACGAGACACACAGATAGAAGAAGAAAATAAGAACAAGGAGGAGGAGGAAGAATGAGAGAATCGGGGAGGAGGGTAAAGATGAAAAGCAAAAATATGGTGAGGAGGATGAGGAGCAGGAAGAGAAGAACATGTTTCAATTTTTTGTTTGTTTCTTTTTCCATTTTTTTTTTCGCAATTATCCTGCTTTAAATAATCCACTTGAATTGTTTTGTTTCTTTTTCTTTTGAATATTGCAATGCATTGGGTAGCTTGGCAGATAATAATACGAGAGTGAAGTATGGCTTTCAAGTGTTTGTGAACGTTTCAAAACCATCAAATAGTTCTCAAACCGCTAGAGATTTTTAGATAGAACGTCCAAGCTCTGCTACATAAAGATATCAGTTTGTTTTGTAAAGATTAAAGATGTGTCTGAACGCATCTCGAGTTTGAGCCAAAGTATGTTCAACGCTTGTTTTACACAGCGGCGGCACCATTGGTTCGAACGGAGCAAGTAATCAACACATTAATTTTTTGGAAATTCATTTACCCGAGTAAAAAACCGTTTATTAAGTATACCAAATTTCAGTCGAAGCAGCAACGTAGATCTGGGCGAAGCGAATGATCCCAATAATATAGCGTTAAAGACTGACCTTAATGACACCTGGTTCTAGCCTGTAATATACACTTTATTAGTTCTATCGGCTCCTAGAAAAGGAGACGCGGGATTGAATCAAGTTGAACATCGTGTTGCGCATGCTGTAAGGTACCTTCATACATTGCGATAGGCGTTGATCAAGGACAATCATGAACCAACAAGGCTATAAACTAGTATAAAAGCATCATATAAGTGCTAAATGAGAAATTACAACAGCAGTGGTAGGAAATCCCCTAAATTAATAGATCTGTGGGTCAAGATTTCGTCCAGCTCCATTTTCAGTCAGATACGAAGTGAGAGTGTTAGTGTTTGCTGATACTTTGTGGCGAAGTTTTACTTTATGTTTTGCTTTGTTAGCTCCGGTCACAGAGCTTTGTGCAAGCTAAACTCTATGATTTTCTCTAAAATAAGTTTATTCTTTCTGACAGTTTTAAGAAATTCATGGATGATTATGATGTAGCAAGTGATGAATCATGCCGATGCATTACTCGTTCAACCATTCGAAACTTAAAACTGGAAGAAAAGTTACAAGTAAAAACGACCGCATCAATCCAAAGATTTGGAGCTTAAAATTAAAAAAAAACCCAGAACTCTTTCATTTTCAATTCATGATACAAAATAAGTTCCCTTATTTTATATCCTTTCCATAAAATGATTTAGCCTTTTCTGCACCACACTAGCTCTAATCGATGCACCATGGCTGGTGTAAAAATTCTCTCTCTCTCTCTCTCTCACTCACACACACACATACACACACATTCATAGAAAGAAATAAAATCAAGAACTTTTCAACAGCGCAGAGATAAAAAAAAAAAAAAAAGTAAACTCGCGTGCAGTTACAAATGGAGAAAATAAACGCTGTCCGCAGTATTAATGACTAGTCCAAGATAATTACACAAAGAATCAAACTCAACATTCATCAAAATTACTGCGAAGAAAATCATCAATCTCGCCGCTCTGCGAGACGCCTTTGTCAAAGGTATCCTGATTGAAGAAAGTTTTCATCGCTGCTAAAGGAATTGGGGTTTAACAGAATATTCAATGGGACAAACATCTGATGGGTAAACATTATTAGACTGGAGCCGGAGGCTACAACCTGATCCAAAAAATAAATTATTGTATTCGCTACTTTGTAAATAACTCACACTGTTGTATGTAACCTTTAAAATTATTTTTTTCAAAGTTTCGCCCCCATAAAGTTTTTATGGTATTGCTTTTCTTTTCACGCAATGTACATGTCTTTTCAAAATAGAAAAAAAAAAGTTTCTTTTAATTGTTCGAAATGCTCTGCGTTTTCAGTTTCAGGATGTTCAAATTCTGCAAAGTATTTATCCGTTTTATATTTCTCCCAGTCTTAATGCTTTTTTTGATCAAAACGTATTTGAGGTGAATTGCGATAAAAGGGGCAATTGCTAACCTGGTCAAACTAGAACAAATATCCCACAGCAACGTTTTACAAAACAGGTACCAACAAAAAATTTTGTTTCACTCAAACATTTTTAAGAGAAAAAAAATGTATGAACAGTATGTTCTAGAAAGGGGAATAGGGTCATCTAGTTCAAATCACATATAATATATATATATATATATATATATATATATATATATATATATATATATATATATATTCCTATTTTGTGTTCATACCTTTTTTTCGAAGCAGGAAAAATAAGGAATCTACTCAATGCACTGTTAAAAAAGTAACATATTTTTTTTTCTATGAACTATAAAATTAATGATCACACGCCTAACTTTGACATGCTTTTGAGCTTTAGGCTTTCATTCAAGTAGTCGATTTTTCTTTATAGTTTAGAAAAGTCATTAGAGTCATCTAATTCTTTGGCTAGCATGCTTACACACACTAGCCTTATCACAGCACATACGTAAGCATCTTTATAATGTCTTTGGTCAAAAGCTAATAATTGATAACGCTATGATACTCTTTGAATGTACACTACATCTCGATAGGGCCAATTTCGAGACAAAACATCAACCATAGTTTCATTATATTAGAGATCTATTATTCTTCCTTGATGAATCTTCCAATACAAACGAGTACATTTTGTGTCGTATTATTTTTACAATAAATTCCAGTGGTGGTACGTTTTTGCTTTTGTGCAGACTTCCAATACAATCTAGATGTTAATGTCACTTTCAGAGTACATACAGTTGTGATTAAAAAAAAAAATTCAGGAAGCAAAAAAGAGCGTCGAATGCCACGGGGAAAAACACCTGAAAGTGTAAACTGCTCTGCTTCGCGTTGCTGGCTATAGAATACGACCGCTAAGTTTAACTAAGAACAAATTGTTGCTTGGCATTGTGCTTTAAACATACAATTATTGGCAACTGAAACTTTTAACATTCAAAATTTTTTTTCAAATACCACACAAAAGAACTTGCATTTTTCAAGTTCTTTATCGTGATATTTAAAAGATCAAACAAGGAATAACCGGAACACGGGGTGCTGGAAGTATTGAAGGCGTTTGGGTTTGTGAACTCGAGCTGGAACCAGGGACAGAGGTTCCCAGGGCAAGTTCGCTAGTTATTGGGCCACCAATGTTAAAGTGTTAGAAGAAATGCAGTGATTCAACCAGGACTTGCAACTCCGACTTAGTTCTCCATGATCGAGAGAAGCCTTCTAAAAGCCTTTTGTATTGAGGGGATATCTAACGTGTTTATCCAGACTGAGTCGATATCCCCTAGCTCTGCCGCGCTAGTGAGCACACGGAATGATTAGATCAACATCTTTTGTTTAGCCGAGATGCCAGGTTTAGCCGGGAAAACATCGCTTAGACGGCCCGCTAGGCAGGGAAATGAGATGGGATGCTCAGATGACACACTTCATAATCTTTTTCCTTAACTTGGATCTTCGACCGCATTCCCCTACCCTACATTATCCGAATCCATTCCCCACTTATTTTTTAAATTATATAATACATTTATGATATTTTTACTTTGGAAACCTGCGTAATGTATGATATATTTTATGATAATTGAAAAAAAACTGGTGCGAAAATTCTTTACTCCACAAGTCAAAACAATGAAAGGAATACCTTATTCTTAACAAGGCGACTTCTTATAAGCTTCAAATTGTTTTCTATGAGTTATGAGTAGGTATTGATCTTGTTGCTGTTGATTAGTCGATTTTCTTAATATGATTTATCTCTCTGACGAATCATATTATAACCTTCACAAGTATGACCATTCCGTCTTTCCATCTCTCTACCACCCCGCCTGTCTATTCATCTATCCAGGTATCGATTTAACTATAATCCATCTATTAAGTTGTTAGTGTGTGTGTCTCTATCTGGCTGCCATTTTATGTCTTTTTGTGTGCGTTCTGTTTACAACCTTCCATCAACCATCATCTTTCTCTATTTCTATCTTCAAACGCCAGAATATGGAACACCATGGAAACTTCTATCTATCTAATGGCTTAAAATCCCAACACGCCAAACTTAATAATTCAATTTTTAAAATGGATTCTCTTTCAAATTTTACGCATTAGTCTCTATTAAAAACGTAATACTATTTTCATGAGGGGAAAGACTGCGACTTCCTAACGAAATTTTTGTCTCCTTCTCTTTTTGTCTCCAGAGACCACGGGTTTGTCCGCGTGGGTTGAGACTTATTGCCTTCGTTTTTTCTTTTATGTTTGCTTTCTCTTTCTTTTTTTCTTTCTTTTTTTTTTTTTTAAAGAAAACACTTTTTTTATTTGAAAAAATTGCTTGACTTATTTTTTCAACTCAGATTGATTAAACTTAAATGGCTTACTAAGATTCTATCTCATTATGGTGGGTTTTTTTGTTGTTGTTGTTGTTGTTTTTTTAACATTATTATTGAAAAAACTGTGCCATTTGCAGTTACGTCAATATCAGGCGTTTTTTAAATTGAATTATTCTGAACTGAATAATTGCTGGCTCAATACATATCTAAGGTTACATGCTGCATTTCAGGAAACTTCCATATCAAAATGTTCAGTTCTAGATATTACAATCGATAGAGAAAAAGGCAAAAGAGAAATCAAAGAGTTCTCTCCTTGAAATAATATCAACGATAACAAATCGCTCGACGATTCAATCTTATGGATATTAACTGGAACAAGAACGACAAATCAGACGGTACCAGATTTCAGGCTTTTATCTCATAGGATCGTGTCCTTTTTCTCTGTCTTACCGTGCGTTCACACCAAAAGTGTTGGACCCTCGTCTGTTGACGGTCTTCCGTCAAAATGCTACGAAACTCTTCTAATTCCCTTCATGCGTTCAGACCAGACTAAAAAAAAATTCCCAAAATGCGTCCACACCAGACTTCCATAGAGAAGACTGATATGAATACATGTAAGGAATTTAGAGAGTTTCTTAGCATTTTAACGGAAGACCGTCAACGGACGGGTGTCTGACACTCTGGTGTGAACGCACGGTTAGCCTGTTTGTCTGAAGGATTTTCTATCACCTTGTCTTTTACACTCGAATCTCACAAGCTCTAGCTTGTTATCTCTATCTATCTCTTCCCATCATTTTATCTCTTTATTCCATGCTCCCCGTATTTCCCTCTTATTTTTATGCGCATCTCTCTTTCAAGAATGTCGTTAAAAGTAAACTTATTGCCAATGAAAATAAACCTTTCCAGTTTCTATCAACAGCACCATTAACAGTTTATCACATACTGCTTTTTTTATTTATTGTTTACGTTTATTTTCCTTCTTGATGTTCGCTTAAAGAAGACAGGAGAACAACTTTGATGGGGAGAATTGATGCGTTGAAAGAAAATCAAGAGGCTTTAAAATAATCAGTGTGAACTTGTTTCTACAGTGCAGAATAGTAAAGTTCGCCGCAGGGTGGTGAGTTTGAGTTTTTTGTATATAGCCAGTCCACAACAAGGTGATCTCAGGCTTTCAGGCCCTCCGTCAGGCCAGGGCGCCGGTAGCGGGGCTCGAACCCGCGACAGAAGGGTCCCTGCAGATCTCAGGGCGGACTCGCAAGCCACTGTGCTACCGATGCCCCCCTCAGAATGGTGAAGTGTAATAATTATTTTTTAACATTTTTTGTCTGTATTATGCTTGCTTCTTGGTCGTTCCTTTCTTTACAGACTAACAAGTACAAGAAGAAGTCAAAAGAGCGTCGATCCATCGCGAATGAGTAAGAGAGAAAGAAAGAGAGAGAGA
>BLXT01007308.1:4313416-4330109 GCA_019648995.1 Plakobranchus ocellatus | reverse complement strand
TTCCTGCATCTCTTGGTATTCCCATTTCTATCCCTCTGCTCTCTTATGCCTGTCTCTCTTTTTCTATTTCTCTGTCTCTACCTCTTTTTCTCTTTCCATTTGAAGATAATTCTCTTCTCCCTTCGAATTTCCTGAAGAAATTTAAAGATGACAACACATTAGCCATTCGTGTTCGCATAAATAATTCGACCATATGTATGTTTACTACAAGCAATGGCATGCTTCGCTATGTCTCGACACGCACTAATAAAGTGTGTCTAACTTACCCTGTATATATGCGTATACTGTCATGTGTAAATCTAGTTATTTCTTATTTATGAGCGCGAAACTAGACAGCGACAAGCCAGCTGCATACATGTTAATATTTTACTGCCTCTAAATCCTAGGTTTCTTGTTTGTCACAGTCGATACATTAGAGCAATACATCACAGGCACACAGACTAAGCGCCCAGTCCTACGCTCAAAAATGTCGTAAGGTAGATAGACCAGAAGCGCACGTTTTCCAACCCTTTGTGGGTGTTTCGTCAAAACCCGCCATGACCTAAGTCTATATTTAAAGGGGTTTTTTTTTCGTTTTTTTTTTTCATACAGTTATCTTTTATATTTGGTTACGAGTGATAGTACCTGCTCACTGCTTGCTGAGTTCCTGGTGGCGGATTCAAACATAACCTGACAATTTTAGGGCGAACCATGTGACCCCAAATACCGCAAAGATTCCATTCTCACCTTAAAAGGGGTGGAAAGTTCGGTTGCATGACGTGATTATTAAATGCCTTTTCAAAATCGTTTCTGAATATCTATGGCGAAAAAATGATGATAGTAAAAAATAAGATGACTTGTTTTGTCAAAACAATAGTTATTATTTTAAATTTTCAGTTTTAGATGGACATCAGATCAAGCAATATTCGTTTATGTACTTAGCTACCCTTGCTCAATAATCTCTTGCAATAGGTTTATAATCTAGTCTGCATTGACATATGTAAACAAAAGAGACTCGATTTCTGTCCTTTGCCATAGGTCCAAAATCTTACCTTAGTTTTGTGTAAATGAGGGAGGCTAAACAACTCAAGATTGCAACGCTCTTTGTCAGCGAAGTTCAAATCTTTCGTCTCATTAGTTAAGCGAAGAGAAGCCTTTATTTCTGTCAATTATGACAATTTGACCTAGAATCTCATATTTAATTTATGTTATTGAAAAATAAAGATTAATATCTTAATGGTTTAGTCTCAAAACACTATTGAGATATCATTAATGCGTTCAAGAACCTATGAGTAGGGTTTTAATCGTCAGTGAAGGAGAATGTTCGTTTGCATCCTCATCCATCATTTCTTTTGCAATGTCTGTAGAAGAGGCTTCGTAAGATTTAATTAATACTGTTATCTCTGATCAGACAGACGAATTGTCAGCGGTAAAATTTATTTAACAGGCTGTATTTTGGCGAATGCTCAAGCAGTTGAAATCTACAATGATTCAATTTTGGTTTTGTGTATATAGCTTGCCCACACCAAGATGATCTCAGCCTTTCAGGCCTTCCGTCAGGCCACGCGCGGATAACGGGGTCGAATCCTCGTAAAAAAAAAAGGGTTCCTACAGATCTGAGGGCAGTTTAGCTATCGATTATGGCACCAATGCCCCCAGCCTAAAATGCGAAATGTTCAGCTGTGTCGATTAGAATGTATCTAAAGCACATGATTAATAAACAGCTCAAGTCTTGCAACGATAGCTTACATTAGTGGATTTTATTATTTCCACACACAGAAGCAAATGCGTTTGCATGGATGGTCAACCTACATGAGTAGGGACATTTACCCCGGTGTCTTCCTTTCATAAATCGAATGATGCTCATGTAAAATTGCAAAGCTAGAGAGTGCACAACCGTTAAAAGTTTAGGCCACACTGTCTCACTTGGAAGTGTTGACAAGCTTATAAGCATGCTCTTTTGATTTTGATTTTTATGAAAGTATCAGATCATAGTTTTTATTCTCACGATACTTGAATTTCAAAGGAACTTTGTTTTGATTTAGTAACGAGAGCTGTTGTGAGCTAGGTACTGCCTCTTTATTGTGTGAGAATATAGTCATGGCTATGTTCCTTATTAAGCGGAAATACTTTAATAGACTAGTAATTGTTTTTCGCGCCCCACTGTGACTTACAAAATGTATTCTTTTGTATGCCTTATTATCGGTGCACCAGCTATTCCTGTCTCATTTATGCAAAACAAAGTTTCTGAAAAGTATAGTCCAGTAGGATTTTTTTAAAAATGAATGTAATTTATAAAGCATAAATTAATTTATTATTGTTATTAGCTATGTCCATGATTATAGGCTACCTGTTAAAATACCGTTTATCTTTTTATATACAAGAACAAAATATTTTCAGCTAGTTTCTTCAAACTACATTTTTTTATTGATTATGTACGCACCCATAAGATGACTAGCACAAAAATATTCTATACATTGTTGCCTGATTTCACTTAGCGAAATATGGGAAGCTGGGAAGTTTTGCCGCATCAGTAACCTTTTTCAAGAGCCCTAACCTTTGGAGATTAAGACCCAGACGCTTTCAGCTCTAAACACACGATAAATCAATCCGCGCGTTAACTGCTCTAACGCGCATGTCTTAACCCATGTCTTGTCCAACCAACAGCTCGCGTTCATCATAATGAGCAGTGGGCGTATATCTACCCCACCCTCCGGTTTCTGCCTCTATTATGCTGGGGGCGTCTCACCTTTCCCATTATACAACACAGAGGCGTAAAGATCTGGCTAATGCAAGTCCTGTTTCACAGCTTTATGTTGTAAAAGTAGGCAGATGTCTTAAAACAAGAAAACCATTTGTTTCCTGGTTTGTTACAAAATCATGAGAGTAGCTTGACTTCGTCAAGAAAAAAGAGGTTTTGAATGGGGGAAAGAAATATTAAACACTTACAATGCGACTGAAAATTTTTAATAATACCCGTAACCATTGGTAAGTTAGTATTCGGCGCTGCCCGACGATTCGGAGCTACATGCGCTCGATCTAATTAGTGAGATGCTGGAGCCGGCGATACAAGTTTAACGAAAAGACCTATCTGACCTAAATGAGAAAAGCAATGTAAATAATATGCTCTTGTAGGCTTAGTTGCATAAGGATGAAAGTGACTTTTTTGTTTTGCGCAAATTTTAGTGAAACGAAATGTGGAAAAATTATGGCATTCAAAATATTTTTTACTTGGTTTTGAAAATAGAGTTTGAAAAATATAAAAAACAACCTTTTTGTGTGGTTTGTATGTTTGTAGGCTGGACATCAACATAAAGACTCTAGGAGAATTAATCCTCGGGGTACAATTACCTGAACTACATTAAGTTTAGGTCTGCTGCTGAACTCCTACAACCCTTGGCCTTTTAAAATCCCTTTTAAGATGTTTTTGGACTGTCACTGCAGAAAAGGTAAAAACCTTTTTATTGTCTCAGAGACCAGAATGGGAGAATTTCTCCCTTGTGGTAAGGAAATAAACGTTCAGCAATGTCAACACTGGGTCAACGATCAGACTTTAACTATTGAACGCTTGTCGCGGGCTGACACACGGAATAACGGGCATGCATTGTTCACAATTGTCTGGCATAGGATCTCCTGTTGTGTGCGCTAAGTGCCTATAGGAGTCCATGAATGGCACAACCTGAGTCTCGGCTGATGAGCAAGGCAGGGGAGGCAAGCTGGCACCTACTGTGCCGCCATGAAACTACTACAGAAGGGGGAAGAACCCGCCCTCGCTTGCGACAACTGGCTTGAAAGACCATTCTCTGGTCATCTCATTTGGCTATTTGCTCTTCTCTGTTCACTTTCTCTCTAACACAAGGCACGAGTCGTGTCTTCACATATCAAACTCATATTACTGCTATGTTCAGTTCTTTCAATGACGATGTTTTTCTCACGACTGTCTGTATCTCGATTACTTTCAAGCTTTAGGCTTTATATATATATATACATATATATATATATATATACATGCCTAACAACAATCATCCTTAGTGAATCATTTTCCTTAAATGTCTGTTCTTCTTGTAAGTATTTTCGCCAAGCCACATTTTTTGTCGTTGTTTCAGTTATGAAATTGTTTCAAGGGATGCATTGTCATTTATTTTTACACTGATTTCTAAACAGTGTTTCGCGTGATATGTCCGGCAAGATTAGTCCTCACTCACAAGGAGCCAGTCTCAGACCTTGCTCTCTCGACCTTCTTAGAATTCAAACTCAAGAAATATCATCGAAGCTGATAAAAATGCATTAAATTTACAATATTGCATCTCTCAAAACCTGAGCGATATTTGGGTTGTAATATTTTTACTCAACTGTAAGTCTAAGACGACACAGAATAGTGACCATCTGTAGTGCAATACCTTCAGTTTTACATGCGCTTTTAGATATGTACTTCAGCTCCAATTGCAAGGAAGATATTATGCATTTGGTTTTTTTTTTCTTTGTTGTTGTTGTTGTTGTTGTTGTGTCGTCGTCAATGCTTTGATCTTGCTATTGTCGTTGTCTTTGTTGTTGTTGCTGCTGTTGCTGTTGTTGTTGTTATTGTTGTTGTTATTGTTGTTGTTGCTGTTGTTGTTGTTGTTGTTGTTGTTGTTGTTGTTGTTGTTGTTGCTGTTGGTGTTGTTGTTGTTGTTGTTGTTGTTGATGGTGGTGGTGGTGGTGGTGGTGGTGATGGTGGTGGTGTTGTTGCTGCTGCTGTTTTCGGGCTTTTTTTTAATGATTATTTATACTATGATCACGTAAAATAAATCTTTCCGAGTTGTATTAATGGGCCGCACGGGGCGTTGGATGCGCGATAGAATGATTGTGAACCCACAAGATTATTACAAAACAGAAACCTTTCTGTCGCTAGTTCGAGACTAAGCCCGTCAATACCCTGACACGACAAGAACCCAAAACTCTGAGATCACTGTGTAGATGGGCTGAACGTAGAAAAAAAATAGAAAACGAAAGAATGAAGAAGATGGTACTAATAAAGGAAATCCCTAACTGTTAGCAAAAAGTAAAATCTTAGTATTAACTAGAAACATGGTGAAACTCAAGCAAAAAACAGGTTTTTCTCAAACAAAAGCTTCTTTTAAATCTCATTTCAGTTTTCTGTTTTTAAATATCACATTCAAACACACATGGGCTAACTAAATTTAACTTCATTGCTAAGAGCATGATTAAGTTTTTCATCATAATAAAGGTCGTGACTACCTCAATGGAGGTGTGCGAATACAATCATGTTTGATACTCATAGCAAAGACATTCTAAGTCTGTGCTCATAGTCAAGACAACTTAACCGGTAAGTTTCCTTTCTTGTCTCAGGTAAGATAGGTTTTGTTGTAGAGCATGTTCACAGCTCGGTGATCCCATTGGTTTTGAGGCAATGCTAGCATAACAAGATTCTAATTTTATGCAGAGTCGACAATGTCACGTTGCCATCGAATAGAATGTCCACTTAACAAAACAAGGAGGTTTAAGGGAGAGGTCACAGTAAGAGCCAATGTAATTATTCGTCAGTTCAACCCGTCCTATTTACCTGTTGCAAATCAAACGGTGTTCTTTTGTATGAGTCGGTCCAAAAAGGAGTTTTGTACTTCTGTTTGGGAAATTCGATCTAACTGCTAATAGTGATGGACACACACTCGGTCCGCAGATCCCCGTTACCAGATACAGACGTAACCTTATCTCGCAGAATCTCGTAACCGAGGGCATTCTGGTAGTTCCTGTCAACTCAATCATTGAGAAATGTAGACTTTTATCTCGGGAAAGGCGAAATGTACCGCGCGGAAAAAAATAATGCCTGTCGGGCCAGTGTATAACTTTTTAATAGGAGAGACAGAGTGCTGGAAATAGGTTCAGACACTCTGATGGAGAATTTTCAGATATATCGAAATCAGACAGAAAATTGCTATGTTATCAAAATGTTACAAAAAGTTATCCAAACTTGTCATACTTGCGTAACGGATGATCACTAGGAATGTAGGAATGTTTGGAGCAAGACTGCGGAAGGGAATTCTTCAAACGAAATGGGCTTGTTTTCATCGAGTCAAAAGAAAAAAAAAGACGTGGGAAAGATATATATCTTTTGCCAAATGGATATTTATTGGATTTCATGAATTCAGTAAAATACAACGTGTTTTTTATTTCTTGTTCATCCGCTTTGTTTATGTTTATTTGCATTAAATGTTTTATTTTGATTTTGCTGTGTGAGTATGTTTTCCTTGGTGGGGGCGGGGGTGAGAAGGATAAATTCAAATTTAATAGGACAGGAGAGAAAGGATAAAATGAAAATGATAGTTAAAAACTGGTCATTTGGCGGCATCTTTTCGGATATCAGGATGAGGTGAACGTCACAAAGTAATGTTCTTCATTCAGAAAACATTTTTTTTTAATCTTTGTTTATGTGGGTTAGAAATTCTTGGCGAAGAAGAAGTTCTACTCAAAGTTATATTGCCTGATTGCTAAACTTGATAACTTTTGTTCGTTATTATTGGTGTTCGCAATGATTATAGGTTTAAATAAAAGAAGCTAATTAGAAAAATATTTTAATTTCTTCACTTCCAATTTTCCTTTGCGATTTCTCCTCGAAAAATAAAGATTTCCCCTCTTTTTTAATTTCCATGATTTCCAATTTATATTGCATGGCTTCGCTCACTCAAAACTATATTGGCAACGGTCATAACACATTTACATGAAGATAACGCTCTGCAAAATAATAGATGTTGATCAAGATCTAGATTACAAGACTTGAACATTGCTTTATTTCCTTCAGCGGTAGTTCTTGTGCAATGAAGTCAAAACGAAAGTCAAACGGTAAGTCAGGTTCGGTGAGCTAGATATGTGCATTGATGTATCTTTCAGCTTTCATGCTTATTGCTCTCAGAAAAGAATTCCCTTTAGGCAAGTGTTTCAGTTCAGAACTACTGACACCCTGAGGGAGGCGGGCCACTCTTAGGTCATGATTCTTAAATGTCTCTCTGCTATTTTGTTGGGTTTTTTTTTTTTTTTAGTGCATGCTTATGAGTTTAGAAAGCATAACCTTTTTCGAACTGTGACCACTTTATCCGAACGCTGTAACTATTGTACCGAGAATGATCTCGATAATTAGATACTTATGAAGTGACTGATCACTCCTTGCACTCCAAATCCATCTGGAGCTTTTTTCGCCAGTCTCAGTTTGTGCTTTAAGAGCTTTGGTTCTTTTTTGGCCATTGATAGAACGTTTGCTCTAAAGCTTTTACGCTGATGTTCCAACAAATCCCTTCGCGTTAGCCTCTAAAGGCAATGCCATGAATTGGCATCTAATTTGTATCTAGCTTTTTCTTTTTTTCAGCTCCGTACTCAAGTCTTTCATTTTTCTCTTTTATATGAATTTGCCTCTTTCATGCTGCTCTTGTAAGCACGGTGAATTCGACCATAACGATTTGGCTAAAAGCAATGAAATACAATTTCATGCCTCACTCCAGTGTTTTCGATGACTTAAGGATGAAAATTTCTTATCCTTACGTCCATCTAGTAAACTCTTTTTCTGAAAATCCATGCTAGCAACTCTCCCACAGCAGGTTTGGTTCCACCTCCGGTCGTGAATACCAATGCTCTTGCCTATGGTTGGAAAGAAAAACCTTTATTTTGCTTCCCATGTTGATCTAGCAAGTTCTTGCAACACCTTGTTGAGTACCTGCACTGGCATAGAGCAACTTTGCAGGAATTGAGGATGTGCTCTGTAGTCTGTTTGCCTTGGCAAAGTGGGCATGTAACATCATCTTTCATTCCCTAAAGCACTATATTTGCATTTTAAGGCTGATATTAATACACAGCTCGGATAGGAAGCTTATTAGTGGAGCCATGTGCCAGATCTTATTCCATGCAAGAGATCTTTGTAATGCTCTTCTCCAGCGTGTTCATTGTCCCTGTATGAATTACTGAACTGCATTTTAAATTTCATGTAAGATCTATCATGTCTGATTTCGCCATTGATCTTCTATTTTTGCTTTCTGTTTTGACCACTAATTTATTCGTTTTGATCTAGATGAGATCGATTACTTTTTTTTATTTTCAGGTCTTTTTTGCTTGGTTCACTGTCTCCACAACTTTCCGTTTTCTGCCAGTCCTTAGTTGAGGTTGAATGGTTTACAATCTTGGATTCTCTGAATCTTCGAGCGCTGTCATTGGTTTAGCTTTTCCACACTTGTATTCTTCGACTTTTGACTTCAAGGTGAGTCTCAGATGTGCTTTGCGACAGTTCATTGCAACATTCGTTAGACTGGGTGAAACTTTTAGCCAACATCCTCGAGTACCTGCTTATTTTAGCTTCTATAGATTCCCCGATTGAGGTGCTGATATCGCCGCTTGGAGTCTTTAAAAGATAAGTCATGTCATCTTCGGGGGCTCTTGACAGGCTCTTGGCCGACCCTTGGTATATATCCTGGCTGGCAATTTTGATAGAAAATTTTTCAGCAAACTTGCCTTTCCGTATGGACAGGCTTGAGATTTCTTTGATGAGAAAATAGTTTTGTACCAGTTGATTAGATCTTCTAAATGATCTAGCATTCTGCAGATCTCGTTTCCTTAGGAGCAGAGTAGTGTCATCCGTAAAAGTCTATGAGAGCGGCATGTAAAATCCACCGCCAAGGTCTGCTGGACTCGCATTTGCTCTGCCGCTCCGAGGATAACTTCCAAAGCCAAGGCGAACAGGATTGGAGATATTAAACAACCCATGGAAATGCCAACTTTCAAGATTATTCAGTTGATCGTGTATCTCTCAGTTAAGAATCTCATCTTGAATCCATTGAAAGAAGTCTTCAGTCATAACTTGAATATCCTCTGGAATATGGTACATTCTTAGAGCTTGCTGGATCATTAATTGTGGTACAGAGCCGCATGCATAGCAAAGTTTAATCATTCGATATCCAGGTTGAGTTTTCCTGATTAAGCTTTTACCTGGAAGATCCCTTTTCTGCACAGACTTTCACTTAGTCATGTTCGGTGAGGTTTTGTTGATAGGCATGTCGCCATGTTTGAGAAGTAGATTCCCCTTCCACGTCAAGTAGTGAGAACTGATGAGACCCGATTTATTTCAGATGACTTTTGTTCCTTGGAAATATAAAATCTTTCAGCTGTCATTTGTTGCTCGTTGGTTTTTAGGCAATTCAAAGCGGTGCGGAGTATCTTCTAAAGCCATTTGAGAACATTCGGATACCTTGTGTATAGCAGGTACTGCAGGTAGGGCACTCCTTCTATAGACTAGATATTTGCTAGTATATATCATTCAGCTTTCATGATCATTGTTATCAATGCATTAACCTTTGTTTTTCTTGCGTTCCCAGTAATGTTTATGATGATA
Source organism: Plakobranchus ocellatus (assembly GCA_019648995.1). Lineage (NCBI taxonomy): Eukaryota > Metazoa > Mollusca > Gastropoda > Plakobranchidae > Plakobranchus > Plakobranchus ocellatus. The sequence goes on along the minus strand of BLXT01007308.1, from coordinate 4,320,760 downwards.
CAACATTTGTTATCAAGGTTATGAAAACTTCAGCTAGTTCGTTATGTCATTTAATAATGAATATTGTTGAAAAGAATTTTCTATCGTATAATGAAAAAAAATCTTGTCTCCGGTTCCAGGGGATAAAAAAATATTTGTAATGAATTATACAACCTTTCCTATTTAGTTATCCTAATTCGTGGGGAAATGTTTTTTCCTCAGTTACTTTGATAGCATACAAAAAACAAAATAAACCACGATAAAACGAGGCTGTGAGACATAAAGAAAACAAACTTAAATGTTGCATGCTACAAAAAGTGTTGCCTATGACACAAAAGCTAATTATTATTTTTTCCCCCCTTATTCATTCAAAGATGATAATTATGAAACGACAAATAAAAAAGAACTGGTTCAAAAATATTCAAAGAAAGTTTTTTGTCTGTTTTTTAAAACTAAAATCTAAATTGCTGTCTCTTCTTTTGTATTTCTCTGAGCTAGTTTCCTGATCTATTGACTTTGAAGGATTTCAATGAAACCCGAAATATGCCATAAATAAAACTATAATTGAACAACATTGGTGTTGTCAGGCCGATAGCAGGTTACAAAGAAGCCTTATAAAATTCTGAAAAAGAAAAAAGCTTTTCTTGAGATATTGGTACAGCTGACAAAAGGTCTGGTTATATAAAGAGTTTGTTTTCTTTTCCTCTTTTGTAAATTTGAATTGTTGTCCTTCTCCCCCCATGATCTATAAACGTAATAATAAATTAAGATTTAAATCACTTTTGCCACTTGTCAAGCTTTATTTTCTCTCTTCTGTATGTCTGCTTGTCTACCCCTGTCCAACTTTGTTGATTTGGTCTGACCCTTTTTTTAACCTCCCCTCGCCCTGTCTGCCTTGTTGTCTGTGTCTTTCACCTACACCGATCTAAAACTTTTTAACCCTGCTTTGTCTACCTGTCTGTGTCGGTCTAAGATTTTCTCTAACTGCCTCTGCCTGTTATTTCAAGGTCGCGATTCATATGTTTTTATTCATGAATGAGTGAATATTCAACGCATTTTTTCATGGATTACTGAATAATGAATGGATAAATGGAAATTTTCTTGATTTTTTTTTTTTTTTTTGGGGGGGGGGGGGGGNNNNGCTGAGGTGGAGGAACCTAGCACCTAGCAGAAATAGATGGGAAGCCTCAGGCCTAGCATTATTTTTGCAACCTTGTATTATCAAGCTTCGCATGTCTTTTGCCCCCGTAAAAAAAAATTATTCAAGCCTCTTATTTTAAAACAGTCAGTAAGCAAGTTTCACAAGAGGCTAATACAAAAGATTAAAGTATACACAGTTTTATACAAATGAATAGAGCAATAATTAATGCACTAGATCTTCTCTATAAAATAATCATAGATTAAAAAAAAAGAAAAAAAAAAAAAAAGAAATCTACAACCAAATCCAAAGAAACTGAACAGAGTAATAGTTAAGATATTATACATCTAATATGTAAAGATATGGGGAAAGAAGAAAATTACATAAGTAAACAGTACTTAAGACATTTTAGCAATGATAAAATACACACTTATAGGGAAAGAAGTACACTGGCTGGGGTCGTAGGCTAGATCTAGTGCTCATAACCCGTCATCAAATGGTTTGCCGCCATTGAATATGTATTCGTCATAGAATAATTATTCGTCATTGAATATTTCTTCGTCATTGAATAATTATTCATCTATGGATGATTATTCGTCGGTGACTGATTATTCGTCTGCATCCCTATCATAGGCATTCTCTTGCGCAACTGTAGTCCGTTGATTGTTACTCGAATAAAGGAAATTTTGCCTGAGGTGAAGAAACCTAGCACCTAGCAGAAATAGATGGGAAGCCTCGGGCCTGACATTATTTTGCGACCTTGGATTATCAAGTTGCGCATGTCTTTTGCCCCCTTAAAAAAAAATACATATATATTCAAGTCTTTTATTCCAAAACAGCAGTGAGCAAGTTTCACAAGAGGCTAATACAAATGGCTAAAGTGTGCACAGTTTTAAAAAAATGAATTGAGCAATACTTTATGCACTAGATCTTTATCAAATAATTATAGATATTTAAAAAAATACAACCAATTCCCAAAAAAAAAAAAAAAACTGAACCGAGTAATAGTTAAGATATTATACATCTATGTGATATATGGAAAGAATAAAAAAAAATGCTTCCAAAGTATACAGGAAAGGCTTTAAAAAAAACATGAGTTGAACAATACGTAAGAAATTTTACCAATTATGCACACTCATAGGGAAAGAAGAACACTGGCTGGGATCATAGGCTAGGTCTAGTGCTCATAACCCGCCATCTAATCATTTGCCGCCATTGAATATTTACTCGCCATTTAATATTTATTCATCATTGAATAATTATAAACCAGTGACTGATTATTCGTCTGCTTCCCTATCATAGGCACTCTTGCGCAACTTTAGTCCGTTGATCGTTACTCGATTACAAGAAATGTTGCCTGCATGCAGTCGCCTGAATGGGGTTCTAAGTTTCATTCAAAGCTATTCTTAATATTTTATTCTTAAAATGCAATTTAAAAACTTATATTTACTCAATATATATTCAATATTCAGCCTGAAAATTATTTATTATTCATTCACGACTATAATATTCATGAATGAATGAATAAACTCGCATATTCATCACGACACTAAAGTCAGCCTCAGCTCTCTTTCGCTCGCCTGTGCTCTTTTCGCTTTGTCTCGTTGTTCTTTCCTTTAACTCTTTCATCTCTTTCTTTGTTTCCTGTCTCTTCATTGTTTTTTTTTTCCTTTCTGCTCCTATCCATACATTTAATATCATTTTCTTTTCTCTATTTTGCTTTCTTGTTGCCCTCATCTTTTGCGCTATTCTCCTCTCTTTTCTTCTCTCACGGCGACAAGGCATCAAGCAATCCATATCGGTCTTCTTAGTGCATGCTCCTTTATGGCCCATCTTAGCAAGTTACTGCCCATTTTTGCTTTGTTTCTGACGCTAAAAACAGGTTTATGGTGCATGGCATATATGTAAATGCTTCATTGGCGACGACCTCTTTCGCGAAACAAATTCAATATAAATAAATTTTACCTGTGGCCAGATCGTGGCAGTTTTAGTAAACGTGTCAAGCCGTTTTCAAAAGAGAAAAATGAAATCAGGTAACAACAAAAGAGTCTTAACTATGCCATTTCATGGGTTATGTGTCCAACAGACGACAGTAAAACAAACAAGCAAACGGATTTAGAAGATGGAATTGAAGCGAATTTTCAAATAAAACTGGTTTATGGTCTTTAAACAAAAACTGAGGTTCATGCGGTTTCGGCGAAGGCAACCTCACTGGCATATAGTTAAAGATTTGGAAGAAAGCCTTTGAGTCTCTAACTTCATGGTCACAATAGCAAAGTGTTTTCAACATACACACAAAAAAAAAACCATTAATATTTTAGACTATTGCCATAACACCCAATACTTATTGATATCTTATTATGTCTTTGTAAGACCCGTTGCAAAGCAATAGAGAATTTGACTCGATTCTAATGCAGTCTCCTGCCGTCTACGTCAAAAAAAAAAAAAGAGAAAAAAAAACTGGAAGAAAACTAATGACCAAAAATTCTTCGCTTGGGTACGACTATAAGACTAAAAAACGAAAGAGTATGCTCATAAACGCTTGCCAAGATTAATCGTTTAAGAAATACAAAATCGTCATATTATGACTTGCAGGTGGCCGTTGCTTTTCTTTCTAGATGCTTGTAGTGAGGTGATGCTATAAATATTCACTTGTAATGAATCCGATAATTATAGATGGACAGAATGATTTGTTGGGAAGGAAGTGGGAGAGAGAGAGAGAGAGAGAGAGAGAGAGAGAGAGAGAGAGAGAGAGAGAGAGCGCAAAAATAATTTTATAGGTCTGCGCATTAATAAAAAAAAAAGTTTAAAAAATTTTTTTTAATTTACTTCATTTACAAGTTATGACGTAAGGTTTTAAAAAAAAGTGCAAATCCATTTTGTTTTTTTCTTTTTAAAGATCCAGGTAAGACGTTTTAAAGCATACTCGGTAAGAATGAACAAGGAAGCACCTGCCGATTGTCGTATTGTTTTTTTAACTATCAACATATTATCATTCAGAAATTTACTCCAGGAATGCAAATATGGGATAAAAGCAACAGAGGCAATGTTTATGACTATAGAGGTCTTCGGCATGTCATTGGGGAGTTTGCCGGTTACACGAATACCATGAAGTGAAAAATAAACAATTATTCGATTACTTAAGTTGTGGTCGGGTTATAAAATGTTTATTTGTTTGTGTCTTTGTTGGGTTTTTTTCCTTAATATGCAGATCAAAAAGTATCATTCGATTGTTATAAGACAAAGAGGCAGACAGACAGATAGATAGATAGATAGATAGATAGATAGATAGATAGATAGATAGATAGATAGATAGATAGATAGATAGATAAGAAGACAAACATCATACATAAAGGCGAAGAGATAGACAGATATGCAAATATAGGGGTGGGAAAAGTTCAATCGACAATCAGACAATGCAAAAACTTTAAAAGCCTTTGAGTTCAAGTCAAAATGGCAAATCAAAATTAGATCTAATGCGATCCTCTCCGAAATCACAAACGTGCGCAGACCAAAATTCTATTCAGATTTAGAAGTTTTTGTAACATTAAAATAGAGCCAAGGAAGAAAAAATATATAGCTTAAAAAATTAACACGTAGCGAAGTGAATGTGGATGCTCTGTATAATCCGATTCGATTCCACTGACGGGTCCACATTATTTTCAAGTTCAATAATAATCGATTCCAAAGCAGTGGGAAGAGAATAATCGTGGGTGAGAATGGTTAGATGTATTGAGTAAGGTGAGACTTCCCAGTAACTTGGCGGCAGTGCGGGAATCCCCGAAAGCATCAGCGGAAATCCTTCCTCTCACCTTTGACTGCAGCACGCAGGTATCAAACTGTCTCGGGGATTTACCTGGCTCATAATTATCCCAAGTGTCTCCACGGGAGAGGGATAACAGGGGCTCTCATGTCCAGCAGTGGTCATCTAGGGTCCGACTCTGATCCATGTTGTCCGTCACTGTCCGGGCGTTAGGTGGCATTTGAGACGGTTGCACTAAAATCTGCTCGATGAAATTCCAGTTCATCACATGGGCATTTAATTTGTTAAGCCCAATAGAAGAAACGTTGAATGCATTATCACTAAAAACCTGGGTAAAAAGTAATAATTCCAATGTGCGACGATATACACGGTACATGTTCTTTCGTAAGTTAAGTATCTCCTGAACGCAAAGTATTCCAACAGTCTACATGGGTAAAATAATAATCAGTACATCTGGCTTAAATTTGAGAAAGTCCAGAAAAAGTGGTCTTTAATATGCTGTTTGTTCCTAGATAAAGCATTAAGCTTGACCCACTCACTTTGAATCTTGTGGGGTGAACAGATCAAAATAAATAACAACAAAACGATAATATTAATAGTTTTATACTGACAATCTCAAAGGCCCCAGTAGTTTCATTACCGACTGTTGTCAATTTATATAGAATTAAAAAAATGCGTTTTTGCTTATTCTTAAGTACATTGTATATACAGTATTTTTGCTAGTTTTGTCTCCTTTATTTTTGAGTTGATAATATGCTACGAACTGTTTAGGAAGATAATTATGTCGTTGTAAGTAAATGAAGTCCTATTTTTGCCCCGGAAGAACTGACTCATAAGTTAAACAAGGGCTTGCAAAAATTTAAAAAAAAAAAATTCTGTGAAAGGAATGGCAGGGGCAACGGGTGGTGACGGGTGGGGTAGTCTGTTATAGTAGTGAGTGATGGATTGACAAAAGTATTATTTCAAATACTTAGTCCTAGGTTGGTTGTAGCTTGAGATGTGACAGATGAGGAAGGGAAACTTTTCTTTACGGCAAGACGAAGTTATAGGGTTCAGTGCCGTAATGTTAATCTCTCATAGATTTGGGCTGAACTCGAAGAAAAACACGATATAGGATACAGTAAAACGCGCCATTTGTGAATAGTAACAGCTTCGGCAATACACAGTTTCAAATTTCGTCATGTCAAACATTTTGAAAAGATTGGAGAAAGGTGTAGATTTATAACTTTGGAGGAATTAGCAGATGAACAAGTGAAAAAATAAGAAGGGAAGAAAAGTTGGAAAGGGAGTGGGGGGAAGAGCGGTAAGGTGGGCATATTGTGAGGAAAGACGTGGGAGTGTTGTGCTAAAAAGAAGGTGGCGAGATGTCAAGAGATAATAAAGCCCTTTTATTCTTTAACTTTTTCTTGTTTTTGTTCTTGCACTTCATATTTTGATATCAGTTAAGAAATATAATTATGAACTTTGTCTTGCACAGCATATTCTTGACTTAATTCTGAACATTGTGCATTGTGAAATAATTGCAAACATAGAAAGGTTCACCACACGCTGTGATGTGGAGATTAAAGAATAAGTACACTCCTATATTTATATCATAATTATTATGTACAAAACCTTTTCGGGGCAAATAGTTATAAAGGGTTGCCACAATTTAAGATCAATGTGGGAAGTGTTTTAGAAGCAGTTTTGCTTAGCATCATACCTTATTACAAAGAAATAGTATGTTCTGCTTCCTCTCAAGATATACGAATTAAACATGCCTCAACTAACCATATAAGAATCGATTTAACAACTTAAAGATAAGATTCTCGATTAAGCAATGAACAAGTGTCACCTTGCGAATAAATAAAATCAATTTCTATATAAATAAATAATTTATGTAAAGAGTCTGATCATTTGAAATGAAAATTTTAATAGATTATGATAATGTTGTCAATCTCTTTGACTCTATTTGTTCATCCATCATTAACCGCTTCATTTTTTTTGCTCGACATTGTAAAGGTAACAGATACGGAAAGCAATAAAATAAGGGCAAATAAAGAATATATAAGACATTTCTACTTCACATGGTGTTGAGTGTGTCTTTTTCTTTTCAGTTCAGGAAAAAAATCAACGGTAACTGCCAACAAGATTTATAATGTCCTTTGTTGGGTGATTTAGTTTTAGTTTTCTTTCAAATACAAATACAAAACTTGAAAACGAAGTAATGAACCCTTTACCTATAATTCATTAGTGATTCACATAAGATATAACTAAACGGATGGAAACAGATCTTAAGATAAACCAATTAATCTCTACAAATAGAGATTAAAAGTAGTGCGGATACACAATGTAAATACAGTTTGGAATAGACGGGTAGATTTAGATGCACAGAGAGAGAGAGAGAAATAGAAAGATAAAGAGTAAGCAAGACACAGTGAGAGAGAAAGAAAGAGTAAAAGAGAGAGAGAGAGAGAGAGAGAGA
>BLXT01007308.1:4276701-4295211 GCA_019648995.1 Plakobranchus ocellatus | reverse complement strand
ATCAAAACAGTGACGTATGCAAAGAGCGCCTTTTTCTAAACCATGTGACCTGTTCTTCGGTTTGGTTCACCGGCGGCCGAGCACCAGCCGCCTAGACACATTCTGAAAGCGATCGAGGTAAGACATAGATTCGTTTTTCAAAAATTTAAAATCAAAATCTAGATCTAATCTATATCTACATGTAGATATCTAAATTAAATAGCAAAAGGTTTCCAAATATGCACACATAGCCATATTCCGATAATGATGACAAAATGTAGGATATTTTAGACAATATTTTAAGATTGATCAACAATTATTGGTTTCAATGATGAAGAAAAATGATCACCGCAGATCACCATCGTGGTTGATGGCGGCTGAATTTGAGGTCTGTTTCAGCAATTAATTTAGATAGGTCTAGATCTACAGATTTTAAAAGCAAGCGATCTTAAGAATTTGTATTTTATTTTCAATTTTAAAAAATATGCTGTAATGTGACAGATTGGTTAGCAGTCTTGCTTCAATAAATGTATTTTTTTTTTGTCAGCACATTCGGAGGTTTTTCTTATTCCCTAAAATTTTACACGATATCTTTGTTTTTGGACGAAATTATGAGTAATTATTGACAGTAGTAGATAATTTTTTTTTTTATTGTGAACAGTTACACTAAAAATGCCTTCATTTCGTCATTATCAGAATATCACTGTGAGTGCATAATCGAAAGGTTTTTCGAAAGTTTTATTCCTTTGTCTTTGTCAGAACTCTTTCCACCTATTTTTTGGGCTTGTGTATTTGATGCTAACATTTTCTTAGGCTCAGAATCAACTTTTTTCTCAGTCATTAGCCTAGATCTAGACATCTTATGTGTATAAATCTCCGCTATTTTTATCTTTATTTTTTGTTCATGCCATAAGTAAATAACAATGAAGTCTGCTTCTTGTCTTGTAATTCTTGACCCATCTGTATTCTGTTTAAGTGGCACTGGTAGCCTTGGTGCTATATATTTTGTCAGTGGAAACCGATTCATTCATTTTTCTTGCATCAATTCAGCGAGATTTTATCCCCAATGTGAAGATTAACTTAATTCCCCAAGATTACCTGCCCTGTTTTACAAGCCCTTAAAATGGCATGCCTATTGGAATCTGTTGTCAATGTGACTTTATTATTAATAGCAGTAGTAGTATTTGAGCGTCTATTACAATATAAAAGTGTTTAATAAAAGATTTGAAAGATTCCCGAATATGAACACAAAACAGTATTCATATTACAGTCGATATGAAGGCAATTTTAGTTCAACAAAATTATAAACTGTAAATATTGCTGAAGCAATTTCGCTCAATATGAGAGGTGTCTTTGGATTTGGAATAAGTGATAAAGGCTCTATTCTTTCAGTTTGTAATATGAGCCGAGTTTTAAATCTTCAAATTCAACAAGGACTTGAAATGTACAGCTGATGCGAAAATGGTGTTCATGTTTACATGACTACAGGTCATGCTATCTGATTTTAGTTCGAAAGCATTCTAGCTTTCACAGATTCTTTTCTTGTGTACTTGTTTCGAAGTCTTGCCTAAGACAGTTATTACTCAGCCTATGTCTTTTTCTCCACAGCTCTCCACGATTTGGTCTTGGTGTGGTTGGCTTTTCTTTCAAGACATTACAAGTAGATCTATTTGAATCGGCACCACCTGAGGAGATCCGGCCATTTCTGAAAAAGTTGAGTTACAATACTTTTTTAATCAAAATGTCTTCCTAGATTCTCTTTGCATTTTTAGAAGGTCTACTGCACACTACGCAGATTCACTTTTTTTATTTTTTTTTTGTTTAATAATGTCTTTTTCATGTGTAACAGCAAACATCTCTCTTATTGCTCTGATCATATTTTGTTAGAATTTTATGGAAAGGTCTCTTCCTTGTAAGTTGTTTTTTTAGGGCAATGTTGCTGGGGTTTTTTTCCAGCAAAAATTGCCATCGAGTTTCGAAAGCCGTATTCATGACCGTTGTTTGAGTTAGGCTTCAGATTTTCTGTCAATTCCTTTCGCTTAGATAATGAGTAATAGCACACCAGTCCACATAAGATACGTTAATGTCAAGTTGTACACGATCAGTGCATAAGAAATAACAAATAAACCAAATTTTTTTAAATATTCGCGCCATACTTAGGGCGCAAATACTTTTAGTTGTAGAAAATTAAAATATAAAATTTACAGAAATGATGTGCACAATTCATCACTAAATGCTATATAAATGCCAAGACAGAACTGAAATGAGGGTCGAGTTCCGATTACACACTAGAAACTAGAATGATCTGGAGCTAATTAGTTTCTTCATTTAATCAAATTAGTGTGAACATTAGCTCCTTCATGTCAGTAATAAAAAAAAATTTCAATCTGAGCATTTATAGTGACATGCCCAACGCTGGCCTTCCCTTGTCGGACTCAAGTGTCAGAAAAATTGAGGCTTTCAATGAGAGCCCATTCTTTACACAAGATAGCCTCATTTAGGGAACTCTGAAGAGCTTCCTACAATTGAAGCAGAGCCAAGAAAACCTAAAAATCTTGTTTGAAAACATACAATCTTTACATTGCCATAAACGTGTACGTCTGCGTCCACTAATTTAGGGGTAGGGAGCTGAGCAGATAAGCTTCCAATTCTTTCATTTAAATGGCAAACTCTCGTTTAGCTATCACAAAATTCAAAATTGTTTATGGTGCTCCTGACAAAATATTAAAAAATAAGATATTCCAGGAAATATCTTTTGGATAAGGAAAATGATCCATCTATAGATGGAAATACTGAAATGACAATAAGGAGCGGTATGGCCATGCACTTTCAAAAAAGTTTATTATGTAACACATAGTCGATGCTTAACTTACGAAATGACTTGGCATGTTAAGCAAATGGCCCATCATGTCACAGACTGAAAAATTGAGTTGGGCGTTCATTCTAAAAATACAAAAGAATTGAGGGACGTCATCTTTGGTACAGTGTATATTGTGGGCAGATTGCCACCATAAAAGTCTTATTTCATAGCTTTCGAAAATGTGTATAATTGTTTCGCATGCAACAAAAAATAAAAAAAATGGCTCACTTCAGCCAAAATAAATACAACACACAGGTGTAGTTATGCTGTCCTTTAGTCTTTACCCATATTATTGATTTAAATTTCGTATCAGTCGCAGTTTTTCTTTTTGGTGGGGGGAGGGGGGGGCTGGGTCAGAGAACTGGACTTTTGAAAGCCCATCCTTACCTCGTGTTGGCACGAAAACGCATTGAAAAATAATGTATGGATTGGAAGGGTGGACATCTACCGTGTACCTAAAAGATATTGAAAATATAATTTATTCAAAGGAAAGAAAAATGTATAATATTGAAAATCTAATTTTGATGAACATCTATAGATTACAGCGTTATAAAGGAAAGCTTTAATACCTTTGATCATGTTCTAGGCTCTAGTGCAAGGCTTCAATGAGAGCCTTTCTCCGCATAAGGTAATACCAGCAGGGAAAAAAAGACCTAGCTGGTGAATCCAAAATTTGGTTTTTAATGTTCCAATAATTAACAAAATTATGTTTGCTTGTGTGTATTTAGAAACACTGAAAATCTTTCATTCCAATTTGACTCAGGGTATAGTAAATAAACACAAAATAACTGAACTAGCATTAGATAACTAATCTTTTTCAGTGTGAGATATGAAGCTGGCGCAAAATATCTTTTGGTTAATCGTGAAGCTAATGTTGATACTCGTACTCGGCTTTGATTTTTTAAGTGCTTTCATCGTCACATTTACGTGCCTACATGTAGTTTACACAAATAAAATAAGTTGCATTATTGAAATTGTGGATCATGCATTTCAATTATGAAACCACAATGCTTTCTTTACTTGTCACAGAATCAAATGGCTAACTTGGGATTGCTTTTAAAAAAGCCTAAATATATATTTTTTTAAGATGTGCAGTTACTCCACACGGTATCACAAAACCGCCTGGTTACGTTTTAAAAGAAAATTTATTATTCTTATTAATGCATGTCAAAGAAGGCATGTAAATCGGCAAACTCGGTCTCGTCAAATATAAGTGCCTCTATAGTGTTAGAAAGTGAACAACAAAATTGGGAGAAAAATATATTCATCGCAGAAGTTAGCATGCGAGCCCATGTCAATCAATGGGGTTGCTGAAAATCTTTTCTCAACTCAAGCTGATATGAACTGTAAACTCAAAATGTCGTTTACTACGACGAAGCCAAGTGCATCTAGGCCTAAGCCTTCGAAAATTTATCTCATGTACTTTAAACTGACTAATATTGGCAATCGGGGAGTTTATGTAAAACATTTTGAATACGAGTCTAAGCTTGATGTCGAGGAGAAACTGTTCCTTCCATGTTATAGGGTATGGCTCTCGATGAGAGCCCACCTCCACTATAATATGACGCTCTTGAACCCTACAATTTACCATTATGTATCGACACTTTTGAGATCATTTGATAAATGATCGAATAATTTATAAATACGAAATGGTCTGAGTTAAACCCATAAAAGTTTCTTAGCCAATGTCATCTCCACCTCACATTGGCATGGGTAGCGTTCTAAATCCCGTTACACAAAACGTATCAAATCCAACAAAATATTTGTAGAACATAATACAATGTAGATCTGAAAAGCATTACAACTATCGCACAACCACACGGCGCTTACATCGAAAATTCATTTTGGTTTGACTGAACGGTTTTAGGAGAAAGGTTTGAAACTTATTTTGTTACCGGTACGCTAGTTTTGACATCTTGTCTGCTTTTCAGCGTGTAATATATTGAAATGATTCGGTAGAAAAAAATGCCCTGAGAAAAAGATATATTATGTTTTTAAGATCGATCTCTCAAAACGGCGTTTTTCGCCACATAGTACTAATCTAAACACCAAATGTAGTACCATGTGGGGTCAACGATCCCAGTGACTGGTCGACCAGGATTTGCTTTTGCATTTAAAGGGTGGCGTAATTAATTTATGTAATTGCAAAAATAAGTGAATAAAATGATACAAATGTCTTCAGACCGGGCATGAAAAATGTTTTACGTACCCAAGAGTACATAAAATATGCAGTATCGTATACAAGCATCGAAAATCATGCAAAAACTTCCTTAAAAGCTTGAGTTAACTCGCCCTTGTACAAAGTAAGCAGACCATGTTTGAAATCTGGCGTCCTTTTTTTTTTTATTATAGAATCACTCAAATATTAGGATCATCAAATATGATCTGAAAAATAATGATCTAGTTCTACCTACCAAAATATACATGGGAAAATATGCTTCTGAGTGAACAATGCAACTGCGCCTACACAAGTTGCACAGAAAATGAAACACATGTGAAATTTCTCAAATTTATGCTTATCTAGGAGATACTGGTATAAGCCACACGCTTTCGCCGAACGTTTATTCTCTCCTCAAAGTAGTGTGAGCTGTAAATCCAAAATGTTATACTTATTACAGTGCCAGAGTGCATTCAGGTCTTGAAATTTAATTTTATGCTGTCGACAGTCCACCCATTTCCACCATACTATAACACAGCCAGGGCTCCTGATCTCTACTCTTTTTCATTGCGCCACTAGACAGTCATGTCTGAATCTTTTGGAAAATTTATTTGGGGAAATGAAAATTGGATTCATTTTATTTTATATGGACTGAAACTTGATAATTACGTACAAAATGAATAAGATTTTTTTAATGGTTTGAGCCTAACCCATCAAAGATGGGTTTCTACGTCTGCCAATGTCATGACGTCAGATCAAAAGATCGGGCTTTCGATGAGAGCCGATCTCTAATTCGTAACGGCAAAAGCAGAGATCCCAATCCCAGCAGATAAAACATTTAGATCATCACATATTTTATAGAAACTATTGCCACCAATTTCACATCAAAATGCTTTTAATTAAACAATTCAGACTCTAAAGGTGATACAAACAAGCTGAAATTTGTCTCTAGATTTCACATGTTACTACTCTAATGCTATTTGTCTAACTTCGATGTTTTATCATCCCATTATCTAGTGAAAATGTGCATTGAGGCCGGATATTTCCGACAATCTGTGACTGAAATATTTAAGGCCGGGGGTGGAGGCTTTGCCCTCCTGTTCCCCCAGCTTCTTTTCAGAGAATATGACATAAGTATAGGTCACTATCAGTTATATACTACTGTATTTACACCGAGTAATCCTTTTTATTTTAAAGTGAAAATAAAAAGGCTGTTTGCTTTAATGCAGTAATCATCGGCCGATCCTAGAAATGCTTAAGTAAAGCTGGGGCATATATGCACTTTGTTCTGTATATTGAAATGATGATGAACTGTGACTAAAAATAATTAAGAGAAACCCTTATATCACCGATTAATGGTGGACTGGGTATATCAATAATCAATCGATTGAAATGATTGTGTGGGAAAAAAAGCACCGGAAAGGAAAAATACAAGCGAAAGTTTATGTATAAGACCGTTCCTTAAAATTCCATGAAGCTTATATTTGTTTCGCGCTTTTCAAAGCATAAATTATGTAAAACGAAAACAAAAAATGGTACCTGTGGGGTCAATGACCCCGATGACTGATCGATCAGTGCATGTTTGTGCATGTTATGGAATTGCAAAGAAATGAAAAGTTGTATTGATCAGAAAATGTTATCAGGCATTGCACATACAATCCAAGCCTGAAAAATTATATTATGAGGTTTCACATTAAGCTTCACGTGTGCACAAAATGTCAAATTGTACCAATAAAAAATGTAAAATGTGTACCGGCTTTTAAAGAGCAAAACAGAAATTTATTCATGTTGCTGTACACTAAATCAACAGAATTTATAACATAAGTATGAAGATGGAAAATATATAACCAGACAAGCAAAGACTAAAATGCTCCTGAGTGAACAATAGCACACATGAGCGTGTCATAAATCTATTGAGCTTCTCTATAAGTATTTATGTACAATTCGACATACCTCCGCTGCAAGTCTGTTTTCGCCCCGTGGTTGCACTAGCTGCAAATTTAAAATTGTCTTTTTCTACTCCGCCACCAAGCGCATCTAGGCCTAGGACTCTTGGAAAATCAATCCCTTGAAATTTAAACGAGCACCACAAATGAAAATTAAAAAAAGAGCTTGAAGATTCGTACATTTAAATTATTTCTCGGAATAAAGCTAAATATAGTAGGGCTTCAAATGAGAGCCCACCACCATTAAAATATGACACTAACTACGTATCAAATCTCTATTTCCACCATTGCGCAATTTGTACAAATCTGAAATTTTATGAGAATTTGACCATGAAAAAATTGATATTGTCAAATGGTCTCAAATTGGAATAAAAAATGTAGTGTTGAGCAAAATCTGTCTGAAATTGAGTCTCACCTTACACTATATTATATACAGCTTATTATACGGCCTGTTTGAGAAAATGGGCTGAAACCCTCAGACCACCGATAAATGGTGAAGTGGTTTTCATGATGATCAATCAATCCTTAAACTAGTAGAGAGTTATGCAAAATCTATTCACGGTGTTATACACTAAAATCCCCACATGGTATAAAATCACCTTAGTTGTAAACCATACCTACACAAAACTGGCCTGACGGAGGGCCTGAAAGTCTGAGATCACCTTGTTGTGGACTGGCTATATACAAAAAACCAAAAAAAAAAAAATACCTACACAAAATGAAGAGAGGGAAAGCGTGTAGCGAAATGGAGAGTAAAATACTCCTAAACAACCAGTGGAATGAATACAATTGTAAAACGGTAGTAATTTTTCACAAATCTGTTAACCTTTTCTAGGCGCATGACTGTACAAGTCAATGTTTAAGTGATAAATTCCAGCCCCGAGGTAGTGCCAACCGTGACTCCCAAGTGTCGGCGTTTACTATTAGGCCACCATGCGCATATAGGCTCAGGACTGAAAATGATTTCTAGGCCACCAAGCGCATCTAGGCTTTAAACTGAAAATTGATCTTATGAAATTTAAACGTCGCGATTCCTGTTATTATTCACGGTCGGGAAACGATCACACATTGAAATGAATCGTCTGAAATATGAGTATTCTTATTGGAGGGGAGTCGATCACTGTCTACCCATTTGAGGTTATAGCGAAAGGCTGTCGATAAGTGCGTTATAAATAAAACGCGAGAAGAATTACAAGACCCTGCTCTATCTTTGTGCGTCTCAGACATACATGCACCTTTGAGAATGAAAACTGAATTCACTGGTATTCTAAATTTAGTGAAAAAACGCACAAAAATGAGAAAAATATTTTAAAATATGGATCTTATCTTAATGGGTTGTTCAAAATTTATTCCCGCTGCTGTTCATTTAAAAATACACGCAACATAAAAGAACACTTTTGTAAAAAAGCTATATTTGAAAATCAAATAACTGTAATAGGATCCATACATTCAAAATATCTTGGAATACAATTCTTTTCTATGCATGTCCATCTCAGGTTATAGGGTGGGGCTTCCAATGAGAGCCGATCTCCACCATAATATGGCACATGCAGGATTCCTACTGTCAGATATACTTAAAATTAAAAAAAAGATATCTTTGATTGTGACAAATAAGGTCTCTATTGAAGAGAATTTCAAAATTGCAAAAAAATGGTTCTTAGCCTGCTCCAAAAATATGTTTGTCTAGTGGTTTGATAATGTAACCCTTAAGCATATTTCATAGAAAATGTAAACATGTATACGCAAGATGTTTGGGAAAATGCATCATCTATACCACTACAATTTGAGGTATATTTTATACACACAAAAAAATTCAGGAGAATGACATCAAATTGTTATCCTAAAACGCACCACCGAAATTGATGTCGTAAATTTAAAGAACAAATGTCAGAAGCTACCTGCAAGGGCTTGCTTTCCTTGAGGATTCAATGTCGCAATGCAATATGTATACGATACATTTCTGTTGGTGATAGGCGTTAACCATTTATTATTATATGATCGAATGTTGGTGCCTTGTTGAAAAGTGATTGTATTTGAGATTCAAAATTTGGTTTTCGGAGATCTCTAACATCTGGTGTTCGGCATTTTTGATTTAGTAGATGTTCTAGACAAGTTTTAAAATTTGGTATGAGGTCTTTTGAGTTTTGAAGTTTGTTAGATATGTTAATTTTGGTGTATGTTGGCTTTACATCTGACGCTCTTCGTCTTGTCCTTGAAGTTTTTAAGCTAGTATTGCAGTTTTTGAGCTAGCTATACATTATCGAAACGTGATGACCTGGATAGGGAACCAGGAGGCTTAAATCTTTATTTTTAAAGCTCTTTTCATTTTTAATATTGTACACTTATGCCTCACTATTTATCCACCTGCACTTAAAGACATTCAATCTACTTCAATCGTAATCAATACATTATTTCGCCTGTAAAGTTTTTTTAACTACAAGATGCATCTGTTTATATAAAACCACAAAAAAAAATTTTGTTTTAAAGCTTTATTTTCAGTTGTTTCAGACCTTGGGTAGAGACGATTCTTTGACAAGAGCACGGCCTAGCTAAAGCAAATATTGATCGAATCACAGTACAAGGTATGGGATTTTTTTAACTGCTTATTAAATCTTCTGCCCTATCGTATATATTTGACGATAAATTTAAAGTGGTATTCTTTCTTCAAAAGTCATGCTTATAAACCAGAATGAAATTGTTGAGCTGCTTAGGATACGGTAATTTTTGCGGTACCGAGTAAAATTTTTTTTAAGTAAAAATTTTGGGCTGACAGGCTTTTAATGATTCCCACTCTTTGAAGATAGAAGTTTTTGATCAATGCAATTATATTATGTTCATCCTTACACAAATCCCACTTCAAAATGTTTTATTACTAAATTTACATGCTCCTTATTGCTTCACCGATTGCTTTGCTAACTTATAGATGATTATCAGTGAGCCAGAAGATTAAGCGGTTGTTCATGCTTATGGCTTTGAAATCCAAAATTTTTTGTGATTCGCTTTGGCCTTCCAGGTTTTTCAGGGAGTAGGAGCTTTTCATGGAGAACATTGCTGATGGCAGAAGTGGAGAAAGGGCGGAAGAGATATCGGCCTATTGTTGCATGTAAGTGGAGTGCAACATATTTTTTTCTCTCCTATGCGCTCTTGATCTACGTTCCTAGACAAGTTAAAAACACTTTAACCGAATAGTAGATCTACAAATGATTTTGTAGATACACATAAGGTTTTACTATATCAACTATTTTGCCAAGAGCATATAGCATTTCAGACAAGTTGTGATATTTTTATTTGAACGAACAATAATTATACCATTTTGTACTAATATGTTTACATTCCTCTCCCACAGGATGGAACTTGCAAGCTTTTATTGTGAGTGGCAAAGCGTAACGTAGAGAATCCCAACGACTCAGGTATGTTAAGTTCAAAACTAGCACATAAATCAACTATCAAATACATAAGAAACCTAACGTGTCATATTATGAATATTCAGATGAAAAATGCCATAAAGGACAGATTTTTTTAAAGTTAGGAACAACGGTTGTTACATTGTCAGTAATAACTGCAGTGCTTTTGAATCGTGAATAATCTATAGCTGCAGTAAAGTTATATAGACCTATCGAAAAAAAACTGCCTTTTCACCATTGCATTAATATTAGAAATTTTTAATGTTAAATAAATGTTTACATTTTGCCTTAAAAACATTTTTTTTCTCCCCGATATTAGCTGCACGTCAACTTTTGTCACGTCAGTTGGAGGATGATAGCTTATCTTAGCATAGAAGAGTTGAGCAGCATCAGAGTAGTCCTGCAAAAGCAGCAGGAACAGCAAACATTGTAGGAAACTGATGTTCCAGGTGGGCTTGCCTTCATAATACTCGCCTCGATATCTTGATTAAGCATCACGTTGATTTTTTTTTTAACAAGAGAATTTTGTATCGAAAATTACATCATGTGCTAATGTCAAAAAACTGACGAAATTTAGTAGAGACAAGACTTATCCCTTATAGCAACTCCATCTCAAATCTCTATGAACTTTTGTGTTGTAGGTTTTAGTCCGCCATGAACTTCCTGCCATATGGGGGCTATTAATCTTGAGATCACATTGTATCAAACGGACTATAAAACAAAATTGTCTACAAAGTTGGATACCATTACTTACACCCTGGCCTGACGAGGGCCTTAAAGCCTGGTATCAATTGAAGAGCTGGATGCCTATCACTTATATCCTGGCCTAACGAGGGCTTGCAAACCTGATATCTTAGAGCTGTATACCCACCGCCTATACCCTGGCCTGACGAGGGCCTGATAAGCTGAAATAAACTTGTAGAGCTGGATACCACCTCCTACACCTTGGCCTAACGAGGGCCTGAAAACTGAAGAGCTGTGTGCCAATCACCTATACTCGGCCTGAAGAAGGCTTGAAAGTCTGATATCACTTTTAGAGCTGGATATCCACGGCTACAACCTGGCCTGATAATGGCCTGAAAGTCTAATATCACTTGTAGAGCTAGATATCCACCGCCTATACCCCGGCCTGATGAGGGCTTGATAATCTGAAATAAACTTGTAGAGAGCTGGATACCACCTCCTACACTTTGGCCTAACGAGGGCCTGAAAACTGTAGAGCTGTATGCCGGTCACCTATAAACGGCCTGAAGAAGGCCTGAAAGTCTGATATCACTTTTAGGGCTGGATACCCACCGATACACCCTGGCCTGATAATGGCCTGAAAGTCTGATATCACTTTTAGAGCTGGATACCCACCGCCTACACGCCGGACTAACGAGGGCCTGAAAACCTGAAATCATCTTGTGGAACTGGATGCTCACCAACTGCATTCTGGCCTAACGAGGGCCTTAAAACCTGAAATCATCTTGTAGAGCTGGTTATCCACCATTTGTACTTGGCCTAACGAGGGAGTGAAAGTCTGATATCGTAGAGCTGGATGTCCATAACCTATACTCCGGCCTGACGAGGGCCTGAAAGTCTGAAATAGACTTGTAGAGCTGGATGCCCACCAACTACTCATTGGCCCATCGAATACAGGAACAAAAAACTAAATTTAATCGTTTATGAAAGGTAATTAAAAAAAACTCTGCTCCTCTCTTATTAAACATAAGGCAAGAAAAAATTTCCGACATCAGCCATTACATCCACTGAACGTGGGTTCGAGCCTGGCCTGACGAGGGCCGAGTGTGAATGCGCTAAATGATAAGTACTGTTTACTTTTCGCAAAAGCTCTCCTTCACGTCAGGATTATCTTACCCACTGGTTGCAGAACCGGTGGTAATCGGTATTTGGTTAAATTTGCATGCAGGATAGCAAGACATCCAAAACTAATGCTGCCAAATCAACTTAGCTCGGTCTACGAGAGCATAATTTTTTTTCCTTCGTTCTTCTTCCTGCCTTTTTTTTCTAGTTCGAGATGAAATCGGGAGCGTTCAGGACCCAGCAGAGATGGCAGAATATAATTTTAAATTTTCTACTTGCTTGTCGTAAAATGAATCGACGGCTTATTTGTTTGCTATAAGTGTTATAATGAAATATCAAAATGTAATAAAATGTGATAAGGAATTTTTTTTTTCTTTAAAAGAAGTGCAGGCAAATCACCATCCACATTTTTAAACCTTGTAAATTTGCTTATAAGAGTCTACATTTCAAGACATCTGACTCCATCAAAGATATATTTGTCTTTATATTTATTTCAAAACAAAAATTTAAACAAATTAGAATCAAACAGTATATGCTTTAAATCTGGTGGTTACATTCTTTACGATATTTTTTTTTCTTCAATCGCCATACCATCTTTAAGACCCTTAAACTTATTTACTTGCGGGAGTGCTGTATTTGTATACTTTTACTTCTGTTCTAAAAATAAATTAGCATTTGCTCTTGTAATCAAACATTGGAAGGTGTAGTACGTTTGAAAGTTGATCATCCTTAAAAAAAAAAATTATAGTTGCATAAAGTATAGTTTAGGTCCACCTTGCTGATAAAAACAATCTTGCAAATATATTTTACAGGTAGTATGCAAAGTAGGTTCTTGAAGATTTGCAGATGCAACAGTTTAAAATATTTCTTATGAGATTCAACTTCTCTTTCTTTTCTTTATCCAGTTTCGTTTGAAGAAAAGTTTTCTGTCCTTTGGTCATCTCTCCTCAATTCTCTCTTCTTTCTATTGTGGTGAAGAAATACTGTAATATTTTTGCCCTGTCCAATCCTTGATGTTATCGAAATAGCTTGCTTTTGGTTTTCTTCTGCCTCGTTTGCCCTCGAGTTTACCTTGTATAGTATTTTTTCGTGAGTGAACATTTGCTTAAATTGTCTTCCTCTACGTCTCTTTGCCCCCAAGTTTCCTGGTATATCTTTCATGTGTGAACATTTGCTTCAATGTCCCAAAGAAATAATTTTCCTTTTCTGTACCGTGCTTAAGAGTTGTCGCAGTATGTTGGTTGTTTCAGGATACCTTCGTCAGTTCTTGTTTTCTTCCATTTCTTTAAGAGGAGTCTATAGTATTACATTTCCGCAGATTTTGTTCTTTACGTTTCTTTTGCGAAGTGTCCATCCCTCAGCGTCATTATGTCATCACTGTCCAGACCAGTCATTTTAGGAGCTTGATTTTTAATGTCTCAATATTTTTTATCTCTCTCAATAGTGCTTAGATCGATCATTCTTTTCTTTGCCATTGCGATTCTACTGTTAGTATCTATGGAACAGTCAACATTGTCTTTTTTATGAATCCTAGATATTTGAAGCGGCCTACATGTCCTTGTCGATGGATAGGCCTATAGGGCTGTAATGGTTTTTCCCAGTGTGTATTTAGTCTTCTCGGGGCCTTAAAATTGTGGTCGTTAAAACGATTATTCGAGCATTCATTTGCATCATATGTGTCCCTTTCATTTCTCAGTCCGAGCGAAAGAGCGACACCCTTCATGTTGATTCAGGTTTCCTCGAAACTGCATTTAAATATTTCTAACTTGATTATTGATTGTTCAATACCGGTTTCATTCAGCATTTGCTTATTCTTCATAACTGATATTATATCTTTACTGCCTTTGCTGTTTTGCCATGTCTTTTTGGTAATCGTCCAGTTTTTGCAACCGCTGAAAAGAGATCAATGCATCTTTAAAACCTTTTAATAAAAACCTTTTAGTAAAGATGTAGTTTGTCAGAAGAATCATTAGGGTATCATAGATGATACTGAAAGAAGCCAATCCTGTGCGATTACTAATTAAAACCATAAGACGGAGGTAACTACAACTTTTGTAATATTTGCCGACAAATGGGTTTAGAATATTTAGCAATCACATGAAAGATTGAAGGCAAACATGGTAGAGGTAGACAGAGCCTGACTTTTTATCTTAACTAATGAGCAATAGATAATGTTAGCAGGCGCAACTTTGTAAGGTTGAATGAGAATAGGTTTGAGTGGAGTTACATATTCGCCAATATCTGTTCCAGAAAAGGCACGTGAACTGGAATAATGCATTCATTGTTTGCGATTTGGGAAGGTGCTACTATTTTTGTATGATAGAGAGTTTGGTTTTGGAAAATCGTGAAAATTTGTTGTGCAAACGCCTTCTATAAGCAGGCTTTAATCCACACATATTATTCAAATATGGACTTTTTGAAGTCATCATCCTTATCTGCAATTTGATGGAACATTGTCTATTTAGAGCTCTGAAACAATACTGTCTCAAACATCTTTTTTTCTTTCAGCATAAGTATTGTGTGCATGATTAGGTAGGCTGCGCGGTTTATGTAGACGTATCGCAATTTTCTCTATGCCGACGATTTAAAATGTCAATTTCAAAAGGAAAGCTTTGAATTGAAACAAATTTAAGACTTCTTCTGTGAAGGTCATTTCACAGCCAAATATGTATCGCTCTACATTTCTGCTTTTTTAAGCCTTTGGTCATATGTAAGACTTCGTTAGTGTTGAGATTTTTCCCATGGTGTTAAGTGTCATTCATGTACCGTTAGGAAAGTTATTACTAGGTTATTTTCCGTGGCCATTGTAATCAATCAAATGAAGTGTCAAATCGCTTATTTCTTCAATTTGTTGCAGCTGCCTTTAAACCGGTCTTTTAGTTAAAATAATAGTACTTATCTGCTTGTTAATTGTGCTCATTACCTATTTGTTGTAAAATTCCTGCAAAGTTTGTCGCTTGTCAAGCTTACTGTTATGCAATTGCTCAAGAATAGTCAACTGGTCCCTTATTCGTCCTGTCTGTATTGGATATTTCAATCTGCCTACAGATTTTGTCGCTCACTCGATGCCCAAAACTTTTCCAAGAATTTATGTGGGTCTTTGCATCATTCGTCTGGCTTAAATTTCCAAGAAGCGATCCATTTGTATTCATTTTCCGTTTTTTTTTTTTTTTTTGTTTTTCCATTTGAATACATTGTGCATCTATATAATTTGCTTGTCCCCTAAAGTCAGTTGAAAAGTTGGAAAAGTTGAGCCTTATAAAACCACTGGAAAGTAAATGTTGCTAGTTATGTTTCGGCTTTAGTTTTATGTATTGACACTTCCTTGCCATGCAGAAATTTTGTGCACATATAAAGACAATATCGTAGCTGAGCAAAGATAATGGCCTAAAAAATGCCCTGGTGCAGAAACGGTCAATGATCGCCAGTCAATTTTTATCTTGGATTTAATTCTAATTTTATGGGTCAAAACTTTGTAAGAGCTGCAAGTCTCCTAAAAGTTTAGAACGCATAGGTACTGTAGACACGCGTTATTTATTTCTGTGAAGCTTTGTCACCCGTGCTCACCTCTTCTCTTTGTCGATAGGCATATTATGTTCATTATGCCGAGGATTTCTTTGAGTGTTTGCCATATGGTTGAGTTGGATTGGTATCCCTATCAGCTCTATATTTTACATAGTTCACCAGCAGCTTTCTGCTTTTATCTGGCAAGCTTATTTTCTATTAACCTATACTGCGCTAGAAAGGAATTCTGTATATAGAATTGTTCTGTTTTGAGTTTAGATTAACAGACAAGTTCAGCTTTGAAATTGAAACGATAGTTTGATACTTTAAATGCCTTTTACACTGCTAGCTTTTATGACGAAGATTTTTACTTCACATCTTTAGTCAAGTTATCTGAATTTTATCAAGCCATTTTTCGCATTTTTGGCAGCGTCAGAAATTCAATACGCAAAAAATAGTCACAATACCTTCATCTTCAGTGATCATTAAGATCTGATTTCCAATAAATGGGTGACTTTTTTCCCAACCTTAAAAATTTCGAGATTTTCTATTGCGAGCAAGGACGGACTATAAAAATTATGATTGTTTAATATAATCAAGGTAAATTCAACCAAACTTCCACGTATAAGTTGAGCTCAAACTAAATCTAATAGACTTTGATTGGACTCGATCATTATTTGACGAATCTGTCATATGTTATTCAGATCCTCCCTGGCGTAATAGGAATCGGAGAACCGATAAATATGAAAATCGCTGGCCAGCGTACCGCGCATAATTCCACAGATGCATCAGTATCTGAAGTATCTGAGACTTTTGTCCTTACTAACCGTCTCGCCTTTTACTAACCTCTAACAGCATGTTTATCCCTTTTTCTATGAACGGCTGCATCTGTGGAATAATTTCGAGTAGAAGCGAATTACTGATTGATTAAGAATGGCTCCTGATTCGTGAAAGCTATTTCTGAAGGCGAAAGTGTTTATACCTTGCGACAACTTCGTGGAGGATAATGTATATGCGAAAAAAGAATACATCTGCGTGCAAGTTTTTGAAAGTTGGCCTTGCCATTTTTATATAATGATCTAAGATAAGATAGCTAATGCAAAAATGATCTCTTGATAAGTTTCAAAGACGCAAGGAATTGAAGTGGAAATTTAAAATTGTCATCGTAAGGATTAAATACTGCAAAATTGTTATAATTCACTTTAATGGTACTTCAAACACTCATAGACAATAAGACAGTAAACGGTCCGTTAGCATTGTCAGATTTTTAGTGAAGGATATCATCTTTATTGCACTAGTTATCTTATAAATGTTTCAAGCTAGTTTTCGGAGGAGGATTTTGAGTAGCTTGTCCTTTAGTTTCTTATCAATGCTTTCTGCAATCTTATTTGCATCGATTACTACTCTGGACAACGTTATCTGATGTGCAAAGTTATGATCAGTTTTGAGATGAATTCCAGGCCAATTTTAAGAGAAGATTGTTGGGCACCGTTTCTGAAGCGCCTTGAGTATTCTTGACGTAGTTAGGGCCAATAATTTTCATCTGATAATGGCTTGCAGCTGCTCAATTATAATTTATACTTCAGGATAGCCTCATGATTCACTTCTATTCTATTTGTGCAGAATGTGGATTTTTTTCTGTTTGCCTTGAGGAGATTCGTGGCATCTGTATAATTATAGTTGTTTAAACTATCAGGCACAGTCGTCAATAGACTTAGTGCATCCAGCGGGGAATTCCGGCAGTGACCCTTTTTCCGTGGCCTTTGACATGGTTTACCATGTGCTTTTCATTGCTATGGGGCATACATATAAACAAACCCGAATTTTCGTTAGATCTAGACCCATAATCTATATAGTTTTCGGAGTCTTAGAGGTTCATAACAGACCAACACTATTCATTTCAAAGCTGCAGAGAGGTTTTAAAGATAGTTATTGGTTTTTTTTTCTTAAGTTGCATGTGGGAGAATGGATTGAAAATTGAAAAATGTAGAAGAACTGAAAGACTTTTTGAGAAAAAGGGTCGTTGTTATTACTGGAATAAAATAAATAAATAAATAAACTGAACTCATTGAATTGTGTACCCAAGCAGAATACCTGGGCATTGAAGTGGATCCAGATGGGATATTAGAATACCAGTCTGACATTATTTCATCAGTAATTTGTGAAGGCAGAATAAAAAGGCAACACTGGCATACTTGTACTTATTCTCAGTTGATGAAGTTAGATCTAGAAGCACGGATCTCCATAGAGTAAGTAGTGCGTTCGGTAAAATAAGGACTGGACCTATTTTCCCAAGTGTTTCACAATTAGTAGAAGGGCCTGAATGTGAAACTGTTTGGGTAGACTCAGATTACCTTTGGTTTGAAATAAATTGGTCTACTGAGATCTTTCTTTAGATCTAGATCTAGGTCCAGAAGATAAATTGTAAATTCCAGCTCCACCCACACCATGGGTGCATAAATGAAAAATAAATGTTATTCTTAATTTAGATTACAAGTTTTAATTTGGATTCCATATCAAGATCCCTGTTCTAAGTTTGATTCTCTTAACACCATTGAGAATGAGAGTGTGGAGAAGTTCAAACTATTCATGAATTAACAGATTTCTACACGGGGAACAATCCTATAAAACTATGCTTTGATGTAGTAAAAAAAAAATTCCTTAATATTAACATATTAACATTTATTGCAAATAGTCTCACCGAGGTAAGATGTTGGTTGGAAATTGTTATTCAGCTTCACATACATCTTGTCCTCTTCGTAACTAGCATAATTAGCCTTCCAAACACTAGATCTAGATCTAGGCCAACCTTGTTTAGTTAGTTCGAGGTGGTTCCAGGCGTGATTCCCCCCC
>BLXT01007308.1:4242809-4255412 GCA_019648995.1 Plakobranchus ocellatus | reverse complement strand
TAAACTACTATTGCAAACCGCAAAATTTTCGCAATGGACAAAGAGGCTAAAAAAAATCACAAGGAACAATCGCAGAAAGAAAGGATGACCGGCAATAAAGAAAGGAGAGGAGCGGAGGGAGTTAGGCCCTCAATCATCGTGGCTCATAGATCGCAGCAACATCGACACACGGCCTGCGAGAGGTGCGAGACTGCGGGCAGACCGTAGCAGCCTAAGCACTGTCTGTGCTTGAAATTGGGTCTTCTTCTTACGCATAAAAATAGTGTCTCTAAAGATTAAAGTAATTTACACACAAATAAGATTTCTATTTATAAAAAAATACTAAATATGAATACACGCTATAATATAAACTAGAAAATTTTGTTTTAAAAAAAATTGATGGGTTTCAAAGAAAATTATGTTTTATAAATTAATTATATTCTTCCGCATATGGAAGAACAACCTCCTTTCTTCACTCCTTCCCCGATCTGTCGTTTGAGCTTTGGAGAGACCAACAAAGCGAATATTTTTCCGTACAGTTATCGCGTGAGTAAGATCATCTATTTACATTGTTTTTTAAAATTTCATATTGTTTACATTTGTGTGGTTTGGATATGTTGATTTTTATTGATAAGCTTCCAGTGACACACATTGTAAAGATAATTTGAGTTCCCTCTTTCATTCTTCATCGACGCCATTTTCCTCCTTTCCTCACGGTATGCTTTCCTTCATTTTGTGAAAATGAGGATAGATTTAAGAGAGATCTTGATTAACTAGCGGTGTAATCTTCGTAGAATAAAGTCGATGTTATCGAATGTTGGCATCATTTCACGATTTCAATACGATTCAGTTTTGATTGTTTATTTAAAAAGTCTTTTGATAGTTTATCTTTCCTCATGGAAAGAATGAGGATGAAACGGGAGGAAGAAGGACGAGGGGCCGTCCCGCCGCACTGTAGGTCTAGTATTGTAACTGGCTTATGAGATTTCTAAATATAGGCGAGTGTTTGACCCTAGTAGCAGCTTGCATGCCTTTCTTGATCTAAAGGCTGCCTCAGATTCTCGGTTGTTTAGGCGGGACTTTCCCATCTGAATCGCCGCTGTCAGCTAGTAGTATCTAGTTGGTACAGTACTTTGTACTGACTTGTGCATTTCAATCATGAAATTGTAAGACAATAACGCTTAGTTTGGTTTTTTTTCAAAATCCACGATTTAGTACGATATTAAGTGAGACTCGGGTCCCCTCATCAGATTTTGGCATACCTAGATTTTATTCAATTGCAACATAATTGTGGCTTTTTTAATAAGGGCCTAAAGGTCAAGTTCAATTAGTGTAACTTGCATACATGTATTGCTATTAGAGATCTATGTTGTTCTCTTGTGCAGTCTATACAAATCTCTAGG
This sequence comes from Plakobranchus ocellatus, assembly GCA_019648995.1. Lineage (NCBI taxonomy): Eukaryota > Metazoa > Mollusca > Gastropoda > Plakobranchidae > Plakobranchus > Plakobranchus ocellatus. The sequence continues at coordinate 4,254,030 of BLXT01007308.1, read as the reverse complement.
AATGGGAAGGTTTCAGTTTCACCCAGAACTTATCACGGGAACCCAAAAAGGGTGGGGTTTTTTGGTCATTTTCTACTTAAATAAGGCTTCCCTAAGCGGGGTTGAAAAAATATATACGCACACACAGGGCTTTAGGCTCAGTCGGTTATTTTCACCATAGGCCACCAAGATTGAGGAATAAAAAAAGAATATAGAAAAAAAAAAGAGGGTCCCATGCTTGGTCCAAGCAAGGGGGCAGGAGTGGGGACCTGATTTCTTGGCATGCAGCATTCCAATTAAAACCATCTGCTTATTAATTAAGCCTACATCAGTATCTTTGATGGAAGACTTTGCCCCAGGACTATAAAAGAAAACATTAAAATGTCACTTTTTGCAAAATTCTATTCTGATCAAGTGCCAAATGGGTACTTCACTATTTGAGATAACCAGGAGGACAGGCCAGCAACTTCTGGATCTTTCAAGCTACTGACGAAATGAAAAGGGTGCACGTTAAATTATAAATAGTGCTATTTTCACTCAATATTTACACTAAACAATCTTATGCCTGTGACCTTCATTTCGTTGTTAGCTGATAAAGGTTGATCTAGAAGTGGTTGGGCCTGTCCTGTACTATGCCATTCTCCCATTTATGTATTGATTACTGGTTTTCAAAATGCATATGACACTCATGAGTTAACAAAATGGCTACAACAGAGATTGTCAAGTGCCTTAAATTCAATCCTTAAACTTCAAAAGAAAACTTAAATACATTTTCCATTTCTAATAGTAATAAACATTTATTAAGGCATTCTGCTCTGATTTCAAGACATAAAGCCTTAAGTTTTATAAAAGAATTAATTTGCTTCCTATGATATAAATAATATGGAATCATTCCTTTCGTTATTGCCATTTCTGGCAATGGAGCCTCAAAGTCAAAGACTTAACCTGTGCATTTTTCTGTTAGAAAGCCAGCACATCCAGTCAGCAATTCAGTTCATTGTTTTTTAAAAAGCAGTATTGTGCCAAAAAAGTAAAAATTAATCACACCATCCTAACACCCCGGTAGTTTTATTTTAAAACAATTTTTTTTTCATGTGTCTGTTTACATTGCTAAATTTGATGCTTGCAAGAATGGGATCAATTCCCATGATATTAAATGACCTATATCTTGCCCAAAAATACTTGGCTAGAAGTAGAAATCATGCAAAAAAACTTACTAACATATTTTCTTAAAGATTAGTTAGTCTAATTAATCTATAATAGGAAAATATGTTTTTCAAAGGTATCACTTATTATTTTCTTTCAAGCCTAAATTATTTCAGGCCTGACATCTCTTTAGTGGCAATGTGTTGAACAGGAAAAATAATAATAACTTGCAGCAAGCCAGTGTCTTTTGAATTCCATTTATGAAAAAGAAAAATAGTTCAGGTAAATTTAACAAGTGTTCAAACTATGTCCCTTGGTTTTTTTTTTCTGTCGTGATCTCTTTTATTTTTTTTTATTAATCATATTTTAGAACAAATTTTAGAGGCTGAATGTAATTTATGTGTGTGCTTATGAATAGAGTTAGCAGTCCTGCAAGATGCAGAGGCAGGCAGTGGTGAAACAGATTGGATGTCAAGGATAAAGTGGATGAAAACAGAAATCTTTCACAATATTTCAAGCCAACATCTCAGTGATGACTCTATAATCTGTTCATGTTGCTTGAATGCAAAATTTAATCTTACAATTCGTAATTTTTTTATAGCTCGTAAAATTTTGTGAAATGGTAGATAAACATTAATGCATTGTTGTGCATCCTACACAAGATGCATTAATGGGTCTTGCTTTTTCATTCCACTTCAGGTTGTCTCAGATGGATAACTTGCCACCAGCAGGATTTCAGTTTGCAGGTGATGACTATGGGCCTGTAGACTTCCCAAGCTCGCTTCCCAGTGATATGCAAGCTGGGTTGAATTTCACTGGTGGGGGACCAGTATTTCCCCAGAACCAAAGAGGTACAGGTTATACCATGTCACCATTTCACATGAATTACTCACAGCAAAGCAGTATGGCTGCTATGACTGGTTTACCCACAGGAACGTTCAGGAGTAGGTTTTCAGACTATCCACCAGATCAGAGTCCACATTTACCAATGCCTATTCCTTCCTCTGCCGCAGGAATGATATCTGATCGTTTACCAAGCTTCAGCACTATAGTTTCTAGTAGTGGTACAAGTACAGGGGATATTGTCAAAGGTGGCCAGGCTCTATATACCAGCATGTCAGCCCAACAGCTAGCATTTCAGGCTGCTGCTGGTCGAGGCAACCAAAGTCATTTTGACACCAATAACTTTTCAGATCAGATGGCAAGCAAAGGTTACAACAAATCACCATCTCTGGGTTCTGCTTCTCCAGGAATGGGTGCAAATTACACCAATAATATCCCCCATTCTTCCATTATGCAGCATACCTCCCATAATGGCAGTAGCCAACATTTGTCTCCCAGGTCTTACAAAGAGGATGTTAATCAGCAACAGTACATATCGACTGGGATGCATATTGACCGTGGCAGTGCGTATGGGCACGGAGGAGTGGCACAAAATTCAGAATCTATGACACTGCCAAAGTTCAAACACAAATTCCTTTCTCATAATCAACATCCTCCACGAAGAACAATAGGTCCCTTTAAGTTTTTCATCATTGGAAAAACAGAGAGGCCATCCATATTTAATAAAGGTACTCAAACCAGTGAAGAAACAATGGGTGAGCTCAAAATCAAAATTCCTAAAAGGGAAATTTATCAACCAGAATCTGATGATTTTTCTGAGGAGGAGCCTGAAAGGCAAAAGAAGCACAAAGGAGTCAAGAATAAAAAAGGTGCTAATGCATCCCCTCGTATTACATTTCCATATGATCCATTGCCTAACCAAGGAGGTGGAGACTTTAGGGAGTATCAGAAAAATTCTAAGTTGAAGACTGTGATATCTCCTAGTTTTGTTGATGCTGCTGGAAAAGCTACAATGACAACATGTGTGGCTAATAAAGCCACAATTGTCACTGTTGGGATTGTAAGCAGACCCCAAGGATTAGGTGAATCAGAAACGACACACAGTTCAAAGAAAGGTGGCATGGCAACAGGGAATGCCCAAGGCTACCAAGCCACCCCTAGACGAGGAAGGCCTCCTAATCAGAGTAACCATCAAAATTTTGAACAGTTGATGCAAGAGAGAAAAGCCAAAGCAAGAGATCTTGAACAAGAGAGGATGGAGGTTAGCGTTCGTATTGATGATACCCAGTATATTCAAGTAGGAAGTGCAAAACGTTGGCAGTGTAATGAATGTGACAAGTCATATACCACCAAGCACAATCTGGTCATGCATGTTTTAGATCATAGTGGCATTAAACCACATTTATGCCTCAAATGTGGCAAATATTTCAAACAATTAAGCCACCTCAATACACACATGCTCACACATGACAAAATCAAGCCCCATACATGTAACATGTGTGGCAAGGGCTTTACTCAGATTAGTCACCTAAAGCGTCACACAGCTGTAAGTGAAAAAAATGGCTATTGCGCTAATTTAAGATCAAAGCGCAATTCGGGTCAATCTCCAGTAACCTCTCCCACACAGCCTCAGCTACAACAGTCTATGGTAAGTATATATGGCGCAATGTCTTAAAATATAACCATCAGTTTGTAGATTTAAATATGCCAAAAAATAAGTAATGTGCCTTCTTTGATGTTAAAGAGGTACGTTTAAAGGAATAAAAATGTGAACAAGTTTGAGGTCATTTGAAGTCAAAATACAGTAACATTGTATTAACATAGTCAAATTTGGTTTTCATGAGTTATTTCATCTTTACTCTTATCTCTTAAATTTAAGTCAAAATTGTGTGATTATTATAGTATGCGAAATGTCAAGAGGCTTTTAAACCCCAGGCATGCATTATTTTTATCTGTAAAATATTGTGTAACTTAACATTCTGGAAAATACTATGCACCCTATATATTGTCTATAGCTCTCTTGTAAGTAAAATTAAATATCCTTAGGGGGTCAATGCCAAGTTAAATGGGTTGGTTTAGTTCATCATCCCATAGTATTGTCATAATTGCTGGGCTCATTAAATTGAAAGTTGTTTTTTTTTAACTATGCAAATCTAAAATAGCTTTCCAGAATCAAAATTCAAAGGAAAGTGAAGATACTATTTTTGATTTGTTCACTTGAGGGTTTTCATAGCATTGTATAGTAATTAATATACATGATTTTAAAAATCTAGTTCAAGAGATTTTACATGGCCATATATTTTATTAACAGTTCTGTCGTGAGGTATCTAATTAGGGTAAAACCAAAAAAAAAAACAGTTGCTCAAGTGTTCTTTTCTTGACTAGAAGGTTGTTTTTTTTTCAGTTATTTAAAAAATGAAAAGCACTGGTCAGATATTTACTATAAAGTTTCTAATTATGATGCAGGGTGAACATTTTTTGTAAAAATTAATAACAGCGCAGGGTGGACATAGATGCAAAGATTACAATTATTGCACAAATTTCCACCCTGCACTCTTTTCTGATCCCCTATGTTGAGTAATTACAGAGTACTGACTATAACTAGTTACAGGTTGAGCTGGACACAAACACTCTAAATTTTATTTAAGCAAAAACCAATTTAATCTTAAGCTTAAGTACATTCACAACAATGATCCAATGTGAAGAACTTACATTACAAAGAATCTAGTACGCTTATTAGAAACTTTATAGTAAGAGCCTATAATCTAATACTGTAGTGTGTTTGTAAAAAAATGTATCGCTTTATATTTGTCACTTTTGAGTATATTATTATCATTTTATTTTCTTCAGATACAAACACCCCAAGGAAAACGCTTCTCAGATCAAGGCCAAATGGTTACAAGCACACCTGTTGAAGATTTCAACGATGAGGATTCTAAGGACCCAAATGAAGGAGGAAGGCTTTTATGTCGTTACTGTGACCGCAAGTTCCGTTATCCTAGCCAGTTGAAAGATCATATGCACACACACAATGGAAGCCGCCCCTATATGTGCACAGAATGTGGGATGGACTTTATGAAGGTTTGTAGGCTGATAAATTTGCCAGTTGAAAATTTGAGAATGTTTTTGTCAGCAAATACAAACATGTTCTGTTTTTGCTGTAAGTAACTTTATTAAGTGATACAAAGTGATGTTATAAGTTTCACTTAATTGGTTAAGGCAGATTTCACAAATCGATGTGCCCCTTTTTCCCAGCATTTTTTATTTTGTGTTTAACATTGAAGATAAAGGTTAATTTGTACCTGCATAAAATCATATGAAACTGCAGTGATGGTTCAATATCACATGGATCAGGCTATCATCTTGAAAGAAAAGATAGTTGAATCGTGAAAAAAAAATGGGGGGGGGGGTGTCTTTTGCCATAATATTCATTATTAAATATATTATAAAGGGAGACAGCGGGTTCAATAGCAAATCCTTTGAATAAAAGGGGTTGCTTTCCTTGTTTAAAAATTTTAACAAAGATGAGTTGTAGGCTTTGAGTACATTATTGGAATATTTTTGTGGTTTGTGTGGCTCTGAAATAGCCTTAGTTTCCTAGCCATCTTTTTGGTTTATTTAATTTCTCCCCCAATATTAAATTGGTGACTTTTTGAAGAAGTGTGTCATTGTTGTTTGCCTAAGCGGGGAAGGATTTCTTCAACCTGATCTTCCATTGCTTGAATGAAACTGAACAAGGAATGCCCTTTTTCTTGTGTAAAGCAAAACAGCGAAGTGTTGGAATTGCATCACATGTTTCTTTTGTGGACACTTTTTGCATACACACACACATGTGCATATGAGTGTTAACAGCCAGAGATTTCTGTGATAGCCATGCCTGCATATTGCAGGGTTAGGTTTGGGTCTGTGAGCGTAGATCTAGGTCCAGCCGCGTGCTGCACCTTTCCACCTCTCCTGTGGATCCTCTCTCCCCTAACTCCCATCTTAAATCTCATCACTCCCACAGTTGCTCAATCTCAATGAATAGTTTATTATAGGGCACATTAATTTTGCTGCATGTCAAGCAAAAGCATTTGGGTTTAGTTTAACCAGAGGGGAACTGCCAAATTAACACAAATGAGCTGTGCAGCTTGTTGGTTTGAGCAAAAATCTGTTAGTAAGGATTAAAGTAAGGATTAAATGGAATTATTTGTTACAAGGGAACTGTTGAATTAAGGAGAGTTGCACTGTGGCTTTTGACTTATAAGTGTGATTTAAATCAATTTTTTTTTTTATAAAGGGCCTTTAATAAAAAATAAAAAATGATAACAAGTTGCTGTAAACTAAAAAGATGGAAATATTATCTGTCCATTAAATAGTTAAAGGCCATTTTAGAATAGTATATAATAGGACCATGTGTTACAGTCTTAATTTAAATTATTTTCTGGCATTAATAAACAAATTGAGTTTAATTCAGTAGAATAATATTTTGGAAAGAGACCTACAGTCACCTCCTTTGAAAGTAAATCTGTGCATAGCATTTCGAATAACAAGTCATGGAAAGTAGGAGTGGAAAAAAAAAAATTATTGTGTGCTAGGTAATATAAGACACTCATGTTTGTTTACATGTACAAGTGACTTCAAGTTTGGAGAAAGAATTAGATTGAAGAAAAGAAAAAAAACTAATTGTATGTAAAGGCATAATTAGAAAATGGAGAAAATAGGTCTAAGCACCAAGCTTGCATCCTTCTTTTGGAGCCATTTGTGTTGGCATTTTAATATAGAATCTAAAATACTACCATTGCCATCTGCTGTCTCAATTGCAGTTAAATCTGGTGCAAGCAATGTTTTAATGTGACCTGGTGACCTCAATGCTTTTTAGCACAGAGATGCAGAGGACAGATGGCAATAAAATCAATTCCAAAGCTATCTTGAACTATTCCAAAAATATAATGCTTTTTAATGAATCAATTGATAGGGTGGAACGCAGAAATGATTTACAGTTTGTTTTTTTTAATATGACACATTGCAAAATGAGGGAAAAATACAATGTTCAAATTAAGTAAGAAGAAGTCATCAAAAAAAGGCACTGAGGATGCACTTCAAACTCAATTTATAGAAATATGCATCTATAAGTAATGATCTTTCAAATTTTTTTTTTTTTAATGAAGAATAATTTAGTTCTTTTGATATTTCCATTGATTTCCAAAAAGACTGTGAAAATCTATCAAAATAAAAGGCATCTCATTACTGTGCTGAATTGTAAGTCCTCAAATAAAATATATTTCTTTTAAGGGCTTTTTATGTAATTATGAATTGTCAGGAGGGATAACTGTTGGAGTGAAAGGGTAAATGTGGTGAATATTTTTATAATTTCTGTTAGTTTATTGACTCACTAAATATTAAGTTAAGTAGTCTGTCATAAATGATCCAACAATGGCTTTTTAATTTTACATGCGTCGAAAAAGAAAATTAACTTTTTATGTTTCTCTGTAGTTCATGCCATAAAGCTTAAAATGTTACTATGTTTTTTCCTCTTCAAGTAGTCATCTGTCAGTTACACTACATTCATAAATTCAGTTTTCAATTTGTATAAATCTGTGATAGATTTCAGCCTTTATTTTGCAATGAGTCATATACACTTCTTGAAAATATCTGATTTTATGTGTTTTCATCCAGGAACATCATTTAAAGGCACATCAGTTCACACATACAGGGCTTAAACCTTATACATGTGACACATGTGGACGTTCCTTCAATCAAAGAGCTAATCTGCAGAGGCACAAACTGATCCATGACACCAATCGCACATACAAATGCAATATTTGCCAAAAACAGTTCACCCAGCCTCAGACGTTGAAAGCCCACCAGGTCGTTCATGCAGATAGAAAGCCTTTCGAATGCAATATTTGTGGTGAGTATTTTCATTTCAGTGAAATACTGGAATGATAAAAGCATCATTATTAAAAAAATTTTGGTGTTGACTCCAGTGGCTTTAAAAGTGTCCAGTTTATGCATACGTCTTTACAGTCGCTAATGCCATGCTGACCATTTTCAGTTTTCCTCTGCCAAAGTATCGCTTGCACCTTAACACAAATTAATATTTTTATGTCATGATAAAATGTCCTGTTATTTGAGTTCTTTAAAAAAGTTAATGTATTTTATTTAAAGGTCTTGCACCATCAGTTTTGTCATTAGTTTAGCTCAATTAAGCATCCATGAAATTGTAGAGCTAAAATTTATGATTTTGAGAAAATGCATCTCCATGGCAACAAGTATGTTTTAATAAAGCTTAATACTCGTACTTCTATTTTTGAGAATCCCTGCAAGTATCAGTGTTAAAATTGTATCAATGAATACTTCTCTTCAGCACTTTGATTATAGGCATAAAATGTAAGCAAAAGCTGTTAATGTAATCTTGACAAAAGTCTGCCATTTATAAGTTTCTTTTCTTTTATTTTTGAATCATGGACGACTGTTATATTGTCACACTATGTTCTTCAGGTTAGAGAATGATCTGATCTGAATCCTAAGATTCAGCAAGCATGGTGTTAATCTGAAGATGATGTCAATGTAAAATTGGAGCACCATTTTACAAGAATCTCAGTTTTTTGAACAACCAAGTTTAGAAAGCAATCATGGCTTTAAGAAGTTATTGATGACTCTCAAAATTGTAATCTTAGAGCCACTAGGGCTCTTTGCTGTTACGCAAAAGTTGATCAGTTAAAAAGCAACACTGTGTCCATTTAGCATTGTTTGGATTGTTAAATCTCTTAGTAAGAATGGAGGTAATGACAGCAAAGGCAAACTACTCACAATGCCTAATGAGAAGGAAAAAATTGGTATTCATGTCTGGGTCTATATTATGGATTCTTTTTACTTTTAACTGCTGGGAGGCATCACTTGCACTTGCAGAGGCAGATGTCTTTGGCTGTTAGGAATGATGAAGATGCATTGTGTCTACAAACTATCATTAAGAAGGCACTGAATCAAATCTAATTTTCACCCTGAGACTATCTTCTAGCTTGAGGAAAAGTAAATCTAATTTGTTTCAGAGATTGACTCAGTAAGCAAATATTGCATCAGACTGGTTTAAATGTGTCTAAATTTGAACATTGTTATGAAAACTGCATTCAATAAATTTTGAAATGGTGAAAATGATTTTGAAATTTACCTGGTTTGTGCCAAAATATTGGGTTTTACTTTTGGGTGACCAAAAAAGAACAAAGCAATGAAAAGAAGCAAAAATCAAACATCACTTTTTTTTATCTCTAAGGTATTGAATACTATTTCACTCTATCAGAGTGGGTTTAAAAACCTTGTATAACTTTTTTTTCTCATGCATCTTTTTTTTTTCTTTCAGGCAAAGAGTTTGGACGTTACCACAATCTTCAGGGTCATATGCACATGCACAGCAACACCAAACCCTATGTTTGTTTCTGTGGAAGTACATTCACATTAAAAGGTAAAATTTCTTTTCATTTCACACTAAGTGATAGAGATATTTAAAAACTATTTTAGTTTAGTGCAAAAGAATCCGGAAGTTAGGAATTTTTTTTGTTAACTTAAGATCTGTTATTTTTAATTTGCTTTTCTCTTTTTTGGTTGTGTGAAAATTTTTAATAATTATGTGTTGCTTTGAAAGGCTCATTAGGTTATATGTGTTCTTCCCACTTGATTTATACTCCTAATCTGTGATTATGGAGGGGAATAACTGTGCACTATGAATAGGGAGGGAAGGTATTGCACTTCAGAGGACATGAATGGTTGTTTAGGTAATACTAAAAGTTACGATGAACAGGCCACTGGCTATTTAAACAAAAGGCGAGTGAGGTGGTCAGGCATAGGTTGCCAATGCTTATTTCATCATAGTTGCTACCCTGTAAAAAGGTAGTTTGTCTGTACTTTTTATTGCACCTACTTTATTTGAATTTCAGATAATTCAGCCCCTTGATTTTCATACCTCTTTTTTTTTTTTTGAAGACTGAATTCTGAAAGGAATAAAATTAATATGAATAAGGGTTATGGCAGGAGTTATTTTTTAATAAATAAAAAAAAAAAGATAAAGGTGGAAAAAAAACATCATAGAATTTCTTTTTTTTCCTTCAACTTTTTAATAAGAGCTTACATTTGTAGCAACTGATAGATTACAGATACAATGTTGAAGCATTTTCATAGTAAAGTCCAACAAGGTTGTGCTCTTACTGATGACTTCCTTTCTTTGTGAATGAAAACAGCTCACATGCTTTTTTATAATATATCAATCATAGGAAATCTCAATCGCCACAAAAAGGTCAAACATGGATTGAATGAGACAACTGACGTGATGGAGGAGGATGCTGTAAACTTTTTAAGTTCTCTGTCAGAAAGAGCTCGAGATGACTATAATGCAGATGGCAGCATGAGTCCAGGCTCAGGTGGTGATAGCATGGATGGCAAGTCTAACAGAAAAGGAAGAAAATCTATTCCCCGCAAGATCACTCAAGGAGAAGAAAGGGGTCAGGCTCAGGGGCAGCCCGGGATGTTGCAAGGAAACGGTAGTAATGTGCTCCTCCAAGATGCCCAGCAGCAAGGCGGTGCTGCCACTGGTGGTAAACCATTTGTTATCCAGAATCCAGACACAGATGATGAACAGGAGGAGGAAGAAGGGGAGATTGTGAATCCCTCTGGTCCTGATGGAGAAAAAGCATTTGAAGACTTAGCACCCATGACTTCGGTTATGAATTTCCAGCCCCTCAATGTCCAAGGAGATGATCCAAGATTGTCGATGAAGCGACAACATGAGGATGAAGGTCATGACATGGACAAAAGACCACGAAGACAATCCCAGCGCCGGTCACCCAAAATACATAGTGACGTAGATCAGGATGACAGTGATGGATATGATGGTGAAAATGACAATGCTGATACTGACTGGACTCCTGGCTCCAAAAAAAGAAATAGGACTAAATCTGATGTCTGATAAGAATACACAAAAAGAAGCGAATTTTGTTTTCATTGACAGATAGCATATAAGGCACTGGCAGACCTGCCTACAATTCCGCATTTTTGCCTCTGTCCCGCAATCCCACATGTTCAGTTAAAAATCCCGCAAAAAGAACACAGAGCAAGTGATTTTCACTGGTCTTTTTTTCTCATAAAAACCTCACTAAATGAACACATCCCGAAATAATATCACTATCAATAATAGTATCCATTTTTTTTACTGCTAGAGAACTGTTACAAATGTGTCGCATTGATCATCCATTGTAAACAAGATACCAAACAGAAAGCC
>BLXT01007308.1:4207061-4217621 GCA_019648995.1 Plakobranchus ocellatus | reverse complement strand
TGTCCGTTTTCTGTTCGCAAAGGGAACAAAACGTTCCGTAATATACAGAGAAATAGTGGAAAACTACGGTGAACATGCAATGTCAATGACCTAAGTCTATCCGTGGTGTTCTTGGTTCAAAGACGGCCGAACAAGTTTGCAAGATGAACCAAGGTCTGGACACCCGAACACAGCAAACAATGACTGGAACATAGCTCGAGTTGATGAGCTCATAAAAGTCGACAGAAGAGTGAAACTGAAGGAAATTTCTCTGAAACTTGACATTCCCAAAACGAATGTTTATGAAATTGTCCATGATAAAGAATAGGCTATAGCAAAGTTTCTGCCAGATGGGCCCCCAAAATGTTGTCAGATGAGCATAAGCGCCAGAGAGTCGAAATCTCCCAAATCCTGCTGCACCGGTGTCAACAAGATGGTGATGAAACCGTTGATGTGGGGCCTGGCGGGGACCATCGTGCCAGGAACAAGCTTCTTGAACACCTCATCACTGGAGATGAAACTTGGTTACACCTTAGCACTCCGTAGACCAAACGCGACTCAATGACATGGAAGCACCCGTCCTCTCCTGTCACAAAAAAGTTCACAGTCCAGCAATCGGTAAAAAAAGTGATGGTCACCGTGTTTTGGGACTCACGTGGAATGATCCTTTTAGATATTCTGCCAAAAGGAGAAAGTGTCAATGCTGATCAATATTGTGAAACACTTGACCGGCTGAGACATGCTGTTCGACGCAAAAGACCTGGACTCTTGCGTAGCGGAGTTGTCCTTCAACACGACAATACAACCCCCCACATGGCAGAACGTTACAGGTGGGACATTATTCCCCATCCAGCCCATAGCCCAGACCTTTCATCCTCAGACTTTCATCTTTTTGGGCCCCTAAAGCGCAGAACAGATGTATAAAAGTAACCGGGAAAATGGAATTCCGGTTACTTTGCATTTGTAGGCCCCTATACAGGAATAGTAGGTAATTAATCTAAGGTGCAATTTTTTTTTTTTTTTTGGCTATACTCAAAAGGATTGATAAGGTTGAAGTAAAAAAAAAAATCAATTTTCCTCTTCTTCTTCTGGATGTTACTATGACACAATAGAACTTATTACAGTATGATTTAGAATGAAAATCCATAATATAGGCACAGGTTTCATATGCATGAAGAAAATGGTTATAAAAATGCAATGTATGTAAGTATGTATCAAGGCATTTTGTGTGTCATGATGCTTTCTTCCGTATGTGTCAGTGACACAAATTAATTTTTGTCACAGTAATATCCCGAAGCATGGTGAACATTATCTTGTTTGACTTTGGATTATACGAAATATAATTGATGATTATTTATCAGGTCGGAATAAATATACAATTATGTTCACAAATTTTACAAGAATGAACCAACATTTTTACTAGCAATATTTTTTCTGAAAATAGCAATGACAAAAATTACACGTCTCTTAGAAAAGGACTGTGAAGGGAAAACCTAAGTCTAGATCAAAGCACAATATTATTTCATTATATTTTTAGGNNNNCCCCCCCCCCCCCCCAAAAAAAAAAAAAATCTTTGAAGAGAAAGGAAATATTACTGCATATTTGTGTCACCTGTAACATCCGGAAGATTTGGTGAAGGTTGAACAAATGAAGATAATTCATATTGAACGTAAAATCTATCTTTTGCCAGTTTTGTTGTTGTTTTTTTTTTTTTAATGAAAATACATGGTCTTGTTTTCAAATAGGCAAAGGTTTTTGGATTTTTGACGAGACTGGAAATGAATGTGCTGATCAGGTCTCTTATTTGACCTTTTGAGAATGGCTCATGTGGACTATTTACAAAGGCATGCTGTGCATTTTAAAGCGTGTTTTTCTTTTCTTCTTTTTTTCCTTTTTAATGTAGTTCCACATTTAAGAAGGGAACACCTGTGGGAATATTGAACTATCATTTCGTGGACAAGCGTTGAGTCTAAAATAAAACCATTTGAACATACGCATATATATATTTATATATATATATATATATATATATACATATATAGGAAAGGAAAAGAAAGAAATAGCTATCGCGATTTACTGATTAGCAAATTATAACACAGTGATAAAAGTCGTGGACCAGTGAAGTTCTTGCTAAATCTAAATGATGCTACCTGCGCGGGGTAAACAGTATGAAACTGGAGCAAGCGTATTCGTATAAATCGTAATTGATGATAGATGCATACAATCGTCAAAAATTGTTTTTAAAAAATTAGTTTGATTTCTTTATTTATAGCCCAGTAATTTTGCATAGTTGTAATCTGTATTATGTAAGGTTAAGATATTTCTATTAAAACGTGTCCGAGACCTTTATTTAAAAATTGGGCCTACACTCCTTTCAGTTAGCGGAGTCTAGTACAAGAAGTGGGGCATGCGCTTCAGCCAGTTGGGAGTAGCGCAATAACATCTTGGTCCGTAGGCCTATACCGTCCAGGTTAAAAATTATTGCTATTGTAATGGCCATCATTTTGTGTGGTATATAAGTGTATATATATACACCAACAGATTATGTTTATTGTGAGGCCAATGCTTGTGTGGGCTATATAAAACTATAGACATCAAAAAGATTATGTTTATTGTGAGGTCAATGCTTTTGTGGGGCATATAAAATTATATACATTAAAAGATTATGCTTATTTATTGTGAGGCCAATGCTTTTGTGAGATATATAAAAGTATAAATGGAGCTACGCTTAAACGTGTAACGTCTACACAAATTTTTGTGGGGCGTCAATAAAATCCACAAAAATTTTACATGGTTTGTGCGCAAATTTTGTTTTCTTCGAATATTATCTTAAAGTGAAATAATAAAAAGCAGCTATGTCTTTGGCTTGTGCATCAAAAGATTATACATATATGTTTATTATGAAACCGATGCTTTTGTGCGGTATATAATACTATACATCAAGCGATTATGTTTATTGTGAGGCCAATGCTTTTGTGGGGTATATAAGGCCAGATAAAGAATAGAAAAGAGTTCAACAACAAGGATTAGCGGAAAGAAGTGGAAATAGTAAGCTTAGAGAGAGAGAGAGAGAGAGAGAGAGAGAGAGAGAGAGTGAGAGAGAGAGAGAAAGAAAGAATAGAAGAAAATTCAACAACAGAGATACAAGGAATGACGTGGAAAATGTAAGCTTCTCAAGAGCATTTAAACAGGGCATAATGTGATCTGGCACTTAAAAGAGTGTTAAGACAGAATACACCTGTCAATACTTCAAGCTTATACATATTTTAGACTTCAAGAAAGAGAACAAAAAATGTAAAGAATAATGGAAATTGTCAATGACAACCATCGTACGACAATGTAAATTAGTTTAGCAAGATTTATCATAATAATTGTCAAGTTGAGTGGTATGATGAGAATGTGGGGAAGAATTGTACTTAAAGCAAAAAAATGCGTTCAACCTCCTATACCTAGAATCTAGTTCTCCCACTTAAGTTATAAACAGTCTAAACATGTTCAGGCATTTATATGACCCAGGAGCAGGTTGATTATGATGCAGAGGTAACAAAAAAAAAATTAAAGGCGGAAAAAAAATTAATTTCAATTTTATTGCAGAGGCCTGCAAAAGTTAACAATGGGTCTTGTCTTGCAAATTGCATTTATGGGCTTCAGAACGAGGCTCTGAACTTGTTGTCAAAAGAGTATGCTTGTTTTCTTCATAGCTATTTATCTCGTGTTCAAACTCATTGATATTAGATTTTGGGTCCTAATAAATACTCCCTGCCTAATAAAAAAATACATTTCAAGTGTATGAAATCTTTTTCAAAGATCAGACGCCACAATGCTGTTTCTGGTTCAAAGAAACACTCTTTTGTACTTATTTTGTTACTGTCCTTGACTCACATCCTTAAATAAGGATGTTTTTTATGACTGTATACAGACATGATTCATTTTTTATCTAGCTCAACAATAAATGTGTGAGATTGCAAAAAGAAGAAAAAATACAATGGCATTTTTTCAGCAAAACATGAACAGATCTAATGCCTTGTAGAATGTGAAAATCTACACTAATTTTAAAGGAAAATTCAACATCCCGAGTCCTTTTTTTTTGCATTTGTCAAACTAGATAAATTTGCTTGTTTTATTGGATTCAGGATAGTCAAATTATGGAAAAAAAAAAAAATTATATATATATATATATATATATGTATATATTGTTGCCATGGTATGCTATTATTTCGGATTTCCGTGATTCACATGACCATAAATTTTGACACGCATATCTAGCTTTTCAATACTTAAATTTAATTTGTGCGCAATATTCATAACTTGAAAAAGAGCAGGATGTATGGATTTTGTATACATTTTTTCTGTTTTACAAAAAAAAAAGCATAACCAGGCATAATCTCAAATATCTTATGCTGATTTTTTAAAGCAAATTATTATTTCTTTAATAAAAAGAAAAACTACAGGGAATAAAACAAATGCAATGCACAGACTCATGCATTTTACAGGAATGATGAATATACGCATTTATAAATGTTTGTAAAAATGCAAAATCAGCCTTTGAATAAAATTGCAAATGATTTTTGTACAATAGTGTAGAAATATTTTAAAAGTCAAGGGTATTTTCTTGAAGTACAACAATTACATTGACTGTTTTTATGCTTAAGTCATGGACAGGCTCTAAAATTTATTACAAGTAGAAAAATTTAATTTAGATTTACTTTGAAGTGCATTAAGAATAGCACGAGTGAAAAATGCTACCTTGATACTTGAAAAATCTTGATGTTGACACTTTTAATTGTATTTTTTACAATGTTTTACCTGGAATCAAAAACTTTTTTTCCTTCTAATGAGCAACAAACAAAAAAAAGTCACATCTTAACCTCAGCCGCTCCCTTCCAATTTCAAATCTGTGTGTATATAATGTATAATTCAGTAATATTTAGATATAAGTATAAGTAGACAGACTAATCTTATCAGTAATGGGGCTTGCTTGCATCATCATTGCAAAATTATTTTATATATATCACATATGATGCCATAAGATACCAACATATTATGGTAAGTAACAGAAGATTTCATAAGGAATCAACAAAGATTAACGGAATGGATAATAAAATGTGAACTCAGAACTAGGATCAGTTGAAAAATGTCAGGTTGCCTGGAAAGTGAAAAAAATATGGTAGGATGGTAAAACAGATAAATCAATTCGTATTGGAGTATGTCACAGTTTTGCTGATTTTTACTTGCACAAAGCACCAAAGCATAACAAGTAACGATTGAGAGGATTAACATAAAAAGGGGTCTAAGTCTCATCTGATTAATTTGGAGAAAACAAAAAAAAAACAAAAACAATAATATTGTTAGGCTTTGCTAATCTTGTGTTTTAAAGATCCTAGTAAACAATGTATTGTAAGACATTTCACGACTTTTTGAGGGATTATATGATACATTTTTCTTAAAGGATATCAAGGCAATGTCATTTCATATCATAATCAATTTTGCCTCACATGTGGTTTAGACCCCTTCTCATTCAAACCCCTTTGTATAAATAGTTAAATGAGATATATAAACACATTTCCAGGAAAAAATATGGAATGAGGACTAGTATATACTGATCTCAATTTAGCCACCACCTCTCAGTTGTGTGGACCTGTCTCATTTTGACCATCTATTAACAACAATTATTTTATGCTATAATAGGGGTTATAGAGCCCATCTTGATGTATGGATGTGAGGCCTGGACAATATCAAAACAGACTCAGAGGAAGCTGGAAGCAACGGAAATGTGGTTCCTTAGAAGAATGCTGCGAATCTCATGGACAGCAAAGAAGACAAATGACACAGTTTTAGAGGAAGTTCATACAACAAGACTACTCATAAGCAAAATCCGTAAACGTCAAGCAACCTTTTTCGGCCATGTTATGCGAAGAAAAAAGTTAGAGAATCTTGTAACAACAGGAATGTTGGAAGGAAAACGCAGCAGGGGAAAACAACGAGAAAAGCTCATTGAAGGCCTGACAGACTGGCTGAAGGCAGGGAAATCGTTGGAAGCAACAGAAGCGACAAAGGACAGGAAAAAGTGGAGGACCATGATCGCCAACGCTGTAAAGCAAGGCACCTGATGATGATAATAGGGGTTAATTTGATATTCATTGTGGGCAAAATAATCTGCCTAGATTTCTAACTGTTCAGATGATATAAGGTTGAATTCTCATCTGCCATATACAGATCTATGAGTTATTGAAAAGATAAAAGTATTTTATTAACCTATAATGCAGAGATAGTGTAATTACAAAACATGTCATATTGATATGTGACGCGTTCTGTCAAACCGGGGCATAAGGTACCCTGGCCTATTTTGAGATATTGCTGTGTAAAGTTAATACACTAGTTTTTTATTGCATATTCCGATCCTAAATACATTAGTTTTGAGGTTTAATATGAAATAACAATGTTTTTGCATTTGAAAATACACTTAATACGGCATTTCTTTGATAGAGGTCTAAATCTTGAACAAGTATTACGCTAATCATAACCTTTTTTACCAATCATTTTGGTCATTAATCAACAAGCCACTCTGGCATTGTTTGGTATTGCTGTAATCGGGAAAACCTAAATTTTCTAAATATAGCACTGTTTTTGAATAGATATAAATTAAATGAACTCATAAATAAATTATTGTGCAATATCTTCTGAGACTGCATTTTTCCTTTATTTTGCATTGTTGTGGTGAGTTATGGAATGGTTAATGTGCTTTAAAATAAAGAAAACTGCATGAAATAGTGTGAAATTTTGTGTGAGTGTCAAGCATTATGTGCTTATTGTGACTGCCAAGTTTTGTAGCTCTCAAATGATTAGAACCTATTGGTTGCTTTGGAGATATATTCAAAATTTTAAACTCAGTTTTCTCAATAAAATGAGTTTTTGCTTTTCACGTACCAACCATCTTCAAATGCCCATAGCTCAGCCAAAAATAATCCAATTGACATAAACTTGGTGTCAAATTAAAGCTTAAGACCGAACTATACAATGGTATAAATATCTCAAAACAGCCCGAAGGTATCTTATGCCTCGTTTTGACAGAACGCATCACATATGGTTTTAAAAGCAAAAAAACTCAAAAAACAAACAAACAAATTAAAAACCTCTACCTTTTGCTTAAAGGTTAGTCCCATAACACAAGAGCATAATTGAGCAAGAAATTAACCCACTCATAAAAGTTGTAAAATTTATTTTCTTTATTAATATAAGTGAACTTCAGCCATTGGTGGAGGGGATTTCAAAGGAGGTGAAGCATGCAACACAGGAAGATGAGGGGATTTATGAAGAGGGCCATGGAAGCTCTGTCGGAAACACATGTAAGCAAAGACTAAACCAATAAGTGATCCAACCAGAACATCTGTAAAGAAAGAGAGAAAAAAAAATGTGAGCTTTAAAAGAATGTCCCAAGAAAGTAATAACAGAAATTAGTTGAGAACACATCAGCTTCTTTAAAATTTCTCATACTATATTCAAATGTTATTATAGTGTTGGCATGATTATGCCATTACTCTTTGTACAATCTTGCAAGATAAATTAAAAAATAATACACATTCCCAGGCATTTCCTAACATTTCATTAAATCCCGGTAACCAAAAACTCAATGAGGATATGCCAAATTTTCAAACTAATACTTTAAGTTGCTTTTACAGTTCTTCTTCACCTACCTATAAAGATTCTCTTTCCTGACAATTTTTTTTCATATATATTGTTAGATGGTGTGTTTCATGCCTTCTTAAAACCAATAGTAATATAACTCACTCTGGACAGACCTAAAATTAATAAAATAAAACATAAATATTACCTTGCCAATGGTGGTGATAATCAGCAGTTCTTGATGCAGCAACCAATACAGCTACCACAACTGGTAATATTGTTGCACACAATCGTATACTAGAGTATCGAGAATGCCTTTGAGCAAAGACTTTCAGAGTGTGAGCAATATACAGTGACATATACAACATGCCTGAGAATGCAACTGAGGAAAGAATAATGCAAGAGTACCAATGCAAACATTTTCAAATTAAACTTTTTCAAACTGAAACATGTAAAATGTAATATATAAAATAACTCCCCGATTTCCAAAACCCAAAGAGGATTGCTTTATTATTGAACTAGTTGTTTACAAACAATATACACTGACTGAAAAGTCACATGATCATATAATACAGCATAACAGTAAACATAAGTTTTTTTGTAATGTTTTCCTTTGATTTTATCAATAACGGGTGTATCAAATCTCAGGAGTCTCTGTTCACAAAAAAGGCACTAATAACCATGCTAAGTATTGTGATGAGCAATAATTTAGCTCTTAAGATATTTCCATTGATTTTCAGAAAAATGGTGTGAAAATGAGCATTGTAAGTACTCAAAATAAAGGATCTCTGATTAAGGTCCCGAATCAAAGTCCCTAAATGAAATTAAGCACTTGAATGAAATGATGATAAGAGCTCAGGTTACGACTTTTTCTGAAATTCTGTTTTGATCACATTGAACTTGTCTTACTCTTGTCTTACTCTTGCCTCAATTTTACACTTCAATAATATCCAAAATTTAGATCTAAATAACTATAATTAAAAATTATCACTAGTTTAATTTGACCATATGAAGCAACTTTTTCCATGTATTTCAACATAAAGCAAAACTTTTAAAACAAGCTGTACTCTCAACTTCTTGAGATTGAGGGACAGATGTGTTTTTTTTTCATTTTTCCCAGATGTCCCTTTATTTTTATAAGTTAAATGTTCATCCAAGCATGATCTCAATCATGCCGTTTGACAATACAAAAAAATAGAACAATTTTTGGCTCTTTACAAGTTGCTTTTGTTATTAGATAGTAATGTTTGGATCTAGTCTTTACTAGAGCTGTAATCCAATGCATGAATATGAAAACAATAGCTCTTTATTTGAAAAGCACTATAAGTTTTACAATGCTTGATGTTATAATACTTTTGCACTTTAATAAACGAATTAATTACATTGAATTCTCTAAGGTTTTTTTTTTTTTTTTCTGTCAGGAGGGATAATTGTTGGAAAGAAGGAAACTGTGGTGAATGGGTTTATAGATTTAAAGTTTTTGTTGGTTAATTTACTCTCTAAATAGTGGGTTAAATAAATATTGCTTTTTTGTTTGATATTTCCATTCTAACGGGTGTAACAATATTTTAATTCTAGATAGTTATATAATGTAATAGATATGACTACTCACTTGTTGCATGGCCGCTAGGAAAGCTTTTATATCCTTGATCAACTATTTCATCATCTCTATCACACTTTGCTTCAGCTAAGTCATTAATATCCTCTGGTGGCTGTTCAAAGCAACGCTCAAAGAAATCTGGCCGAGGTCTGTAAAAAGACATTTTTGTTTAAGGGTAATAATAATAATACTCATAATAGTAAGACAATTATAATAAAAAGGAGGAGGAGGAGAAGGGGAAGAAAGAAGAGGTAGGAGGACGAGGAGGGTATAAAATTCTTTTTTTTTTCCAATTTTCTTGCTTGACATTTACTGACTCCCAGCTGGGCCACATATGATATAGCCTTATTGAGGTTGATCTTTGGATCTTTGGGACTGTTAATGTTTCATTAACCTTTTCAGGATGCCGACCCTCTTTCTGGTTATGAACAAAATGCAACCTTTTGGGACGCAGATAACCGATTTGGTTATAAGGGTTTTACACCCCTTTAGGACGCTGATCTCTGCTGAGGTTACCTCAGAGTTTCGCATTCTTGTAGGATTTTATATAAATTTTCTAAAAAACGCAAAAATTAGTGCGTCCATAGGGAATAGAGAGTGTCCACCCATTGCATCTATAGGGAATTTTAATGGTTTGGGTGGTGCGTGTTGAAAAGGTTAATGCTCTTCAAAAAATTTTAAAAAATGAAAATAAAAATATATAATAAAAGAAAAAATATCCCTTATTTTTTGTAAGTGAATTCATGACATGCGACGGTGCCTTCTTAACCTTGGTAGACTCATAGACACCATATTGTCATGCTTTTTGAGTTAGATTTAGATAGGATGCTTAAAATAAAACTAGGTAGGGTATCTTCCAAGCCCCAGCAGATTCAGTGACCTTTTTGTCAAACATTTTAAAGTTATACCTAGAGTTACAGTTTTTTGATTGTGACAGTCAGAGTCATGAACTCAACAATCAAGACGGAGACACCATTATCATCAAACCTTTCATAGTTTGATTTCGGTAGGGTGCCTCACAAATCCTGATGGATTCATGAGCACCACATGATCCTGGTTTATTCTTAACACTCATAGTGTCATCTTTAAAAGAGTAAAATTTTTTTATTTCATTTTGACTTTGTGATGCTGAGTACAAAAGAAATAAGAAATTTAGACCTACTACCAAAGTCTTGAAGATACTTAAATGTAAGCCAGCACTTAAAACCATTTGAATGACCTACTAAAATATTCTAATACTCAAATAGCCTATGTCAAAAGTGATCTTGACTTCAATGTTAATTATGCATTTGTTTTATCTTAATTTAGATGCCAAGTTGTAACAAGACCTTTTTTGTCAATATTTTCTTTTTTTTTT
>BLXT01007308.1:4166390-4179226 GCA_019648995.1 Plakobranchus ocellatus | reverse complement strand
TGCTGGCTGATCAAAATTTCTTTTTAGTCACTGCCTGCCAATGAAGATTGGGAGCAGAGCCTTCATTGTGAAAATTAGGCTTTGGGTTGTCTTTGGAGGGAAAAACGGGAAACACCTGATGGAAGTTTATCGTAAGAAAAAACGTAGACCGACCATTTTTCTTTTTACCCAGGAAACAATTTTGCTGAACTACCATAAATTCTGCCACCTGGGTAGCTTTTGTTAATATCGAGTTGATATTGTGGTCTTTGTGACGGAAGAGAGAGACTGTCTCTAGTTTTATTTTTTGGGTCAATCCGATATAAAAATACGTGTGTGCTCTTTGCCGATGTAAATGGTATGGAACATTATCTCCAATATATATATTATCAATAATCTATCGATCTTTCATAATTGCATTCAGCCCGTTCTGCAAAGGAATCGAGTAACAGGGTTGTTAGACCTGGCATGTTTCTGTGCCAGACACCTCAAATCTGCCACTATAGAGAATTGCATGGCTCCCAAATTTTTATTCTGAAACTGGCACTTTTTTGGGCACTTCGGGACAATTTTTAGGTACTGAAAGATGGTCTGGCACTTTCTGCATCATTCCTGTAAATTACAAGATCTGGAAACCAATTCTATTATGTAGCCTTGTGCCAAGAAGGGCACTGGCCAGTTGATTATTCTTTCTTTTCTCAAGCAGGATTATCCCAAAGTAAATAAGTTACAGCTGAACAAAAGTGTTCTTTAGGCCTCCATGGGTTTTATTTGATGTAATTCTTGCCATACATGTTATTTACCAAGGCGATTAGGAAAGAAATACATGGAAAAAGGTCTAACTATGTAATCATAAACTACAACCAAGTCAATTACAATATAACTTTTTTACTTTTAAACTGCTGGCTATTAGATATAACAATGAGAAGTTAGTGAAACATGTTACAAGCTTGTAAAAGGTATTAATTTGCAGTCTACAAAGTTTTATAGTAGACTTATAGGTTGATCTAAACATCTGGCACTTTGAAAATGAGAATATGGCACCGAAGAGAAAAACTGATCTTGCAACCTTGCCGAGTAAAGCTTCCTGTATCAAGATGTCATCGGGCATCATATTCTAGCGTTTGTGAGTCTGACCCTAATGCCATTAATTCTTATGGTCACTCATGGGAATGTGCTTGTAGCGCTCACTTCCAAACAATAAAGTAAATGTAACTTAAAAGGAGTTTTCCCGCCTCATATCTAGAGTATGATCTTTATGCTTGCAACAATCTGAGGGTAGGGATGCAGAGGCCATCGATATGTATCTAACGATGCCTTTCTTGTTTCAGTTGTGCCCTGCTACTGGTGCCTGGGTCTGAAGGAGGGCCCTAGAGCCTGAAATCACCTTTTTGGCTATACACAAAAATCCAAATCTTGCCCATAAAGTACATGGGGCTATTGCGATAATATGTAATGGATTGATTTAGTAGATATGAAACCTATGACTTCATGAACATGCAATCTACAATTTGCTTCTGAAGTGGATCAAAAGAAAAAAAAAGGAGGTCTAAGTTTGGCCTCCAGTTAGTTTGTGACCGTCTTTTGTTTTTTATTTTTTTTCTTTCTCTTTGGATGCTGTATGTTGGTTCCAGATAAATAAGCATGAGGCCTAAAAATCCCCATACAACTTTCTAGACATAACTATTTGTAAGTGATTTCCCATGTAGAATTCCAAGAAAAAGAATGGTTGAAATATATTGTGTAAGAAATTTGAAATCCCAGATAGGTGATCTGTCTCTCTGAAACATTGAAATAATTAACCAGTTGTTCACATTTATCATTTAATCTGCATGAAGTGAGTGCTAGATATTGTGGATTAGATCTAGGCCTCATATGATATTCAGCATCCGGCTTGGGCTTCGATGTGGGCTCACATTTCATTTTAAAAGGTCTGGACTTATATTTAGAAAAATGTTTCTAACCTCAAATTTCAAGGTCTCTAGATATAGAGTCTAGGTTACGTTACTTGATGGTTGTGTAACTGTGTCTCTAGATCTAATCTAATTCTGCACAAGCCCGGATATATTGAGTCGAGATTTAAGGTGAACTGAGCTCTTGTTCTTAAATCAATATTTCTTGAAATTATTCTTATGATTTGTAAGATTTTTTCATCATGGCCAAATTTAATCTATATACAGATGTGTATTTTAGACCTGGATTTATTTTATCTGTTGTGACCTAGCTAGATTAGATGGTTTGTTATACTTTGTACAGGCTAGAAATGGCTTTTGATACAATAGATTTAGTTATCCAAATTCAAGGTATGACTGTTACAAAACATTGCCAGCTAAAAAACAAAACAAAGAAATCACTGCTTGGGCCATGTCCATCATGTGTTGGCTCATTTTATTGAGGCTTTCTGTAAATGACACTTTGAAAGAAGATTAACTCTGTTGAAAGTGTGATTTTGTCCACTAAAGTAAGTTTTGCATAAATGAATAATTGATGCAAGTGATGCTGGGCAAAAAGTATTGTATGCAATGGTGAATAACTTCACAATTGCCCCAACTTAAGTTTCATCTTTCAATGAGTTAAAGCAGACTGCCAACCGCAAATTGCACTCACAAGAATATTTGCCTCCACTCACAGGAATTTAGAAGGTCTCACAGGACTATGCTAGCAGTATAGCATTTTAAATGTGCATTGATAAATCCAATTACACCATAATTGACATACTCAACCATAAACATTCCCATGAAAGTATATCAATGGCAATGGTCCAATAATGACACCACTTATCAAGTCTGAAAGATTGGCAGGCTTAAGGTCTGGATGCTGAAGAATTATTATTAAGGTGCACTCCAAAACTGAAAATCTAGCTCATACAGTGAAAAATTACTTTAATAAAAAAAAACGTATGTCACACAGATCTACAGAATACCAGTTGGGCGTACAATGACGATCCTTTGTATATTAGATATAAATTCATCGGAAAGATGAGTTACTGATATGGGGGAAAAAATATATCAACATTATTTAATGATAAGAGCCTAAACTTTGCAGTAAAAATTTGCGCTTAAATTAAAGGCCTAAGGTATTCTTTTCTAGCATAGCTCCAATTGGTACTGTATTATATGGTTTGAAAGAACGACATTGATCTGCCAATTTACTAAAACTTGATATTCTCTATTGGCAGCCAGTCATGCCATCTGATGCATTAAGAGCAAGGCCTTCATTGTGAAAATTGGGCTTTGGGTTTGCTTTAGAGTGAAAAATGAAAAAAAAACCACATGATGGAAGCAATTTGAGCATGAAAAAATATATCTGCCATCTTTTGGTTTTGCCCAAGAAAAACTGAATGGCTGCTGCTAAATCAGATTTTCTATGTAATGGTTTTGGTAAAGGGACCAAAGAAGTCCTTGCTCATTTTTTTTTCTCAATTCATTATCAACAACTGTCGCAATATTTACCGATCTAAATGATGCTGAAGATATCTTCAATGTATTTATGATCGATATAACCCAATAATTGATTTACAATACATTTCATAATTTTTCAAATTTTTTGCAAAGGAACGGAGTAACCCTTCCTTTATCAATACATTGCAAGGCATCATGGTCTTATGGTTATAAACTGGACTGTGTGCCATTTATGCTTATGGTCTATTTACTCATATATATATAGTGTACATATGTAGTGTTACTTTTCAAAGAGCAAGTACATGTATGTTACTTGGAAGGATTGACTCCGCCTCAGATCTAGGGTGTGACCTTTAAGTTCGCAACAACCTGATGTTAGAAATGCAGAAGCCACAGATCTACATCTTAGAATACCTTTCTTGGCATTTTATTCTTTTCTGACCATAACGCATACAACTGCAATAATATGAGATGACTGACCCAGTAGATCTAAAACTATGACTAGAAGCATAGAATTCGGTGGTCTTGACACTTAAACTGGCATGTTTCTCAATCAAAATAATTATATTTTGGTAAATCTCACCTAACGTAGATCGGAAAAACATACACTTGTACATATTTCGCCTCCAGTTTGCATTGATTTTTATTTCAAATGCTCAGGATTTTCTCTTCTTCTTTAAGTTGGATCCATATAATTAGGCCTAAGGCTGCCCCCCAAAATGTCTGTTGAACTTGGCATCCTTACTTTTACGAATATATTTTTTGTGAGGGATGTCCCTTATAGAATTCTATTAAAAAGAGAAACATCAGCTTTGCTCTATTGATTAAGTATGTATAAGAAAACTGAATTTGAAATCCTGGATACAATGGATCCATCAATCTGAAACTTGGAAATAAAATAATGGACTCATAATTTCCAAGCAAAGTTGTTATCACGCTAGCTAGCTATCGTGGATTAGCTCTAGGCCTTGGCTTAAAGTCAGCATCAGGTTTGGGCTTTGATGTGCCCACTGCTCTCCCCACAGACTCATAAATTCCTGTTGCAGTTGCAAATGACCACGATATATGGTTTTATGTTAAGATTGGGGGAAATTTAGGTGGCATAGTTAAGTAGCCATAAATTATATTATAGATCAACCAAGTCAACCTTTCTCATATGCAATATGGAATAATATGTATAGTCCCATGTAGACTGTCATGGTAAGGAAAGCCAGCAAAGAATGAAACAACAGGAAAAACACCCTTGGATGCGCATTGGTTGCCTCTGCATCTCTGCCATTGGATTTTTTTTAGCTTAAAAAGGTGACACTCCATACCTGAGGTGGGCTCACTCCTTTTAAGTTGCTTCATTGCTTGCAAATGAGCCCTACATGCACATCCCTGAGTACAGTCCTCAAGCATCAATAGCATAGAGTTTGTTCATGACGGCAGGAGCATGTAGGACCATGACATATCAATTACACAAAAATTACGCATTTACTTCACACAGTATGGTGAATAAACGTTTTGGAATGTAAATTCGATACTTGGGTCATATCAATGATAATAAAAATATTGTTCAGTAAAATTTGAATGGGTTAGGTGTACACACCGGTTGTTGATATTGGATTGATCTCCAGGATAAAATGAGAGAATTTTTTTTCCTGTCTACTGGGGCCATTGAACAGGACTTTAGCACAGCCCTGGCAAAAGGAATTTATGGGCAAAACAGAAAGGTTCCATGCCTGATTAAAGCCAAATTTTATCCCTAAAGATTGCAAGGAATTTGTATCGTATATTACATACTATCCCTAAAGTCTGTTGAGAGCCTGTACAGTGAAAAAGTAGAGAAATTATAATTCACATTTTAAAAAAAGCCTTTCAATATATGACTTTGCATTGAACATCATAAAATAATTGAGCAAATCTTTTTACTATCTTAAATAAACATTCTGGTGAATTTAGTATTTATTTCTTAATGCCATTATTTTATTTTATTTTGCAAAGTTTGTGACTATTATCACATTAATAATAAAATCAATCTTTTTACCCAGTGATGATCTAGAGTTTCCCCGGGGCTGGTTGCTGCCAGTCATTCGAGACAATGTCACCCACACCAAACTTGGTTTTTTTACAACTTATTTTTTACCTTTGGCTGCCAAGCTAAAGAAAAAAGGTATGTATAAGTGTGACAATTTTTTCCTTCAAAGAAATTTTACTCCGAAACTTTAAAATATATGGGGTATTGGTAGCACAATGGCTAGCAAACCTATTCTGGGATCTGTAAGGATCATTTTTTTGTAAATTTGAGTATGTGTCTGCCATCAAAACCAGAGATCACCTTGTTGCTGTATGCACAAAAAGAAGCTACAAATCAAAATCTTTTCATTTTTACAGAGGCAGTACATCACAGAAATATAATTTTTTGAATACTGAGAAAGATTATACTACATGTAGGAAAGTTCTTTTTATCTTATTTTCGTAGCATAAATTATGCTAAGGACGAGACAAAATTTGTCCAAAAATTGCCACGGCTCCACTCCTTATGAAAAGCATTTGAATGATATTTCAAGTTAGGTTTGATAAACATGCTGTTAAGTCAGGTTTCCTACTTACGCTTAGCCAATCAAATTAGAATGGGCATATTTTGGTGCAAATTTAAATCATTACAAAGCAGAGATAAGATCAATTGAGAAATTTAGCTGCATTAAAAATGCATAAATTGTAACATAATTTTGTATGGATTCAAGACATCATCTCAAGATTTATGATATAAAAGTGTGTTAAAAAAAGATAAATATGTTAGTGACCAAGAGAGGCATTTAAAAAAAAAACTTAAAAATTCTAAAAACAGCTTTCCTTTCGATTTTTTAAGAAAAGGCAAAGTAACATCTTCAAGATCAGTGGAATTTCCTTAATTTTGCTCACACAATGCCAAATATTTAACATCTAAACATATTTATTTGTGTTGAATTTACCTTTTTTGTTTTTCTTTGATATGTGCAGTTTTGAAAATGAAAAGTACTTATCTTGCATCAAATGTACCTAAGAAACCAAATATAAAAAGAATTACTTTGATAAAAAGTATAATAAATCCTGAATATAAAGAACACTTTTTTAAAAATAATGTCCAAATGAATCTTATGGATAGGCAATAAAAAATACCTCTGGTTATATTTTTCTTTGCTTTCAAATTGGATTTCAGCTGATGAATATGCAGACAAAAGTGTTGCTCAATCAAAAGCTTATGATGCTTTGCAGTTGCAGATTTGGTCTATGCTGCGTGGATTTTGTGATCACCCTTCAGATATAAAGCAGGTGAGTGTGAAAAAATGCACTTTATGATAGGGAGATAATGTAGAAAACTCGCACGTTTGTCAAAGAAAACAACCAACAAAACTTTCAATTTGTTTGAATGTGCCTAACCATAGTCAGGTCTCCATCACTTATTTATAGAGCAATATGACATAACTTGCGCACACATGGTCTTGAAACGAGTCCAATAAGTCATTATGAAACCTCATTTTTAATACCTAAAGAATTAGACATTTAAACCTTTTTTTTTTTTTGCCTCTATAAAAATTTGATGTAAAGTTTACCCTCTACCTTGGTACAGAATAAGTATATCTCTATATTACTATCAATTTTCACATTTGCAAAGTCCACATTTAAGTCATTTGAAATAATTGAAATTTCAGCTGTGACTTGTGATGCCTAGACTGGTCTCAAAACATAGCCGAATATCATTTTGCAAATACAGGGTCCCCGCCGGGTCGGGAAATCGGGAAAAAGTCGGGAATTTTGTGATGGGTCGGGAACTCAAGAAAAAACAAAATTAACCCCCCAAAATCCGAATTTCATTTGATTTTTTTTATTTGTATGGTGCGTGCGGTAGTTTTTTTCTCCCTTTGATAGGCCATGGGCCTATTGACGAGATATCGAAGCCGATACAATACCTACTTTCAACTCGTATGCAGCATTGCCAAGTGCTATCAATTTTACCATTCGCCTTGAGCAGTCCGTGCATACCGTTGGGCTAGCTTAGGAGACAATGCAGGCGTGCGTTTTGACACGATTTGACTCTCCACTCTACCTTTGTGTTGGCTGGCTGAAAGCTTTGCGTCAGTGCTTGAATGGAAACGTTTTGTTATTATTATTATTATTATTATTAGGCCTATTATTAGCATCAGAAGCAGACCTGCCAACGTTACGCTTTATTTTACCCAATAATCGTATTTTCAGTCTAATTTGTTTGGTTTAGTCTACTACCTTTCTTGCCATTCTTATTCACAGCCCCTGCAACTTGTAACTCTAATGCCCGATCCTAACCAATGTTTAGAAGAAAAAAACTCCGCCTTTTACCAACCTCCCCCCCCTGAACAGAGAAGTGTTTTGAAAAATACAATGTATTAACGCAAATAAGCAAACTATGGTAGTATTTGCACGATGCAGTTCTAGGCCTAGTGTAAGAAGTCCACCATGTCGGCAAAAGATCAAAGAAATCAAAGGTTGTTTTCCCCAATCCTCTAGTCAGCCTTTGAACTATTATCAAAGAAATTTGAGGTGCCGACTGTGTATGCTTTTAATACACTATAGGGTGAAACAGTTAAACTGATGATCTATACAAACTGTGTAACATTTGAAAAAAAAAAAATTAATACTTTTCATAATACCAACCAAGTGCCTTGGTCTGCTTATATTGGTTTTTTTTGTTGTTTTTTTAATAGCTCTACAATATTGGTGTGTTAAGCCAGTGCATTAAAGTCAACCAAACTAACTATCCCCGCCCTCCCTCTGTTTCTCTCTCTCTCTCGAGCGCGCTTTTATCATCCTAATGAAATCTATCCTTCTCATTATATTTATTTGTTATCAACATCGATATGAATGTCTCTTTTCATGAACTTTTCCATGATATTTTCTTATTGCAGTCGCTCTGTGTCTTTCTGTGCATCCCTCTCTCTGACTGACTTTCTGTCGCTCTTTCTCTCAATCTATCAGTCATTAAGTTTTTCTGACCCTCTCTCTCTCTCTCTCTCTCTCTCTCTCTCTCTCTCACTCTCTCTCTCATTATGTTGCTTCCAGCTTGAGTCTAGATCTACACACAAATTATTGTTAGGTCTGGATTATTAGATCTAGATACACATTATTTTAATTTTTATAACCAAGCCCGATTCGAGCTAGATCTGAAATCTACATTGTCATCAGCTAGTGCCCTCAGAAAAGCAGCCAATGAGAAAGAGGAAGAGATTGCCTCAATTTTTAAGAAGATTAGGGAGAAGGAGGCTGCTTTAAAGTTACCGTAGGGTTGGAAAGGGCATCCTGTAAATAGTCATTTGTATTTATAAAGTGTATAAAGTGCTTTAAATGTTGTGATTAGAAATACAATTACAGGATTGGAACATAAGAGAGGAGAAAAACAAATCCATTTAGCATCCCCCCCCCCCCTCCACACACACACTCTTATTGGACATGAGGATTGTAGGGGGGTATAATCAATATTGTGCACTTTCCTCTGAGTGACATGGATAAACAAGGCCCTTCTGGATGAAGAAGTTTAAGAATATTTATTAAGAGAGGCTGTTTTAATCAACAGATATCAAGAATTTCAAGAGGTTAGATATCAAACTAAAATAAATAGCAATATATTTTATATTACCTTAAGTGTCGATTGAAGAATAATAGACACAATATGTCTAAGAGTACCGTACTTATGTATACAGCCTGTTTTTTTATGCGTGGTGAGTTTTTTTTAACTTGTGAATAGGGGTCTTGAAAAAAAATTTGGGGTCTTGAAAAAATTTCAAGGATTTGGTGGGGACCCTGCAAATAGTATTTGAGTGAAAAGCCATGATTAGCCATAGATATTATTAGAATGTTTTTTTCTGTTTATTCAAGAGCTTTCAGGGAATCGCGAAAATCCTTGGCACAGCCCTGAATGAAAGAAGTGATCTAAGAATGGATGTGCTTGCTGCTCTGAGGTCTCTCATATCCTGCAGTCTTGACAATGGTTTGAAACTTCTCAGCTTCATCATACAAAATGATTGCTTGTAGAAATATATAAGTGATTCTTAAAAACTTTGAATCTCCTTTGCTTTAATAATTGTAAAGCAAATTTAAAAAGGAAAAACATTTGGTAGCAGCAGAGATAAAATAATAAGAATATGATATTTCTGAGCTTATTCAATAGCACCTGAAGAAGGAAAAAACAGTGAGAGGAATATTTTTGAATGCTGTATCATCATGGATACATAACATTATTTCTTTGACACAGTAGCGTTGTCAATACTTAAATTTGCGTTTCCTGTATTCTTATAACCACTTTTTATTTACTCTTTGTACAATTTTTAATGCAGAGGCAGACAAGGCTGAAGTTAGCAGGTTTGCCAAGAATTTTCTGCCAATACTGTTTAATCAGTACACTACTGAAAGTGTGGCAGATTTGGGTACTCGTTTAGCAGTATTAGAGACAACCAAAAAGTATTTCCAGGTTGCAGACAAAGAGGTAAAGATATTATGTAAGATCACAGCTTACAAATATGTCAATGAATCAGTTAAAAGTTAATTTTTCTTCTTTGTAATTAAATGCAGAAATTATATAAGCAGTTCATCACTGGAAAAAAAAATGTTTCCATCCATCAATACTTTGATTGGCAAGGAAATTGTTTGTACAACACATTGTTAAATGG
This sequence comes from Plakobranchus ocellatus, assembly GCA_019648995.1. Taxonomy (NCBI): domain Eukaryota; kingdom Metazoa; phylum Mollusca; class Gastropoda; family Plakobranchidae; genus Plakobranchus; species Plakobranchus ocellatus. The sequence goes on along the minus strand of BLXT01007308.1, from coordinate 4,169,181 downwards.
AAAAGGAATATTGCATCTTATTTAGATCAAATTTTATGACAGTGGCTGGTGTTTTAAATTTCTTTTTGTATTTACATATAGATTCTGATGAATTTAATTTTTAATAGGAAACAATCATTAAAAAGAAGAAAAAATATCACAGAATAGATTTTACAATATGTCCAAGTTAACCGCATGTAACAAATTGCAATTTCTTAAGATAATTGAATGCTTAAATTACCTTTTCATGAACCTATGCAACGTAATGTTGGTCCAATAATTCTATTCCAAAATATCTGCATTTTCAGTTGTTTTTCTTCAAGACTTTTTTTGGAACAGGGCTAGGGCAGTTTTACTTGGATTTTTTTTTTGCCAAGAGAACATATACAACTCAAGTTTATTTATGTTTCGAACATGATTGTCTCTCTTAGCTGCTCCAGGGATTCATAGACAAGGCTCTTACCAAGATTGCAGAAGAGGACATTGGAATATTCAGAATGTAAGAGTATTTTTATTATAAAGTTTTTTTTATCAAGGTTTGTTATATAAAATCTTCCCGTGACTTTGACAACTAGAGCAAAATAGTTGATAATAAAAAAATATTGGACAATCTGTTCAAAAGGAACCGTAATTTTCTAGTTACCAAATCAATACTATGACCATAGTTTATTATTTCATCAAACTGTGCAATAACACTTACAATTTGTCACTTTATGCTTTTTTTCTGTCCTCATATTCCACAGAGCGGCTCTGATGGATTTAATAATCGCTTTGATTCCATATGCTGACCAGAAGCATTTGAAGCAAATTTTTAAACTGTCTGTGACACAACTGCAGGTAGATAGTTGGATTTGGTTTTAGTCTTCTGTCAGTTTTTTTTGTATGCAGTAATTAGCAAGCTCACTGTAAAATCTGCAAAGATCTTCTTTTATGATTTGAGATAACCAGAAATGCTTAGCATGACAAGGATCAAGTGATTTTTTAAAATAATTATTTAAAAAAAGAGATCCCTTTTAACAATGAGTAAAAATTTAGTGGTATGATAAAGGATGAATTCTACTTTTAAAAATCTGAAAACTTGTTTGTTTCAGTCTGTTAGCTGGTATTGAAATAACAATTTTTTATATAAAAATTTTCTGTTTTGGGCTAAATCCTCTCAAATATTTTCTTTTTATCTTTCATACTGATCCCTCCAGTAATAGCCCTCTAAGGAGATGAGGAAAACAGTTGTCAATTTTTTCTGTTCAAACTCTTTTTTTTAATGTCTCTTATATTCTAGTTTTTAATTTATTCAGTATTTAATTCTGTCCCCTACAATTAGGTATCAGATAAGACCATTCAAAAGAAAGCATACCGTGTGTTGGAAGAAATTTGTGCTGGCCCTACACCAGGGTGCCATAAACTTTTGAAAGATAATCTGGATGAAATCAGCAAAACATTGCTTGCTTCTCTTTCAAAGTCAAGCCCATCATCTAAGGCAGTAAGTTATTATTATTTTTTAAGTTTTATGCTCATAAAAATTCAATAATATTCAGAGATTGTTTGATTTGTATGAACTTCACTCGTTTTTCTAAAAACCATTTGAACCATATGTTTTTGTAAAACGAATTGCAGGTAATTCATGCAGTCCCAAATACAAATGTAATGTTGTTTATTCAGACTGCCAATATTACGCTTTCGGCGTAATTTATTACGCCGACAGGGAAAAAATTACGCCTAACGCTCAGCACCAAGAAAATTACGCTGAATGGGTTAGGCTTGGCGAATCTCCTGAATCTATCTTCCATTTCCTGCGATGTTCTTGCTCTTTACATAATACAAATAACGCGGTATCGATCAAAAGCTCANNCCATATTTTTGTGTGAATAGTTGTATCGGTCAAGTAGGCCTGCATAGTTTTTATAGCCTTCAATCAGAGGTCTACCCAAGTGTCCCGCAATTAAAGAAAGAGTCTGCCCTGAAATATCATGAAAACCGCTTTGTGACCTTTATTTTTTTCTCTTCTTTTAATGGATCTTCGGTACCGGTGAGAATCACCAGTCTGTGTTGCATCACGTTAATCCTATAAATAGTCAATTAATTTTTTTTCTTCTTTTATTTTCTAAGTTTCTTCCCATACTTATTCACTGTGATCACAGCTTGTAACTCAAATGCCCGATTCTAACCCAATGTTTGAAAAAAAAACCAAAAAAAAAAACGCCTTTTATTCCGGCTCTGAACAGAGTATTAAAAAAATACTACAGTGTAATTATAACCTCCATTGATAGGCAAACAAGTAAGCTATGGTAGTACATGTATTTGCACATCCAGTACAAGGCCTAGTATAGTAAGCCATGTCGGCAAAAGATCAAAGAAATCAGAGGTTGTTCCCCAACCCTCTAGTTAGTCTTTGGTCCGTTACAAGAGAAACTAGAGGTGCCGACTATGCACGCTTTTTAGGATTATACAGATAAATAGTTATACAGACTGTACTTTCTATGATACTATCCGAGGTGCCTGGCTCTACTTTTAAAAATCCTTTTTTTATAGGTTTATATACTATATGTTAAACAGTGCATTTAAGTCTACCAACCTTGTTATTCTCTCTCTCTCTCTTTCCCTCTTCCCTATTCACTTTTATCGTACTTATGCTTATGCCACCCTTCTCTTTTTAATATTAGATGTAAGCTTCGATATCAATGTCTCTTTTCAATAATTTTCCCCTAATATTTTCTTATGCCAGTCGCTGTGTCTTTCTTTCTCTCCCTTCTTCTCTCTTCTACTGACTGCCCTTCTCTCTCTCCCTCTCTCTGATTGCCTTCCCCCCCCCCTG
>BLXT01007308.1:4094775-4105393 GCA_019648995.1 Plakobranchus ocellatus | reverse complement strand
TAATAATAATAATAATAATAATAATAATAATAATAATAATAATAATAATAATAATAATAATAATAATAATAATAAAAAATATACTGATAATATTTAACCAACAATGACATGAACAGATGAACAGTAAGAATGTAAATATTAAAAAAAAAAAAACGCATATGCAATAGTTGTCTGTAATATTTATTTGCATTAAAAAAAAAAAAAATCATTGTAAGAGCATAAAATGATATTGCCTAACGCCATATTCATAAAGATATGAATGCATTCTTAATCCATCAAGTATTTTTGTAAGAGGCAATGAAGAATAACTGCACTCTAAAAATACCTGGTCTATCAAAGGAAGCAGTCCCTATTCAGCTTATGTAATCACGATGAAAATAAAACAGACACCTTAAAAAAAACAATTCCGTCAATTGCGCATTAGCATCTCCAGCCTAGACAGCTACTCTCCACTTAGATAGTGTCACTTCCATTATACTGGAAATCAAGTCAAATAGAATGAGTTGTGTTCATTTGTAAAAGCGCGAAAAGTTTCTTGGTTTGCTTGCAGAGAGAGAGAGAGAGAGAGAGAGAGAGAGAGAGAGAGAGAGAGAGAGAGAGAGAGAGAGAGAGAAAGAAAACAGAACAAAGATAATCATACGATAAATAGATAGACAGATAGATAGATAGATGGGAAGATGCTCATGTACACACACACATCTATATACCCCTATCTATCTAGCTCGATCTATCTATCTATATATATATAATATAAAAATAATAAGAAGAACTTCTCAAGCCCATAGTTCAACAAAACAATTAAAACCTAGTGAAATATTGTACCAAAAATTCTTACATTAAAGGAAACTGAACACAAAAGTTGTGATGGTTGAAACTTAGTAACGTATGAACGAATACATCACAAAACGAAGAAAAAGGTGTAGTGATGGTGACAGAGAAACATATTACCGAAAAAGACTTGGGCCTCAAGCATAAGAGATGAAGAGTAAATTAATGTTTTATCAGGTACCGTTGAAGGTGTGAGGCAAATCAATAATTCTTCGCCATTGATCCTTTCCTCTTTTTTTGTTTAGTATGGAGAAAACTTTTGAAGTGTTTACTGTCTGGCTACTTTAACCCATCGATACTGATCAAAGCGCTTTGTTCAACTACCTTTCAACCCATCTGTAACTCCAGGGTAAGGTATATAGAGACTTCCTCTGTTATACAGGCTAATGGATGTTATTGAGCTCTTTAAATGTGTGATCTTGTGCGTGGAGTGAGGACTCTTTGTCTTGGATTGTCAACGCGGCACACTCTTCGTGTGACTGGGTCACAGTTTGTGTGTGTGTGTGTGTCTATGTGTGCGCTCGATGGCGTACGTTTAGGCATGTCACGATGTGGGACCATATAAGTATCTGTGGCATTGAGTCATGCTATCTTAAAGTCAGTTAAATTAATAAAAACTTAGAAATATGACACACACACACACACACACGAACATCATATATATCTACATGAATGAAAACAAAGAGACAAAACATTTTACATAGCGGTCACAATAAAGTGACATTTTAGTAAATAATTAAAAAAAAAAAAATTAAATTCGCTAAAAGTAGCATATCAAGGGCACCAGACCTTAGTGCAACCAAACAGGCCAAGGCCAACATCAAAGATTAATTAGGACGTCCACCCCAGTTAGGGCATGCCCATTGCCCTAGATAATTGTCTGAATTGAACACAAAAGCAAACACAACTTTCATCGGGGTGGCCAGATACAAATGAAGCAGGCACAACTTGCTGGGTAAGCCAATGTTTTCCATCACAACATACAATGGCTTCAGATCTAGAGAAACTTCTGTCGAGGCGTTTGGTCTGTCTGCAGAGCTGTAAAATAGAACTGGGCAATTAATTAGAAATGACACGAGAGTGGGAGGGGTAGTTGGGGAGGGGATCGGGCAGGAAAAGGGACAAACTGAGAAAGGGAAGGAAAGAGAGAAAGAGCGAGAGAGAGAGAGAGAGTGAGAAAGAAACAGGGAGAAACACAAAAAGAGTGAGCGTGAGGGACATGCACATAAACACATACAGATAGAGAGAGGGAGAGAAAGAAAGATGATAGATAATTATATAATAGAGAGAAAGGGAGAGAGAGAATGAGTGAGAGAGAGAGAGAGAGGGAGGGAGAGAGAGGAAGAGAGAGAGGAAGAGAGAGAGAGAAAATTTTTTAATCTAGTCGTGCGCATTATTTTTTTTAATACACCTCTTTCATTTCTGCAATTAGTCCCTATCATCATGTCCTCCTTACTGATTTTCTGTTGGATATCGCATTTCACTATGTTTCCTCGTTCCTCTCTTCTTCTCTTCATTTTTCTGTTCCATGTAAATTATCGTCATTCCTCTTTTAAATTTTAAAGTCCCCCACCCCTCCAAACACACAAGGAAACAATTCGGAATGCTATACAAACGAAATGATTATTATCGTCAGCATATCATCATCAATCGATCACCATTGGAAACACAGAATCATGATAATTATGTTATTCTGTTTTCAAATCGTGCATTCGTTGTGGCTTTCTGGCCAAAAACCATAATTCTATAATAAGATTCGAAACGCATTTTAAATTTCTCTACTTTTTTTCTGAAATGCTGTAATTATATAATTAAAATTTAATGAAATATAATAAGCCTTTAATTTTGAAACATTTGTCTATTTGACATAAACCTGTACCATTCCATTTTCAGGTTTAATTACCGATAGTGTGAATAAAATCCGAAATCCAAATTACCTTAAAAAAAACCCGGTAAAATGACCGTGTTTTCCTTTAGGCTTTTCTAGCGGTGTGATCTATCATCTAGCGCTTAAAATAAAAGCAGAAATCGTTTTCAAAAATCGTGTCTCACAACGAATTTTATTCAAAATCTCACCCCCCCCTTCTTATTTCTCTTGAGTCATATCCACATAAATAGCATATTTTTAAAGATTATGCCCTCCTTATCTGCCCCACGACAATGCACCATTTCTACATCTTTCTCCTCTTATCATTGGAAGAAATCCCTGTCGCAAGTACAGTTTCGATCTGTAAGTCTTTTGTCGTCTCAAGCGGCTAGTACACATTATTATTAAAAGTTCTCTTTTTTAAAGACATTGTTCCACCCCATTTTCGTAATTCTGTAAAAAATGTGTACAAGCTATCGAACCTATTGATTTCACGTCCAAAGAATGGAACTGTTGCTCCTCAAGGATAACTAGTTATCTAAAGTCTTTTAATTCAATTCATTTTATTACCTTAGTTTCTGGAAATAAATTGCCTTGGCATTTAAAATCATTTATATTAATGCATCAGTTATAAACACCTAGATGAGAGCACTGCAGCTTCACATTTTGAATTTGTGCTAACTTTGAGAGGCTTACTATTGATTTTTGAAAACCATATCGAAGCAGCATATTTTTGTTTTTGACTTATCTTTTCGAAACTGTTTCTTTGGCATATATATCAATTAAAAAAGTCTACCTCACATCAAACTGAATACTAGTCTTTGGATCTAAGCGTCTAGTTTAGATTAGCGCAGAAAATAATAAAATAATAAACTCGCAGATAAAAAATGTTTTCTGTTTTTAAGATATCTTTTGTAGAAACATTGTGGGAATTTTTCGAATCAAGTTCATCTAAGTTTACGTATGAAAAAATGCCCTTTTTATTGTAATTTTATTTAAAATATTTTTTCCTACATTGATTTATTTTTCTTGAAAATTGCTTCTTTTGAAAGGTCGTTGCAAAATGGAAAAAAAAATATTAATAAACAAAAATAGCTTTTGTGTTTTATTTGATGACCTTTCTAAAACCAACACTGCATTATTAAATGAACTTCCTATAAATTATCCCTAGAACGTCGGTTACTGAGAAAATACATATCAAATGGCAATGATAAAAAAAAATAACTCTGTTCTTGCTCAGGAATAAAAAACCAATTACAATTAAACTTGTGTCAATGCTTTAATATAGCATGCTGACATGAAGCAAAGTTAACATAACAGAAAACAAGAGAGAAACCAAACAAAAAGAGGCAGACAGTTGGGCGAGGCAAGTGAAATAAAAACAAATTATGCCACAAAAGACTCATATGCATTTAAGAATATTAGTTATAAACATAACAAGAATATAATTAATAAAGAAAGAACACACTTATGATTTGTGAAAACAAGTTAGACGTTCCAAATAAATATGTAAAGAAGAGTACAGTTGTGTGATGACAGGGCAAAAAGAATGACGTTAAATGCATCTAAAAAATGAAAAATAGATAAAAGACTTGGAGATTAATGACAAGGGAAATAAAGAGACTAGACAAAAAGGGAAAAAAACCCAAAAAAACGCTCACGCATTAAAAAAAAAAAGAAATAAAAAGTTTAAATCTATATTGCATCTTAAAGAAAAGATAAAATGGAGAACAAATTGTAGAATATTATGTTTTTTAAAAGAGAAGATTGCAAGGGTAGGGAGAACGACATGAAGATATTTTCTAATGAGAGAGTATGAGAGAAGTAAAAGAAAAAGAAAAAGAAGAAGAAGAAGTAGAAGTTAAATAGAAGCCAAAAATGGGGGAGGGGGAATAAAAGAGATGGAGATGCAGAGAGAGAGAGAAGAAAAAGAGACAAAGAGAAGAAAAAGAGAGAGGAATGGGAGGATGGGTAAAAAAGCATCCTAGCTTTATAGAGGTGAGAAAAGAATTTATAAAAAATATACTTTTTTTTTGCCTGGCAATCATACCCACTTCCTCCCTCTATCTCTGTCACAATTTCTGTTTATCTATCATTCAGTGTGTCTGTTCGTCTATCTGTTTGTCTGTCTGTCTATCAGCCTGTTTCTGCCTATTTGCCTCCTCCCCTCTCTCTCTCTCTCTCTCTCTCTCTCTCTCTCTCTCACTCTCTTCCTTTCTCTCATCTCATTTTATTCGAAATCCATTTCAATCTTCTCTGGCTCGTAAAATCCATCAGACCTTAACCATCCCCTTTTCTCATTGACTTTTCTCGCACCAGTCCAGCAGGAACCAACCTTTTCGATCAGCTTTAATGCGGCCTCACTATTTTTAGTCTCTTTTTTTTTTTTTTACTCATCATCATTTCTGTCTTACGACAGCCGATCTGTGCCCATTTGAAACCAAGTTGTTAGCTATAGAGGTCGTTGATCTGTACAGAGTTCTTCTCGTTTATAGACGTTAGTTGAAATAAATCAGATTCCTTGTGTTACAAATTAAATTTTGTTAGAAAAAGAAATAATTTAAAATCAGACTTCATGTCTCTCTTGCCACATCGTCAATCTTTGCAGCCTCTATAAAATTTGTCGACGGGAAGAGAGATAGAGATAGAGAGAGAGAGAGAGAGAGAGAGAGAGAGAGAGAAAGAGAGAGAAAAGAAAGAGAAAGAGAGAGATATGAAGAAAAAGAACAATGGAGGCAGATAAAAGAAGAGAGTGAAAGAGAGAGGGATAGAGAGAGAGAGAGAAAGAGAGAGAGAGAGAGAGAGAGAGAGAAAATTAAAATTAAGAAACGAGAATAAGAAATAAAGGGAAAAAAAGGGAATCTGAGAAAGGCAAGCATCTTATCCGATCGAAATGTAATGTAAGGAAAGATCACTCACCCATCAGAGAGAGAGAGAGAGGGAGAGAGAGAGAGAGAGAGAAAGAGTGAGAGAGAGAGAGAGAGAGAGAGAGAGAGAGAGAGAGAGAGAGAGAGGAGAAATTTACGTTTCTACAACTTGTAATAACTTGTAACGTGCATAATTTCAAATCGTTCTTCTCTTTCTAGTTTTTCCTCCATTTTAGTGAAACATTTTATATTTTCAAAATTTACCCCCCCCCCCCTTAAAAAAAATCACTACAAACATCAGATCACATAGGACAAGAACTATATGCGCCTGCTTGAATGATCCATTAGTTTCTATGAACTAATTTAAGAACTTGGCATTTAATTCAGACCAAATCCTGGAACCACTGTTAGGCATTGGCCATCTCATAAAAAAAAATCAAATATGAGAATCTTTACTTCTATATGTTAAGAAAATTGATTTAATGTTCAAGCGATTACTGATCCACTACACAATAAGCTTGTATGTTTAAATTATACGAGTACTTTTTAATTCCTTTATCATTTTTTAAAATTTTCTTGATTCAAGGCTAAGCTACGATTATTGAGCATGTCCCTTCTCGACATGACAAACTCTTATCCTCTTAGTTTGTATCTTAACAGTGCAAAAAGACAATAGATGATGTTTGATATTGATTAAAAAACGCCGACCTTATTTTCCCGGACGCTCGGATAAATAAAGTCCGATCTTATTTTCCTGAACGCTTTATCGTACAAAGAAAACGAGAGAGAGAGAGAGAGAGAGAGAGAGAGAGAGAGAGAGAGAGAGAGAGTTCAGTAACAACGGCACACACGTACTCATACTTAGCTGATGAAGTTAGATTTAGAAAGACGGGTCCCCTTAATAAGTACTGTACCATTCTGGAAAATAATGACTGGATATATTTTCCCAAGTGTTCGGGAAAAAAGTCACTTCGATTTAAAAAAAGAACTTAAGCAAAAACACAGGCAGAAGTGCTGAGTTGCATTCATCATTTAGACATAAAAATATATTGCTAGTCTAACTCTCTACCTTTCCAGTTGCGAAGAAGCATGGCGCAAAATACGAGAAATCAACTTAATTAAGATTCGTTCTTGATCTATCTAAACAAACCTCACAATGATATTTGTCTATATTTAATCTAACCTACTTTAAAAAAAATCTAAGCATATCATGCCTATTAAATGAAGTCCAAGTTAAAAATTACTCGAAATGTAGCCAAACACGAAATATATTAGATGACGCCTTGATGTAGTTCTCGATCAAGCAAAATTTGATTTAGAGACGGCAATCAAATGGGGCTTAATTTTTTGTAGTACTAATTTAGATAATATATAAAGCATTAAGTCACTTGATAAATCCAGGGTCTAGTGTATAGGTGCTTCAGAGAGTTTATAGTCATCCATTTCGTCAGTGTTAATCATCATTCTTAACTTTATTAGGTTTATTCTTTTGACAAATTTTATGAATTTGTTTTAAAGACGAATATATATTAGTACAGGATATGAAAGAAACAAAATAAGACTTAAGTGTATCGTTCGTAAATAGATGAATGAAGAGTACTTATACATAGATAGCCACAAATTTTCTGCAATATCAAGAAGTAGCTCATACTTTTTGCTACTTTTTGGAAAGATTCGGTTACTTTACAATGAAATCTATATTTTCTTGTCGCTTGCCTCTTCTTGTAATGAAGGCTTTGCAAGCAGCCGTGTAAGCAGCTGCTCTCTCAAAATGTTATTCTAACTCTAAATACGTAAAATTGTGGAAATCGATAGGTTTTGCTGAAATATCTAGATTAAGGCTCATCAAATTGACGCATGGACTCAGAAAACCATGAAACATGTCTGCCTTATATGCACATTTACCCTTCGAATGATTAAAAAAAAATGAGTGATCACGTTTTTAACAATTTTAGAAACATGAAGGAGCTTTATAAATAAAACACAATCGCAGGGTCTTACAAAAATCTTAATGATACTGAAATGGCCAGAAAAATAAGAAACATAAGTTTATGGCTATCCAAAGAGCTAAAAAAAAGTACCAGAAAAATCGCCAAATTGTAACTAAAATTTCTTACACCTTGCAATAAAAGTAGATTTATGGGCAAAACAATGTGACTAAAATATTATTACTCCTAATCACAACCAAAGAACAAAACAAGATGAAAAAAAAAAATTCTTATCTGAAGGTAGACCCATAAAATCAAAATACACGTATGAGAAACGATAAAAAAATCTGTTTTAAGATGTTTAATACGTACAAACATTCACAGAGGCCACGTGAGAGTGTTGTTGTTTGTGAAGCGGGAAGCCAAACCGTTGAACACATTGCTTTTCAATCCAGATCTCAATATACTTTAAAAAAAAAGCTTTTAAAAAACGCATACATTATTCAGTTTACTCTTAACATCAGATCTTAAGGTCAATGGATTAAGATAAACTTAAGATCAGATACCCACAAAATATTGAGATCAAAATATAACATCGACAGTCAGTTGCCCAAATGCAATTGAAACATAAGCAATACAGGCAAACAACTCTAGCAAATCCGCCTATATAAAGGTAGAATAATATAAAATATGTATTTGGTATATATTCATGGCCATGCTCGACGCTGATCTTGTTTCTTGTTACAAAGCACAATATTTTGATACCCCAAAAATTTAATTTCAGTCTAAGGAGCGAAAATATCGAGCACTGCTTGATCTCCAGATGTATTTATCACTTGAAATAGATCTCAATGAATTTTTTCCTTACTGAAAATATATCCCCACCTTGATATTAGGATCTGGATCTTAAAATCAAAATGATAAGTGTATGACCGGTTTAAAGAAAACGAAAGTAGACAGTATAGGATGGAGAAAATGGTAAGGTTGGAAAGTTAGAAAAAAAATAATAACCCGTGGGTTCTATGGCCTGTTTTTTCTTCAAAAAGCTGAGATACCCCCACCATAAAAGCGGCAATGGCCTCTTTTTTTTTTTTTTTTTTAAAAAATTTTCCGAGTTCCTCAATCAAAAAATGTGCGATCTTGCTTGAATTTGTTTGGACAAGTTGAGTGCTTGTGTGATATCATGCGTGTTTGCTACCTCCTGGACCATCTTGGTAAAAAGGCTCGAAAGGTCCTTGAATGTTTAGGCATATTTCACTAACCACTGTAGGCCCCGTTAACCAAAACCCATTCGAATAGTCTCCACTATGTACAATAATTATAATCGCAGACTGGATAAGTGTGTTTATTTTATGACAGGAAAATAAAAGAAACAAAATAAGAAAAACTAATAAAAATAAGATTAAACTTTGGATAGGACCCACTCAAACAGTAACAGATTATTACATCCAAAAATATGATCATCTGAAACTGTACAGAATACATTGTACAGGACTTTGCCAATGGCACAGTTGAAGAAAACAACCTTTGCATATTCAAGGACTTGATCAAGAAGAAATCATAAATACCTTTTTTCAATCATCACTAAAAGTAACACTTTCCATTCATTTCTTTTTCTTTAAAAAAAAAAAAAGTTCTTTTCTGTCGTAAGCATCATAAACTATTTATATTCAAACATCAAAAAGCGATCTTTTCATGCAACTGGGAATACGCTTAGATTAGACGTATTGAGTAATTCATTCTTCTCTGTAAACTTTGCATTGTCAAATGCTTCCTTGAACTTCATTATTACGCTTTTATTTAAAAAGCAGTGTTCGTCCATATTGGCTCCTTTCACTTCATTTTAAAAAGTCCACTCAGTCGTTCGTGTAGAAGTACTCGATGTTTTCGCCGTGAAATGTGTTGAAGGTCAAAACGCACTTTCCAAGTGTCTTTTTTTTCATTTGGTTTGATGAGGTCTGAAACCCAGTAAAAGCTTTAATGGACGTGGTCATAGTTGGCTTTAGAAAAAAAGACCATGAATAAGGTCTAAAAGACAATACAAGAAAGAGTCAAAGAAAGCTGTTTTGAAAGAATTTTAGAGAAAAAAAAATGACAAGAAAAATGAGAAAAAGCGTAAAATTAAGGAGCATTTAAGTATTTTTTGAATGCTCATATTAACAAATGTATAAGGTTGAAAGCACAAAAATTCGAGCTAAAAACACTTGTTTAAAAAAAAATTATGTCAAAATATACGAAAGCATGCAAGATAAAAAAAATTGGAGAAACAATAGGGACAAACAGCGAGATAAATCAAAAGGAGAGCAAGAGATAGATAGATAGATAGATAGATAGATAGAGAGAGAGAGAGAAAGAGAGAGATAGAGAGAGAGAGAGAGAGAGAGAGCGAAAAAGAGCGAGAGATTCAATAGTGCTAAGATCGAAAAATACCAATATATGCGAGAGATGGGAAGAATAATCAGCTTTGTCATAAAAGGAAATTCTTTCTTCTTAAAATATGTACTGCTTCATATTGATCCAACAACCAGGTGAAATTTGTAAAAATCAATGCTTTCAGTTGGGGAAGCAGCCCTCTGATGATGTTACCTGATGATTGCGTGGTAACATCGGGGTTTTACATTGTGCAAAAGTAAAATAGCTTAATGAGCTTCACGCTCACTTGATTAACCTAAGTTGCTTCTACGAGCAGTTTGTAATGATAATTGTTGTTTATTTTTTAACTTTCGAAGTAATTCTCTAGCATCAACATCGTTCGGACTGTTGTGTGCTATGCACCGAGTATTTTAAATTTTATACAAATAGTTATTGGCGGAGAGACAATAGATAAAGAGAGTGACAAACGATGGAGTAGATAAATGCAAGGATTAAAACGAAGATAAACGAATCGCTAAAGTGATCGAAAGGTAGATAGATAAATAGGTAAACAGATTACTAGATAAATATATGGATAGTCAGATAGTCGAGTAGATGGATTGATAAAATGATAAAGAGATGGATGAAAGCATCGATGGATAGCTAGATTGATAGATCGATCGGTATGTTTGTAGATGGATAATTAAATAGTCGCACAAACAAAGCTCTCACCTTGAAACGCTCTACTCATCTGCTCCCACCTCTTCAACCTCTCC
>BLXT01007308.1:4040732-4050949 GCA_019648995.1 Plakobranchus ocellatus | reverse complement strand
CTTTTCCTACAGGAGAAGAGATCCCCCCCCCCCTTCCAAGGCGTAAGGTTTATTTGAACGTACCCTTATCAAAATTACGGCCAAGACCTGGCTAAAAAACCTATGCGGGGAGTGCCTATCTGCTGAAAGACATACCGACTGTTCGGAACAACAAAACATGAACCCTAACTGCTTCTTTATATATATCTAAATTGATAGACAAAGGACATCTTTTAAACTTAGTTAAAAACGAAAAAAAAAAACCCCAAAAAATATCAAACTTCTTACGTAACACTATTCATGAATATAAAATTCTAGCGGGAAAGCTCTAAAATTTATTCGCTTTTTTCCTCGCAAAGTTTCTTTCACATCTCTAAGTAGTAACAAAGAATATGAATCAGAGGACAAAAAAAACCAAAAAACCAAAAAAACAAAAAACAAAAGCACATAAATTCGTTGAAATCTTATCCTCTGTTTAATAATTATGTCTTCTTAGCTTTGCCATTAGTTAAAAAAAAAAATAAAAACAACCACCATTCCTCGATAAAGCAGTGTTTTATAATACAGAAACTACTATTTTCAGCACTGCAAAGGCGTTTCACGCGTGTCATTCCTGATAAGGCAGAGCAAAGCGGAGCTCTGAAGTCTTTTTTTGAAAGCAAAGATGACTTCCAAATGACTAGCTTGCATGCACAAAGGCATCAATATTCGCTTTAGTCCCTTGTGCACCAAAGTATTTTTAAAGAGAATTTTCATACTGGTGCATGCACGAACTAATCACGACATTGGTAGGCCTAGGAAAGATATGAAACGAACGGAGAGGAACGGGCAAGCCAGCCTGGATAAAACATTACGATTGCTCTAAATACAGTTTTAATATTGCACCGTCACACGATTTTTTGTAAAAGAGATCTTTTGATCTTTATTCCAGTGTCTGCATATCTTGTGCCATTAAGTAAATTTTGAGAAAATTATCCAAAATGGTTAATCATGACGGTCACAACACAAAGACGTACACATTTCAAAATACTAGTAGGAACCGAACAGTACTTATGATCTTTTCGATGTAGAAATCAATCTATAAGTTTGAGTCATTGTTGGCTCAGCGGCTGACGAATCCATCTTGAGAATTGCCGGATCATTTTTGTAGCGAGTTTGAGTTCGAGTCCGTCACCTAAACACTGATCTGACAAGAAGTTTGAGATCATATTGCAATGGTCGTGATCCATTCACAAAAACAAACACTCTAGTTGGAATCGATATGTAGAGAAGCCATGCTTACATTTATATCTGATTATAAGCCGCCTGATAATAAAGAACATTTTTTTTTCAAACAGAAATTGGTTTCCAGTGAAGCTATGTTTTAATATTGTTAGTAAAACGAAAATTTCTCTTGACGAACCTCAAGCAATGCAACATCATAAAAAGTGGTGGATTCATTTACAATTTTGACGGTTTTTATACATGGACTACCTTGATTCTGATCGTAGTTAAGCAAACTTACGCGCAGAAGAACCCATGTTATATCTCACTTGTTTTGGGCTAAATAAACATTCAAATATTTGTACGAGTATGTTTTGCATGCATGTTGAATTAATTGGGTCACAAGAGGAAAGTTTTTGAAAATCTCATATTCTGATCACCTGGTTTCATCAAATAAAAGAAGTATTGAAAACTTGTAGATGGCTCCTCTCGGCCTCAGCGCTAGATACTACTGCTGAGTCACTAAACAATCCCAGGTAATCGCTCAGCAATGACGATCATGTGGGGGCGGGGAAATGAACTCTCTCTCACTCTCTCTCTCTCTCTCTTTATATATATATCTATATATATGTGTGTGTGTGTGTGTATTATGGAGAGAGAGAGAGAGAGAAAGAGAGAGAGAGAAAGAGAGAGAGAGAGAGAGAGAGAGAGAGAGAGAGAGAGAGTACAGTTATTGTTGCAAAAGGAAAGAGGTTTCAGCTGCTGTCGATTTGTCAACTTTTAACGAGCTTATCAACGTTTTGAGAAGTCAACCAAGCAAGAATAAACACCCATGTACATATGTAAACATGGGATAGGCTCATTTTTAAGTGCAAAGGTAAAGTTCAGCGTGAAGAAAGTCATAAATAGTTCTCACAATCAATCACCTGTTTTCACAATGACACGAAAATCGAAAGAGGGCAACTGCTTTTCCCATCCTATAGTCTAACCCGGTGCAAAACAATGAATGTTTCGAACTTCAGACATACTTGAGCATTACAAGATACGAAACAAATCGCGTTTAGCGTTTAGAGAAACAATCCTCTAAACAATTTTTAGCCGCTCCTTGGGTCCAAAATACTCCATAGCAAATTATTGGAAATCCCCTTAGGAAAATTATTTTGCACTATTCTTTACATGAGATTAAGTTAAAAAAAAAAAAGACTCTGAAAAGTTGATTCTTAGAGGGAATGGAAAGAATGAAGGCAGCAAAAGTAATGACAGAGGAAAAAAAAAAAAGATATATTTTTTGTTGTGCATTTAGAAACATATTTTTTTTTGTATGAAATCCAGTAGTCTCGTGTTTCCTTCTATTAAGTTTTTTGGTCAAACGATGCAGGCACCGCAAACTATTTTAAGATGTTTTGGAGATTGGTTCAAAAGGAATTTGAGCAACGAAATTACGAAACAAAATAAGTGCTTTCATACGCAGCTCTGCAAAGATAAAACCCAATAAAAGCGGACACAGAATTAGAGTCCAGATTGTTTCAAGGCGTAAATGAAAAAAATAGTCTTAAGAGATGAGTTTTCGACGATATAGACGATATAGGTATAAAAACAGCATTAGAAAAACTATTTTTCCCACTAAAGATGTTCGTGCTTCACATTGCTTCCCTGTAATTAGGGGAAGCTTCAGATAGAAGACCAATTTTCAGAACCTACACTATAGCTATGCCAGTGGGTTAGGCAAATTCTGCGCTGAAATACAATTTCTAAAAATAGAGACACGTTTTATTATTATTTTTTTTCGTTTTCCTTTTTTTTTTTTTTTTTTTTTTTGCAGCTCCATGAAAGCGATCACAAAGTGCTAAAAGGGGTTTGCCACAAATGGATATTTTCCGTCTGAATGCGTTAATGGTTACACTGACTTCGCTCTTTGAAAGGAACATCATTGTTAGGATATTCTTCTGACAATCCTTTTTTTAGTAATTCATCTTTTAATTTTTTTTTAAAGGCAGCGTAGCTTTATATTAAAAGCTTTTCTCGATAAATTGCCAAGACCATTTTCTTGCCCATAAAATATGAATAGGACTTTGGAGTCAATGGGATAAATGCGTCCACAATTATTACCAGAAAACACATATGTAATGGAAACTCAAAATTATTTTCTCTTGAAAATTGTTTTTATTCGTAAGAGAAGTATACATTTTTGAATAATAAAAACTTTGATCTCGCATTTTTCTTTCCCAGGTTTGTTTTGGGCTAAGTTACAAAGTGAATTAAATATAAAAAACCAGCTTTTTATGCTTTGTTTCCGTTTTGTGAAGGTGGTTATTATGTTTTTGCAGAATATGTCACCAAGGGCTTCTTCAAAAGTATTGGCTTTACTTATATATGACGATAGAAATGTTTGCTATGTAATCTTTCTCCTTTGTAAAGCAGCTAATATGCCCTTTCAGCAATGCCATTTAGCGTGAACAATGTCTTTTGTGACTCGCTATCATTTGCCATTCAAGAAGACATTGTGTTATCTTTAAAGTACAAAGCACAGCAAGCTCGAAAGGCAGTGTTTAGAAAAGGAAACAGCACAACTTTGAAAAAAGAATGTTTCTAATTTCACAATCTCGGCTTAAAAAAAAATCTCGCAATTCGATCTAGTTATGCTATAATCTGGTGGCTGAGTACTTTAAGCCTATACCTCAACCAAAGAAACTTCCATTGCAGGCCCGTGCATGGGTCAAACCATCCCATAGTAAGAATGGCATCTCACCCAAATGCATCAAGATTCTCAAGGGTGTAAGAATAAGCTTTCACCTTGACTCGATGCGCACTTAATGCACTTAGGACGTACGCTGCTCGTATAGACCTGACGAAAACCCCTTGGGTCTTTACGTTTCCGAGAACATTATTTTTACCTGTGTAGCCTCTTAACATACAACTAAGTGCTTTATAATATACCACATACTTTTTCGTTGTTATTTTTCATTGCTAATCTGTTTCTACATCATCCTCTTGCGGTCTTGTAACCCGATTCTTTGCGCCTCGGTGGAAGAGAGACAGAGCGAAGAAAAAAAATTAAGATGAAAAATAAAAAAAAATTCAGGTGCTAAAATGCCTTTGATCTCCGTTCCACTGTCCCGACGTACACTTATGGCTGTATATTTATTTTGACATTTGAGAGAGACGAGAGATGTTGATGTTGATTGAGAGAGGTGGAGACATATACAAACCTGACACACGTCTGTATCTCTATGGTGAGGAGAAGAGTGTTGATTCCATGACAAGACATCTGTGGGCGCCTATAATATAAGGAAAAAATCCCAGGTGTTTACAAGCTGTATGCAGGTAAGTTTTGATGTTAGCATTGTGCTATCCTTCCTCAGGTTTGGAAGCAATTGCTTTTATTCTATTGAAAATGAAATCTAAAAAAAATCAAAACTGGTCATGTTTACTTTGACATGAGCCATTATTTCTATTTAAAATCGCACGTCAAAACTGATTATCCTTTTGTGGTAAGATGTTTTATGTACATGTTTGTGTATCTGAGTTAATCACAATCACATATCCCCTAAAGTATAATTGAGACTAAAATAACGTGTGTATTTTTTTAAATTCAAAATTGGATGCGCGTGTAACAATTATTACAAGTGAAAATCAAAACCACTTAAATTAACACTTAACATACCCTTTAGGATAAATCTGAATGAGTTTGAATGTTGTCAGCATATATTAAAGTTTTCTGGTTTTTTTCCTCTTGCTCTTTATTGATTTTTCAAAACAATTGCTTTTTAAAAACATCCTTGTTGAAAAAAAGCCCACCTGAAAAGGAAAACAGGCTGCAAACTATTTAAAGCAAGGAGATACGCTTGGGAGAATTGTTGATGGCATCAGTGGCGGCAACCAGTCCTGTAGACTTGACGGAAAGACCCGTGGAGTTTTCAAGACCAATCCAAGACATTTTTTTAAAGGTCCGTAAAAAAAAACCAAAAAAAAAAAAAAAAACAAAAAACCAAAAAACTTTAATAGCTCCAGATTTGCTTTTTTCCACTCGTCGGGTTGCCCATCTTAAATGAAAAGTAATTGTTTTCCTTTCTCACCATTTCTTAACTCTTGCAGTGTATTTTCGACCTTTTCATAGTGTTACCACCTTTAACTCAAGGCTCTGTATCCAAAATGAATCCGAAGTGCCCTAACTTTTAGATCTAAAACAGCCAAATTTGTAGTTTGGTTGATAGAGTAATAGTTCAAATTAACCCATGAGATCCCTTAACGTCATTTTCTCTTATCAACAAGGACTTTGCAGATCTTGTATGCATCCTCACAAAAAGATCCAGTGATCAAAGAAAATACAGAGACCGTTGAAAAAAAAATTGAAACATACTTAAGTTGTCGTCTTGTAATTATATATCTACGAAATTGCAAACCAGAATAAGTGATAATAATGATGACCACATTTAAACAACGCTTTCAGATCAGCCTTAAAATTGCTCCCTTTTGAAATGAAAAAAAATCGAATTTTTTTTTAGAAATAAATACACTGATATAAATTTGATTTTCAATTATTTTGATGGTAAAATCTTCAACATAAATTAATCAAATTCACTTCAGTGCATCATCAATTGATAAAATTGACATTTCTTTCCATTTCGCAGTTTTCCCTCATAATTTTAAAAGTAAATCAATAGAAGTATCCGTTTGTGATTAATGAAATAATTTCTCCCATTTCGTACTAATCAAAAAATCATAGACGAAGTTGAGAGGCTGATTTTGTTTCACTTATGAGAGGATAATCGAAATTTGAAGTGCGTAGACAGCTGTTCGAGGAGAAAGAAATAAAAAGAAAAAGACAAAAAGAAAAAAAAAACAACATATACAAACAAACAAACAAAAACAAACAAACAGTCAAGCAAACAAACAAACACACAATAAAACAAAACCCTCAGTGTTTTAGGTATAGAGGTTAATATGACTGACCAATATAACCTCCAATGGTCGGAATTTATTGTCTTGTGTAATTCATTTTCCAATCTTACTCTTACAGTACACATAGAGTCATATTAAATGTGAACTTAAAAGAAAACGAAATAAAGTAATGGCTTTCATTGGAAACGAAAGCATAACATTCCTATCATCCATCATTTGAATCATTCCTCCTCCTCCTCCTCTTCATTATCATCGTGATAGCCATCATCATCATCGTCGTCATCTGACGTTGATGGCACAGGGACCCTTGTATATTCTGTATATTTGAAAATTAGTACAGTTTATATTTTTTACTGAATTTGTGGTCAGTGGTGAAATGGAAAAAAAAAACACGTATAAAAGGGCATATTCGACACATTGATAAAGAATGATTAAGTGAGGTAACAGAACTTTATCACTAACTTGGTGTGAAATAAACAATTTTGTCAATATCTTACGTATATCAACGTAATTTTTGAAAGAGAGAAAGAGAGAGAGAGAGAGAGAGAGAGAGAGAGAGTGAGGGAGATAGAAAGAGTGAGGGAGAGAGAAAGATAGATAGATAGATAAATAGAGAGAGAGAGAGTGAAAGAGAGAGAGAAAGAGAGAGAGAAAGAGAGAGAGAGAGAGAGAGAGAGAGAGAGAGAGAGAGAGAGAGAGAGAGAGAGAGAGAGAGAGAGAGGCATCTTTAAAAGCTTAAAGCCTTTCACAATTAGTGTTTTTGGTGACAAAAATTCCCAAAGAGGCCAAAGCAAAAATTCAGAGAGAGGGTTCAGATGAAAGAAAAAAAAAACATCAATTATTTCCTTGTGAAGCTAACAATGAAATGAACCCATCACTAAACATAAAGACAGCTCATTTGGCTCTTTTTCTTTTTTAGTACTTATGAAAAGATTCATTTTAGGAATTTTTTTATGATCGTCATGGTTATTTATTTCAAAGCAAATGCACTGAACTTTATTATTTTCCAGTGTATTGTGAATCTGAGACAAGATAATGAGTTATGAAGGCAAAGGCTTCATCAGTGTATACTTATATTATTATTGTTAATGATGCTTTTTGCACCGAATTAGCTAATGAAAGTTGAGTGGTTGAAAGCCTCGTTAATGTTTATTTTGTTTTTGAAGCTGCCGTTGTTGTTTACTTTTATCAGCTGTTGTCATTACTTTTGTTAGCTGCTGTCGTTACTTAAAGCAAAGTTTTTTTTGCAGTTGAAAGATAAGAACGGCACATTACAATCTGCAGGTTTTTTTTTTCTTTTGTGTCCCCACCACTGCAGCATCATTTTGCCTTTCAAAACCATTTTGCATTTTACAACTCGCTGGTTAAGGCAGTGCGATTGATAATGATGGTGTTCTTGTTCTTCTTGTTTTTTCACTGCTCTCGTAATTGTTCATGTTGTTGATATTGTTACTGCTCTATGTCAAAACGTTAGTCTCTGTAATTGGAGGCTGCAACGAGAAAAAAAGAATGGGGCACACATTTCTCTCTGGCTAAAGCTATAACATCCTGCCCTTAGAAATCAACTATTTTGCCCTGTCAAACTTTACAGGCTTCAAATAAACGATTAGTATGATGCTCTCAATGGATCTTACATTTTTTTTTCTTATTCCTAAATGCCTCAAAGTGAAATCGGTTTTGTGGTACCTTCGTTCATGGTTTTATACAGCGTTGATCTTAAAAATATCATCCTCTCTATATAGCATGTCCTGCTTGGGACATGGACTTCACAACAGTTTCTTTGAAAACAGTACTGTTGTGCTCCATCCCTCCCGACTCAGCCATTTCCATCCTAAGGTGTTCTTTTGGCCTGACTCGATCTTCTCTCTGCGCTACCTCTCTTTCTTTTTCCTGGTACATGTCTTCAAGAATGGTTTTCTCAGCTCTGCTGTGCCTCTTTATTTGTTAAAAGTATTCCATCTTCCTGTTGTTATTATTAAAATTATTATTATTATTATTATGAAGGTAGTTTGGGGGTTATTTTAATTATTCAAGATTTAATACATCTCTTCTTCTATGGTATCTTAAGAAACATTCCATAGAATTTGATTTAAAAGCAATAGCTTTATTTTTCAACGATCTAAGTAAGGGTCCATGTCTCGCATGCATAATTGTATGAAGAAGTGTACGTTTGTAGAAGTTTGACTTTTATATATCTTCTGCTTACCTCCTACATGTTTCTCATTTGTTGTAACCTTAGTTGTGCGATAACTTGAAGTCACCCCACTTCTTTATTAATATCGCCTTTGCCTATTATTATACACCACAGATATCTCAATCGATAGACATTTTCTATAGTATCATTGTTGGCAGTAAAGTTTTTGACTATTTAAAGAGAGATTTTCGTCCTCATTTTGTAATTGACGACTTGATCATCTGTTTTTTGATACTTCCATTGTATTTAAGAGCAGGGCTGTTTCATCTACAATCTCAGTTTGGGTAATCATGTTCGTCTAAATTGAGACTGTTAAAACTTAATAATGATTGTGAATTTTCATATACTTTCCTCAAGATATTTTAGCATATGTGTTGAACAAGTATAGCGACAATGTGCCTATCCTCCTTTATCTACATCAAACCAATTTATCAATTCTTAATTCACTGTCACAGCTGCTTAAACACACACACGTATAATGAGAGGTAGTACACCATATAACACTTACATTTCTTTTGGTGTTTGCTTGCATTTATATTCTATTTTTATGATATTACCATTTAACTTTGCTCTTTCAAGTTGATGATTTAATGTTAAGACCTTTTCTCGTTCCTCATGCCGTGCAACAATGTTTTTTTTAAAAGAGAAAACTGTTGATCGTGTAAAGTGCCTGTTTTTGTTAGGCGTGAAAATTTAAGCTTTATCGATTCATGTTATTTCAAACTTTCGGAATAATGAAAAAGACTCCTAGCTACCGATATTTATATAGCACCACTCTCTATCAAACAAATGAGGATAAATATTTTTTAAAACTCTCCTTCATTAAAAGACAATAAACATTAAGACAGAGGAAGAGAGATAAAGAGAGAGAGAGAGTGAGAGAGAGAGAGAGAGAGAGAGAGAGAGAGAGAGCGAGAGAGAGATAAAGCGACAAAGGAAAGAGAGCAGAGGAATGAACAAGAAAAAGAAAGATCAAGTATATGGAAAAGATATGAAAAAGAAAGAAATATTTTATGAAAAAGCCCAGGCGGTTTTGGCCACTAATCAAATAGTTTATGGAAGAGCTAAGAAACATTTATATCGACAAAATGAAATGAAGACCTCCCCAATCAATAGGATTATTTGCTATGAACATACGGTTATTGATCTTGGTTAAATATTGAAAGCAAAAGGCTCAGATGTAGAGAGGCTCTACGTGACACCAGGAAAAATCACAGACAAGATGTTGGCAGAGCTTAACCCACGCGCTAGTGATATGTTTGTGCAAGAGCTGGGCCCAGACAACCAGCTACAAACAGACGGGAACTTGTCTAGAATCTGAACCTGAGTCCGTCCCCGGACACAGACCATTGTTTTCAAATAACGCTAACAATTATGAAAACTAGCTCAGATCACGTTTTCCATTTCCCAGAAACGATGAAGGCGAATTAGAAAGTTGTGCCATTCTAATGGCAGCAAAGAACAATATATGTCCTGGATGGAATGCCTCTAGATTTTTTAGCTCATCAGAAACGGATCTCACTGACTGCAAAAATGGCATTAAAATGATCGCAAACTTACTCACCCTCTTGATCCGTTTGTTAATCCCAACTAACAAAATTTGTCAGGTTTAATTTGAAGACAACATAAAGAAAACCAGACGCTTGATTGGTACGGTTAGATTATTTCATGTTTGAGAAGCTCGTGATTCGTATTCCAATACTTTGATCTGGAAATATCTATGTAAATATTACAGAACAGGGTAAATGAAACTTTTTCCTTTCTCTTAATTTTTAACTTAGCTTCAAGGGCTCATCCATTCATCTCATATCAAGTTCAAGTCGGTGACGAATAAGTTCACCAACGATTTTTTACTTGATCAGCTTCTGTCACATCATACAAAATGATATCATACATCTATACTACTACTACTACTACTACTACTACTACTACTACTACT
>BLXT01007308.1:4029224-4040649 GCA_019648995.1 Plakobranchus ocellatus | reverse complement strand
TACTACTACTACTACTACTACTTCTACTACTTCTTCTTCTTCTTCTCCCGCTACTACTACTACTACTACTACTACTACTACTACTACTACTACTACTACTACTACTACTACTACTACTACTACTACTACTGCTGCTGCTATTGCTACTATTAAAAAAATAAGCAAGACATGATTTTAATAAGCAATACTTTATTTCTGTTTTGATTCCTTGACTTTGTTAAATGATTTTGTTTTGAGTTCTTGATGTATTACACGCTTTATTATGTTTTCCTGTCGCTTGTAGCCCAGACTGTATTTCACATTTACGATTTTTAGACTCTTGTGCACCCTGACATGCAAAATTATAAATTATCCAAATGAAGAAGAACAGCATAAGAGCATTTGGATTTCATAACAGAGAGTGAATTTCTTTTTTCATGAACAATTATGTAGCTTTATAATTGCTTCTCTCTATTTCTTAGTATGTGTATAAAACCAATAAAGACAATAAAATTCAAGCGATGCGTACATATGTATTAAAAGCGCATTGATTCGTCGTGTTTGCTCTTTTGTTTAAATAAAACAATTATTTAAAACACAAAATTTGACAAAGAGAGTCTGATGCATATGCTTTGACTTAGCATGTTGAATGGAACAGACTAAATCATGTTATTTTTTTGTGCACACCAACCAAAAGTATAGTAGAAATTATTGTTTATAAATGTTTATATGCATTTTAAATAAATATACAGAATGGGACTGATCTTTCCATTCTGAGAAATTCTTAAGAACACATCAAATATTCTACCTGTTACACAAAATGTAGATCTCAATGAAACTTTCAAACATCCCCATTGAGAGCACTATAACATAAACACGTTTTTGTAACGGACAGGTTTTACAATAATGTTATTTTTGAAAGACGTTGCTTGCTCCTGTTGATGGCATACAACGGTTTGTTCACGAGTATCTTACAAGACTGAATTTTTAATACACTTTGCTGTACTGCCTGTTTCTAATTCAGTCAATTTGGTGTTTGGCTATTGATTGTTAAAGAGCTAAAATTTTAAATTGTTTTTAAGTTACATCAGTTACAATTTTTTTTTTGCATTCTCAACAGGCTTATATTACTCAAGTATTTTACTTCTGCTATTTTTTCCAGATTTTACAAGTTTTGTTTTAACGGCTCTGGAATTTTTTTGTTTCCTACTTTATCAGTAAATGTCAATTTCTTAATGATGATTCAAGTATCTTAACCGTTGCTCACCTATCCTATTCATAGGAATATCATCTCATCTATTCTTAATAAGTGTAAGTATTGATTTTACTTCATTGTCGTCATTCATTGCAGGTTCATTCGGTTTCTTTTCCATCTATGAAATGGCGTAAAAATAAAGTCTACTTTATGGATCTCTTGCCTCAATAGCCTCCGCGAGTGTTTCACTTTCGCAGTAGTGTATGAATATAACTCATATCCTTAAAATCCACTTCTTATTTTTGTTGTAAATTGAGACGCTTACTTCGATACAAAAGCGTGGCAATTGAGAAAACAAAAGAAAAAAAAATCCACAACCGCATTTAAAAAAAACATGAAATATTTAATCCAAGTAAAAACCGAGTAGCTTTGAAGAACCTGAACGGCTTACGATTCCATTACCTGTTCAAGGTGTACCGCTATTATAAAGTCTGTTGTGTAGCTTTAATATAACTCAAATCTGGATTATTTTTGCAATAGTTCCTAGTGCGAAATCCCCACAGAATTACCTGTTCATACCTGTTGCCCACCATCCTGATTTCCATTATTAAAATGATCTTTCACATGATTTTGAGTACTTTTGTCCACTTGAATGGTTTGTTAGCACTTTCTGGATACGTCTGTTTTCATCGTGGCATTTTGCTGAACATCGATCAAAAACGTTCATAAAAAGCCATGCTTACAATCAACATGTATGAAAACTGCTTAGTCTGTTGTCTTTCACATGTTCTATGCGGAAGTCGTGAGATAATTACCAATGAAAGTTGCTCAGGCATTGAAACACATTTTCTGAATTCCTATATTCTCGCGATTAACAAGATTTTATCTCAAGGATAGGGCATCAGGTTGAGGGCTAGAGCAATCCTCGATGCAAGGATGTATGAGCGGTAATAAAAGCCAATAACCTTGGGAAACAATGTGCAGCTTTTAACCGCCGCCATTAAGTAAAGAAATCAAAACTTTTTTGATTATTCCTACCAAAATCTTTCAGTGAACAGTTTTGACTTGTGTTAGAACATTTAGAGCAAATGCATGCTACTCTACGTCTTTTACAGACTTAAGTGTATTTACATATAGATGATTTTGACCCGGACTATTTAATGCGAACCATCTGTAAGGTAAACGATATTCACTTGTTCAATAATGCAATCATGTCTAGCATTTAATCAACTACAAAGATATAATCCATGTACTCATCATCTGCAGGAATAATCTTTTTCATTTATTTTTGAGCTTACATACAAACACTCTACACACTGTACTATATGTATTTGTGTACTTTGTATTTTATGTCAAGTAAAACTCTAAACAGAATGACTTCAAATTTTGGTATGAAAGATTAGCTTTGGCGAGAGAGTCCAAATTCTACCTCCTTCTAATTTTTGGTTTTATATTGTTTCCTCAAAATATAGATTAAATCAGAAATTTACGATCAGCCATGCTGCTAACCTGAAATGTATAAATGTCCAGTTTATGATTTTTACATTGCGACCATAGAGATACCACAAACGAATTGCCTATACTCGTATTAAGACTATAACAGTGTCCGAATCGGATGGAAACAGGATTCAATTAACAAAATTGAGCGTCATTTTACATCAATTCTGTTTTAGAAACTACTTATCAATATTTCGTTGACTCCCTTCATTTACCCGTCGGCCTCACCTTATTCTCATATTTCTCTGTTGTATCTGCCTTCCTCACACACAAGCACACACACACACACACACATAACATTTTTCTCCCTCTATCTCTCTGACTCTTCCTCTATTTCGTTCACCGAAATCCCACAATACAAGAAAAATTGACAGTTAGTCGTTTAATTAAATTATTTCTGTTGCTTTGGCAGTAAAGAGGATTAATGAGCCTAAGACCAGATTCAGGTAGGCTGGGTAATTATTGACAATCCTGAGCAGGTATGAAGCCAAATGAAGACACACCAAACGGGAAATATAAATAAAATAAATATGATCAGTACTGCCCACACAAACTCAACAGAGATGCTTTCGTCCAAATTCACATGTCATCGTCACATAGAGATGAAGAATTCAAGCAGAACAGTTTATTTTATAGAAATGCGAAATAATTGTTATGCATTTGTTGTATTTTGCAGTTAAAACTATTAAATATAACATGTATGGCGACTACTTTTTTTGGTTTGGACATGGCTAATAACATGTTTGATGAACCAAATTTTTCTTTAGATATTTTCTAAACAAGTTTAAACAAACTGTAATTTAGCAAAGATGGATAAATTGATATATCAGCATTCTTAACGTCATAAACTCACTGAATCGAAGCTCATAATCTGAAAGAGAGAGAGAGAGAGAGAGAGAGAGAGAGAGAGAGGGAGAGAGAGAGAGAGAGAGAGAGAAAGAATTGTCATCACAATTGAAGAAGCTGATGGCACACTGGTGTGTGGTTAGCAAAGCCACCCTGAGTATGCAGGAACCCTTAAGTTTACCAGTTTCTTTTTACCACCAATGCACCAGCCTTAAGAGGGCCTGAAAGCCCGATATCATTATTATGTGGAAGGCTAATATGCACAAAACCACATCATCGCAACGTATCTCCCTCGTAAATCTAACAGGCCAAGTTTCTCCTCGCTCTTTGATATTTGACAGCAATTGGTATGTTCGTCAACTTTCCTTCTCCCAATGCTCAGGAACGTTCCTCTTGACATGCGGTTAGAACTTAATTGAAATTTTTTTTCACGAAAATAATGAAAATTTCATCTTGGTGTTTTCGTTTTTCAAAGATTATTTTTGGGTAATCATCATCATCAGGTGCCTTGCTTTACAGCGTTGGCGATCATGGTCCTCCACTTTTTCCTGTCCTTTGTCGCTTCTATTGCTTCCAACGATTTCCCTGCCTTCAGCCAGTCTGTCAGGCCTTCAATTTTGGGTAATAAGACATGATAAAATCTATTTTTTAAAAAATATCTAGAATCGTTCATTCGCTGGCTGTAAATTCATCATAAGACGATGAAAAGACGGTATGATGTTCATGAAAAGATTTGTTCATCCATTCATATATACTATATTTGTGTACTTTGAATTTTACGTCACTTTAAATCACAGAATAGAATGACTTCAAATTTTGAACAAAAGATTAGCTGTGGCGGAGGGGTGCCCTGTCTTAGTCTACAATTCCAACTTTTTCCGCCCTCTAATTTTTTTGTTTATAGATTGTTTCCTCAAAATATAACTCAGAATTTTTCGATCAGCCATGTTCTAACATTTGAAATGTTTAAATATCCGGTTTATCATTGCTTACATTGAGGCCATAGAGATAGACTCATCGATGTTTTTCATTCTGGGTAGCACCGGAAGCGAAGGTCTAGATTCTAGCTTTGATATCCAAATGAAAGCGACATTAGATCTAAATCTAGATAGGCCTGATTATAGATCTAGATTCAAGGCCTAATCATAGCTTTGCTTTAATTCTGGGCTGTATTCTAGTCAAGCAAAGTGGCATCATTCATTATCTTGGTTATTCTAGTTCTAAATTCTGATCTATTGTTTGCCTGTGTCTGGAAGAAAAGGTTTAAATTCCAGCTAAGATATCTAAATCAAGGTGTTATTGTCTAGATCCAGATAGGCTTGATTAGGCTTACAGGTCTATATTCGATGCCTAATTATAGCTTCAGATTCTCGAGAAGCTAGATCTAATGTAGCATAAATTCATTAATTGAATCGTACTTTCATTGAGCTCTCTCTCTCTCTCTCTCTCTCTCTCTCTCTCTCTCTGCTGAATCACGGTGTCGCGATTTAACTCACCCTTCTCTTTCGTAGGATGAGTTATTCAGCAACAAGTTCCCTGAAGCTGGTAAAATGGTTTATTTCTTGGCGCCAAGCATTATGCAATGGTTCCCTAGGCTTGACGTCGCCTGTACTTCCCTAATCCTAATAATATAACTGAATTCAAAGGCAACAACTCTTATTGGTTTTTATTCTTAATTTTTATTATCTTACTCACCTCTTTTCAAATTTTACATCGTCTGTTGTATTCACCGGGAAAAACAACCCCAAAGAACTAAAGAGGTTTATCAAAAAGTAGCCAACTTAATTTTTATTACTTAAATACGGTAATTGATTAATTTCTTTAAATGTTTTAATCTTCCAGAATAATTTGTCTTAGAGCATGTATCCAAGTTTTTTTTAGTTTTTCTCATGTAATTTTTTAAACATTTAGTTCATTATCTAAGTAGCGATGCATTTAAATTCTCTTTGAACATGAGAAACTACATTTATGAAAGAATACTTTTCACAGAGTGACTCAAGACAAAGTTAATATATATATACACCTTTAAAGGTGGAAACAATTTTATCACTTAAATTTTACGCAAATAATCCGCATCAAGAAATACTCGTTATTAAACAGTCATAAAACTAGCGCAATGATGAATGAAAAAAGCATCACGTTGATAGAAAACTTGAAGTTCATAGTTAATAACGGAACAGAGGTCTTCAATTTATATCTAAATCTGGCATGTTACTGTTGAAAGGGCCTTTTCTTAAAAATATAATCTTTTTCTTTCTCCTTCATCTACCGTTTTCACTACGAATTTAAACTTGTCTACCTTTCCAAATTTTTCTCGACTTCTTATTTATCTTTTATCTTATCATCTAAAATTCTATTTTCTCTTTCTCATGCATTGTAATCGTGAATTAATGTTTCTTGGAAATTTTCTAATCGCAGGATTGATCATAGGAAAAAATCTGAAAAATTTCCAGATCTCATAAAATCTAGGTTAGTCTAACGTCTACATAAGGTCTAGAATACCTTTTAAGTCTACATAAGATATCGAACAAGTTTAAGTGTTCATTAGAGCTAGTATAAATCTTAAGTCTGCGTAAAAAGCTAGAATAAAATTCAAGTCTGTTTGTTAGACTTTTGCATACATTAAAGCCTGAGTTGTTGAAGTCAACCAAAGACTTGAAATTTTGTTTTCTTTTTATTTTAGCCTGAATTAAGACCCTTGTTTAATTCTGATCGGAATTGGATGGTAGAAAACAGTAGAGAGGCTTAAAAGCGCAAGTATATATGATTCTAAAAGTCCTATTATAATTATTATAACAACGAACGGGTGTGTTTTGCTATATGACAAAAATCATCCATGAGATTTTTATCTACCAGGTATTTTCTATTAGCAAAGATTTAGATTCAGGTTTTGTTAATCTCACATAAGATTGCCTTAGTATCAACAAGCTTTCAACAAACCATCTATAGAAGTTGTAGGCATAAACGGGACTTAAAATCATTTTGGTTATAAAATATAACTATACCGTTTGACTCTTAAGATTTTACGATCACAAAATAAATACATCATTGTAATGCGTTTACGTTCGCCTCGAGAAAGTACTAGGGCCTACTACTGCGGAAATAATGAAAGGAACGTTCAAATGTTTTGATTGAATATTACTTCAGGCAAAAGAAAGCCATCTGGAAGTTTGCGTGTTGAACAGTTATAACTATGTTCATCACCTGTTCTTGAATTGCTGCGTATTCTCTCATTCTCCTCTCATACAGAGTCAGGCACTGTTTGCATGTATACCTACCTGAACGTTCGGACTATTTCTGCTCATACATTAGTGTAGCGTTAGAGGTTAGGCCAGGTTCTTTCCTCAGCTATTTTACCAATATGGGATTTAGTACAACTTGAATTTGTGTGGTTTTTAACCAAGTTACTGGGCAAATTCTTGGTGTGCGTGCGGTAATTTTGTGCACATTGATATGTGCAGGTGGCAGAAAAAAATTGCGTGAGAACCTAATGTTTGTCAGATGTGTAAAGAATAGCAGGAAATTTTATTATTTAATTACGCTTCTTAGGTAATAACCTGTTTTTCTTCGACCTTTTACCCTCTCAGTCCCTTTGTTTATCTTTCAGTCTATTTGCTGTTCTTTCTTTTCCATTCAATCCATCACTGAATCTGATGTTTTGTGAATAAAAATATCAATTTTAACAAAATAAATGAGATTTGAGAGCGTACGTCATTTTAAAAGTTAGTTATATATCATCCCTATAATTTTGACTGCGGGCTTGCTTAAATTTAATATTCTGGCAATAAATTTCTTCAGATTTTTTTTTTTAAGGAAATATTGTCTTTCTTGGCAGTAAAATGTTGACGCTTTGGTTCTTTAGTATATTAAAAACAAAACATGTGTGTCAAATGAGCGAAAATTGTAAAGGACAGACTAAACGTCCAAATCATATCATCTATTTTAATGTGAGAATTATGAACAAATTGATCTAGAATAGAGTGCGTATTCTTCTTTCATAAGTTTCTAATCTGCACAATTTTCGGACAGGATATACATCTCTCCTTGGCAGTAAAATAAGTCAAACTGCCTGATAAAAACAAGTTATGAAACTAGACTTTTTAAATGAATCTCTTAGGCCGTGTATTCACTTTTTCGTACCGTTGTATGCATGTTACTACTAAATGCATATCGTATAATACTACATGGGTCTTTTAAAACACACATAATTTCACTCATGTTCTCTCAGTCTCAGTGCTATCTTTTCATGATAAAGTAATTATGATTATCCAGAGAATATTTTATCACTGCATTTTAATACAAGAAGAAAAGACACTTTTAACACTATTGCACAATGTGTTTTTCATTGAAATTTGTTAAAACTAAACTGACACAAACAGGTGGCTTTGGATAAGTCGCACAGAAAGTAACATTTTTAAAATTAATGTTAGGACACAATTAAACCAGATATTACTGTAGTCGTATTATAATAATGAGAAGATTCCTAACTAATGAGATATTAAATAAAAAAAAAACCAACTAATTTTTTAAATGATATTTAATGACATTTTTAAAATAGAATATCTTGCAGTATTCGTAATCTGAACACTGTTTTAGGAGTTTAAGATGTATTTATTTACTGTTTGTAGTGTTGAAATTATATCTTTAAGTTAAAAAAAAATCTTAAAGTCTTATATAGCACCAAACCATCAACGACCATAGCAACAACAATGAGACAAGGACAATGACATTGCTCTAATGAATAGTAAAACATATCAAAGCCACAGAAAACAGTATGTACCTTAACAATTGATTTGTTCATTTTTAGGGGAAGCTTGGATGTAATTCGAAACTGGCTCATACTGGATTCAGGGATGAGACAGTATTACGGCCAACTATTGAGAGCTTTTTTAAGCAGCCGTTCGGACACGCCTGGCACGCGTCCGAACATGAAAACTCTAACATTGGAGCCACTTCTCTGCTAATGAGAAACGTGCCGTAATGTTGCCCGAGTTTGCACACAATGCCTCTCATGATTTAAAAACAAGGAGCAATCTTATTTGTGTATTAGATGGAATATCCTAGAAATTACAAACTTTTAAAGCTTTGATATCAACTTGATCCCGATTTCTTTGCAAAGATCACAGACGCAATCATAGGGGATTAAGCTTTTCAAACGTAGAAGTTGTTTTGCATGTTATTTGGTTCTTTTCTTCTACTAATTTCACGCTATATTTTTTGTATTTCTTCATCAGGTCAGTGTGTTTCACAATGGAAGTGCCTTCTATTTTTCCTCTTTTATTCTGAACAAGGAGAAAGTTGGCGTGCGTGCTTATACTCTCTATAAATTTGTGTTCCTCTTTGGATGAATTATCACTTACTGAACACTAACAGGCCTGGACTTGAGATTTACTGACAGTATTTGCTGATCTACCTTATATCATTTTTATCAGTGTTCACTGTTAGTTTTTCTCCATGTACATACAAAAAAACATCTCTTTTGTGAATTAAATGCTTCCAAGTTTTTTTAAACATTGATTTAGGTCCAATTCTTACACGAAAAACGTTATCACTCATATTGCTATATTAATGTGTTCAGCCAACACTTTAGTTTCCATTATTTTGGAAGAACAATCAGTTTACATATTAAAAAAATAGAGGAATTATGTATACCCTTCAAACCTTTAAAACAGCCAGACTAACAAAGGGTCTTTAGCAATTTTTTGCAATGAATGCATGTGTACAATTTTGTGAATGTGTGTATGGTAATATGACATAAGTAAAATATTTTACAACCTCAATATATGAATTAATGAATAAATTTTGATTAAAAAGATTTTATTCTATTGGCTTTAGCTCTACTTCGTAAACAGATAGAAACTATTGGTATTGGCTGTCTGAAATAGATAACATTGTTTAAAGCTAATCTTTAAAGCCTTTTTTCACTTTTCCCAATAGCACACACACAATCCCAATACCCACTTTTTGTCCCTGATCGAATTACTGCCACTGCCGTCATTGCTGCATTTACACCGACTCAATCGGAAGTGAATTCTAAGACACCAAAAATCCTGGTGGATTCAGAGACACAGTAATGCCATGTCTTTCATGTTTAGATCGAGGCTAAGAGTACGATCGAATTAGCGGCGGATTCACAGACAGCACAATGGCACATACCTTTTAGCTTTAGATCTAAGCTTCTGGTGCCACCGAATCCCAGGTTGATTCAAGGAAACCAAGAGAACCATGTTTTTGCCCTGTCGAGATCTAGGCTCATAAATTTAACAATCCAGGTTGTTCATGTACGGAGTCCTTCGATATATTCTAGGCATAACATCTAAAATTCTTTAGCAATTTTTGCGGTTAGATAGTCAATGGACGTGGACTGTTTAAGACTAGACTTAGTTTCTAGGTATAAATGTATGTAGACCTACATTAAGGATATTCTAATATGTAGATGTAATTTTTCTGAAGATAAATGTACTGTGATGTCTATCTATCCCGACCAATTCATAAGCACTATCGCCCTTTTATAGCCAATTTTTTACTGAATAAAAAAATATATTGAAGGAATTTAATGCTTAAGAACCTTTATATAGTTTCGCAAAAAAAAAAAAAATAAAAAAATAAACAAAAAAAAAATAGAAAAAAAAAACCATACAATTTAAAATAAGTCTTTTTAATTTAATTTTGAAGCTGAATAATAAACTCTGAAATACAGGACTTGTCAATGCCTTGACGAAGCAATCGAACACAAATATATCGAGCAAATTAAAAAGAACTTAACACAGCAACTGATGGGAAAATAATGAAAACAACAATTTTGGAAGAAAAAAGATGAAAACATTGATAGCTTAATATTGAACTGTTCATATCCGCACACGCTTCTGAAAACTTATTCAAAACATGAAGCACGTTGGAAGGATAATTTTTTACACTGATTGAAAAAAATGTTCTCTACTAAAAAATTGTATTTTTAATAAGAGCTAAAATAGAACTTGAAATTGAAGATAACCTCAAGCATTGTATTTAACCTTTTATTGCAATGGGCGAAAAAAAGGAATTTTTAACACAGAGAAACATAAGAATTATGGTATTTTTTTTAAATCTTGATTTTAATTTCCGTCAACTTACGCTGAAATGACTTTTCTGAATAAAACGAGAGAAAAATTTCCTTAAAGAAACAAAATTATACATTATAGTCATTTATTTTTGTTACTCGTCCATTATATATCCTTTCTTGGATTATCTTTGCATTGTTCATAGATGAATAATGAAGTATCATATTGAATCAAAACAAAAAAAGGCGCACACATACATTTGTAATATAAATTTGTGTATACATACAAACATGTGGTATGTGTGATTGTGTTTGTAACTTGTTTCTCAGATTTCATCCCTCTCAATGCAGCCTCTTTAAACACAATCAATTTGATTTCTTTTTGTGTTTATACAATGCCAACTGATATCAAATTTAAGCTTTGCTTTGGGCAAACAGAATAAAAAAGAAAAAAAAGGTCTATACGTTATTTGAGAAGACAATGAAAACTCTTGTGATCGCTTAACAACTTTGAAATTGTAAATTGTTTTGTCCTTTTTATTCAAAGGCTAAAATTATATAAAAAAAAAAAATTACACAGATTCGAGACGTTATTAAGTTTTCGAGTTAATAATGACGTGAGAAAAATGTTAATATCCAATTGACATTGAATCTGTTTTTGACAATTTTGTACACTTTTCTTCCTGATATTCTGATGTTGGATTCCTTTTCATCTTGATTGCCAATGCTTCAGATTTCAACATTGAAAAGTTCTCATAAAACCTTATTTTTTTTACTACATGTCAACTGTTACTGTTTTTCTGAATAAAATGGTATGAACTAAGGCTTTGGTATTTCTTTTTTTGCTATGATTCTCCCCGAGGGTGTTT
>BLXT01007308.1:3997324-4010192 GCA_019648995.1 Plakobranchus ocellatus | reverse complement strand
CTACTACTACTACTACTACTACTTTATTTTCGTAAATCCTTTTTTCCTTATTTTATCTGTATGTGTCATCTTTGAAATACAGCCTCAGTATTTAATAAGCTATAGAAAATTGCGACAAACACGAAGCTGCTTATAGACATTATCTGTGAATAAATTTAAGGCTCCTTGAGTTGTTCATATCGCTGTGCACTTAAATTTTTTTTTTCAGCAATAAACACTCAATGAGAAGTTAATATAAATGATCGTGTTTTATTGCTCATCATCGCGCAATATTGAGAAAAGAAGAATTATTAGTTTACTGCATACCTTTTCACTAGGGGAAAAGATTGGTTATTTGGTTATATAGCATGAGAGCTATCATAAAAAAAAAAATAAAAAAAAAAATCAAGGAGAAGCTACTGCTCTTAAGTTCTCGACGCACTAAAAACATAGGGAATACTTTCACTTGAGTACAGATGGGACTCTGTATATGCGGAAAAGGTTTGATTAGGGAATAAGGAAAGTGTCTATGAAATCTGCATTTTTTCACTTTATATTTACAACATTGTGTGTGTGTTATCGAGCATGTCCTGTGAAGGTAAGATGTTCATTCGCTGGCGCACCGCTATTTCCGCCGTAGTATTTTCCAATTTAATAAATATATTTCGCCCGAATTGAGTGTTCGCTAATAAGTGCAATACTCTTACAAAAGCGGCTCTTAGATTGTTGTATGTTTCTGTGTCAAGTTGAACTATGGAAATGGGATTTTTTTCCCGGTATATTCAGTTATTCAAACACATCTTGACGCCACAAGTGTATCTCTCATTACTCTTTGGTTGTTTTCTTCTGGCGCTGTTTATTCATACGTTCTAACTTCCTGTGCTGCGATGCATTCCGGGTGGTTGAGTTGTGTAAACAAAAAGTCGTTGCATGCACGGTTAAGTTTGTTCAGAAAGCCACATAACTTTATAAGTCTGAAAATAAGAGAATATTCGAACAATGTACGAGAAGCAAATCCGGTCATGGTTTTTGGTCACAGATCTGTTATTGTTTACGGATGTGAGAAAAAACTGCTACAAAAACCCATAATAATAAAAATCAGGAGCTTAACCAGCACCGGCCATTTCTATTCTTTTTGTAACTGAACGAGATTTTTTTTTTTTTTTTTACAACTTATTGTACGACTTCTTTCGCCTGAATATAATCAAAACTCATGCGTACTATTAGTGATATAAGTGATCCTCTTCCTTGATCTTGTGAAGAAATTATTTGGTTGAATTTTTCTCAATTTCACTTTTATACCAGAAACATAGCGCCTAAGCTGTAGTAATGGAAGGTTTCGGTTTTCCCTCTGGTTCTTGTACGACGAGCTGAGGTTAAAAGTCTTTTAAAAATGTCATTGTCAAGAACAATGGCTCGAGCAGCAGTATGTCCAGATCCCAACTGTCCTTATTGCACCAAGCATTTCACATTGTGTCAACATCAATTCTTTTTTCTTTTTCTTTTTAGCAATGGTCTTAATTAAAACCTTTCGGCAACGAATGTTAAAACTTGATTGCCTTTGCTTGAATATATTTTATGGAGTTAATTATAAAAAAATACATTTTTTAGATTACAAAGCTCACAATTTTTGTCAAAGCCTAAGAAGAGCTTTGTTGACGTTAGCCTAGAAAAATATCCCGTACCTTTGATAATAATTAGGATGATGAAAAAAGCTACTGCCACTTCACATCACAGAATTATTTTCATAAAACTGCTACGTTATTTCGTAAAGGTCTTTGCAAGCTTGTAAAATAAAGGCTTACGTATTTTATTTTGTCACAAGGCAAAAGTGAGGCAGAAAGGCAGAAAGTAAAGAGGCACTGAAGATGAACACGTAGTGAGGAATAGAATATAAATAGAGAACAATGGGGAAGTGAAATAGAGCAAACCAAACAGACTTTTCCTACAAAAATGCAGCAGAGCTATTTCATATGAGCGCGAATAATACATTTTATTATTTCCCTTTACTGGACCTTTTCGCTTTGAACGCCAGAGGGGAAGCAGATTATCAGCGCATTTTTTAAAAACTACCCACTTCTGTTTGCATCTCTTTTTATTTTTCCGGAGCCTATAGCTATGTCAGAATTTCGATCTTAAAAAAAGCCTGTTTAATTTCTCTTTGAAAAATGGGGGGAAAAAGAAGAAAAAAGCTGTTGCCTATCCTTGAATACCCTATTTTTTTTTACTTTCTCAAACCATGCGAGTTCATTTTGACAAGTTAATTGTTCAAAAAGTTGCACTAATTATATTTGTGCTTTCAATCTGAAATATGGGGGTTCAGGTATTATAATTTATTGTTTGAATCGAGTTTTTTTCTTCCATAAATTACTTATCTGTATTCTCCAATTTTTTTCTTTAATTTAAGTGCTTCAGTTGGGGAAAAAAAACCTCATACATCATAAGAAGAGGCATGAAATTCGGAAACTAAACAAAATCGGGAATAAAAGTGAAAAAAAAAGGGATTATTCTGTTCAATATTACACAGGCTCCAATGTTATTGTTTGCGATGACTTTAAATTACGTCCAAAAACATTTCACAAATAGGAGACAATAAATAAAAAAACAACTAATTCTGATATCTGACGTTTGCATGCAACGCTATCGCATGTTCTGTTTTGTTTATCACTTACTGATACGTGCACTTGTGTTTGTGTGTAAGTATGCATCTATAGTTGTTTGCACGTGTATGTATTCCTGATAAAATTTTATGAAGGCATCTACACCCAGCATGCTGTTTTGTTTCTCACTATAATGTATCTTTTGTTTATTTCTTTCAGTTGTATGAGTGCTAGATGAGCGAAACAGCAGAGTCAATACTGTTAATATGGAACCTGTTGCAGAAACTCCATCCAATATTTAAAAGCCCTCGCTTAATGTCATCGACCCAGGACTGAGTGCTTTTATTAAAGCAATTCAAAATAAATGTCACCTGGAAACCAACGTGAATATCGATGTGTAAGCATAATCATTTCATTAGGTTATTCAAGTCAAATCTTCCCCTTCTGATCTAGGTTTTAGATTGAGACTTGAATTGGACATAAAGATTATATCTGTAATTAAACAAAATGTTTATGACTCGACTGCTTTCATCATTATTGTTGACTTCGTTAATAATTAGCGGTAGAACTCTTTTGCACGCAATCCAAACTCTTTTACCTTATATTTCACTGTTCCAGCGGTAAATGCTACATTTCTTGCATAAATATACGATATATTATCATAAACATATTATCAAAAATGTTATATCTATGACATTCGGCATAATCTTTATATAATAAAGAAATCCATCAAATTTTAAGTATATACGCAATTTTTACAGCGTTGGTTGACAGCTAAATTTATTTGTTCTTTTTGTCGTGCTTTTAATCTTAGTCTGTTCCTCTTATCTCTTAGCTTAAATCTAAAGATAAAAATAAAGTTGATAATGCTTTAAAAAAATCGCCACTTCATCTTTGGTTATTTTAGGTTTGTTTTTTTAAAGATAAGGTATAGCATTCTCAGAAGATCATGATATTTTTAGCTGCCAGAGTTTGAGTGGATATGCAAACAGTTCTTTAGTCTACAGCTCTGCTGGGGCAGCAAAAGATAGGAGGTAGACGAGTTTGGATTGAGTGCAAATGTTCCCCAGCATTAATAATTCACAAAATGAAAAAAAAATGATCGCAAAATAAAAGTAAAAATTTTGAGCAGTAAATTCATTAACATTTTGTTTATTTCAAGAGATTGTTTATGAAGATTTGTCAGTAAAGAATAACATGATAATGTATAAATTGTGAGTACTTTTTAATCAAAAGTCTTTAAAAAACTTTTTTTGTCTCTAAATATTTCTGGTTTTCTATTTTATTCCTACTTATAAAACCGAGACTCCTAGTCACAAGACGCAAGAGGAAAAGTTAAATCATTTATTAATCTAAATTTTGTTCAAAGTTATTGCGACTTATTGCTTAATGTCAATCTCAACCTAAAGTCAAACAGTTAAGACATTCTAAACTCTAAATCTACCCTAGAAGTAGAATCTTCTTTTTCGACAGAGACGAGAAGGTATTGGATTTCATTTCTCAGTGGTCTGTAATAAGTATGGTTGATCATCCTTTAGTTTTGTGCAATTTGCAGTTTTAAGGCTTTCTGTAACCAATACGTATATAATAATATAAATAAGAGAAGTCAAGATTAAAAGATAAAATTTAAAAAAAAAAAGAAAGATAAATACCTTGAAGAGGAAGAACCTAAGTCCTTTTTTCTTTACTATTTTTTGCAGAGAAATTAGAAAAAATCCAGAAAGATGTTCTGCTATTAGCTTTATTAGATAAACCCATTGCTGATTTGTATTATTCTCAAGAAGACAAAAGTTGCGCACCAAACATTTAATGCTGTTTTTTCCTTCAGCTTTCACTTGCGGCGTACTAAGTTCCGTAACATTTATGTTATTAAAATATTTACCCGCATATTTTGTTTCGCATATATGATAAGATTTAAATAGGGTTATAAAATGTCACTTTGTAAATCCGTAAAACAACTTCGGGATTTAAAAATATGCCCACTTAAAATGCTATGATCTATAGTAACAAAAGAGTCATGTCTATATTTTTGTTAATTTTAATGATGCCCTACAATAATTTGTATAGGCATTATACGTTTGAGCTTAGCTCCATTATGATAAAATGTATAAAAAATACTTTTATTGGATTCGACTTTTGAGACGCTTAATTATAATAACAATTATGAAATTCATCTGAGTGATTGATTTATTGTTTTACAAGACAAAAAAAAGGCAACAGCAGAAAAAAAACAACTGTTATAAGAGCGTTGATTTTAGAATTTATTTTTTTTAGAAACTCCTATCTAAATATTGTTAACAATTATAACATTGAGGACACCTTTTGTTTAGTTCTAAAAGTGTTTTTCTAGATTTAGATTTGTAGAAAGAATATATTGAAAGTAGAGGGTGAAGTTAATGAAAGGCGTATTTCTCTAATGAATCCGGCTATACCTATATCTACGGCCTCTTTGTTTTGCTTCCACAAGTTGAGGTCTTATCGTGTTTTACTTAATTATCAGAGCTTGAAAAGATATTTCAGCCAATGCAAAAGGGCCAAAAACATCTCAAATGTGACTTTTCCTCCAAAGTTCAAAGGACAACTTAATGCCCTTAGGACCCATGGTATTCATAGTAATGAGTACGCTCAACCGTCATATTCTCACACATAAAGACATCTAGACTTGTAATGAAAAACAAGTGCATTGAACAAAATGATGTTTGGATTCATTTAAATAGTTTTTCAATGCTATTTAAAAAAATAACTTTATTTTTCCACTTTCATTAGCAACATTCACTACAAAGTAAGAAATAGTAAAGGTAAAACGGCTCTGCAGATTAAAATATTTAACACGCAAGCTAACTCGCTTTAATAAACTAGTTATTAACTTTCTTATTCAAGCTTTTCCAACAAATGTTTATGTGATAATAAACTTATAGTTTTGGCTTCCTGAATCCGTAACATAAATTAAGACATTCGAACAAGAGAATGTCTCAAACATTGTGTTTTGTTAACGCATGTTTTGTATTATCTTTATGTCCAGGGTGAAAAAAAAACGTGAAAGCCATTAATCACGAAACCGGTTTAGCAAAACAAGATTGCAATAAAACACTACGATAGGTTTATTGTTTGTTAACACAGAACTCACGCTGGGTACTAAATTAATCGTTGTGCTGTTTCTTTTCTTTTTTTTCTATTTACCATTAAACCGAACATCTTTTATATGGTCCGCATAACTTCTCCATACTCAGGGCAATAGCCTTTTGCTAAAAACAGTTTATGTGAACATTTGAATGGTTGAGTGTGTTGACTTTTGTCAGGAACAATCGTAACTATCTGAAAGTCGTAAAATTCGCTTTAAAATGTACATTCTTTAATGAATTTATTCATGTTTAAAAATACCGCTTTCCTCTCTCTCTCTCTCTCTCTATCTCTCTCTCTCTCTCTCTCTCTCTCTTCTCTCCCTCTCTCTCTCTGCTGTACAACACAAATTAATCACCCCATCCAAATAACACACTCACGCGCTCTTTGTCTCGCTTTCTCCCTCCCTCTACTTTCAACTTACCCTGTGCCAGCCTCTAAACCACCCCCATATATCAAGTTTTCTCCAGGTCGACGAGTAGAAACAGTCTCCGAAAGTTTATCCTCAATTACAGTAGCAGATCTAGACCATCCGATAACGTTTCAATATTGCCAGCCGCGCGCCGACTTCCGCAGCAAACCCAATACAATTCATTATGCAAATCAATTCATTTTATCTGTCTCTCCGAGTTCAGAGTTTTACCCTCATCGTAGCAGAACCACTCCATTTCGAACATGTCCTTAGTAAGAAATCGGTATTGATTTATCGACTCTGCTAACAGCTCCTTGTTGAATGTAGCTACGGTATATCTTAGAATGGATATAAGCTACTTAATTTAGGTCTCCATTTTAAAGAAGAAGAGCTAAATGGTTTGAAGACGGAAACTATGCAGGAAAATAAGTGTCTTAAAAAATATAAAAAAATACTAATATGACACCAACAAATTTAGTTTTCGTAATGACTACAAAATGATTTCAGAATTTAGGAAAAAACTAGACCAGGCGTTGGTTGAGTGGCTAAATTGAACCCGCGATGGGGTATTCACTAGCATTGTGTCTAGAACTTAAAGGTGAAAATATATTGCAAAGTATTAACTAAAGAAGTCGTGCAAAGATCTTAGATCTACATTCATGATAATCTCATTATGTTAATTAAAATTAAGACAGCTCACAAAGTAGTGCTACTCATACAAAACATTATCAGGAAAATTTAGATATCTCAATAGATAGAGCGTCTATATAGCTGTGTTTGAACATTCAAATTTTAAAGATATGTCAAGCTTTTGTGTTGGGCTTCGGAGGTGGAAAAATTGGATTATTTTAGTTTTCTCTGATCAGGCAGTGAAATTTCGATAAAGGAGGGTTTACATTTGTGCAGATCGCAAAGCACACCCCAAGCTTATATAAAAATAAATTATGTCCATATTGATATTGAAGAATCAAAGATTTTTAAAACTTTACTGGCTTTGATGCCTGTTTTGGAGACTACTCTCCCATTCGACAAATGAAACCATGGCAACTATCAACACATCTCCTAAGCGGTCAAAACAGATCCTAAGATCCTGCCTAATGTTTCGTAAATCTCCTTATCGTACCGTTTTTACGAACAACTTTGCAAAGAGATGACATTATTATCAGAATTATACTCAATTTGCAAATAACATGGATATGTTTGTGCATTTGGCCATGTTGTTTTTGGAATGCCTATACTTTCTGCCTTATTTCGAGAATCTAGGCATGTTATCATCATTATGATCATTAATATTATCATTATTATTATTATTTCAATCAACTCTTCACTTCACAGAATACTAACTGAATGCTCTTGGTTTTTAGCTTAAGTTTTGTTAATCATAATATAATGGCTGTGAATAAATATGGGAAAAAATTGATACTTTGTAGCTTTTACATTCACATTCAGAGCAGGAGATTGTTGGTTTTTTTTTTCTCTTTCTCTATTTCTTTTTAAATGACACAGATGGTTTTCTTCTATTCTTCTATCTTATAGCATTTTTTTTGGCGCAATACTTTACTTCTTCCTGACAATGCTGCAAACACAATTATACTCACACACCCACACACATCCTCCCACCCCCCACACCCCCAATACACACACACACACACACACATATATATATATATATATGTTTATGTTTTAATATTTTTCAATTTTTTTGTTTTATTTAATTTTTTTTTTTAGTTCTTATCTTTCCACTCTTGTTTCCATCTGATTGAAACATTACTAAGTTGAGCCAGCACTCATAGTGTTGTCATTTTTGGTGGAAAAATAATGAGAAATCGATCTAGCAATCCAGCTCATACTCACAAATTAAAGCATCACAACATTTGCGATCTAAAATTCCAATGCAGATATTCAGATTGAGATCTGATCTAATCCTTTAATATATAATGACAGTCAGTAAAACTTGATAAAAATACTAAATACAGCATATTATTTTACTGCTGGGTTTGCAGTGCACATGCAAAAGTACCAGTCGCCTCACGGCATGAAAGCTTCTAAACATGTTATATGACACCAAATCTCATTAATTTTCAAATTACTATGCTTCGCTTGACATCGATGTGATATACCCTTTTCAAATCGAAATAACCCAAAATTATTTTTTTTACCTTATTGCACTTTTAAGTTTTGAAAGTCATGAATTGCTATATTTGATTTTAAAAATATTGCGAAAAAGATAAGCGTTTTTGATCAACCAAAAATGTGTGCTCATTGTTGTTATGTGTTAAAAAGAAATTGTTTATTCAATCAATAATTTGATTTAAGCCTTATCAGCTACCATTTCTAGTTTTAATAAACAACTTTGCATTGAATGTCAGGTACTTTTAAATATTCAGAGTATTACATGACACTGACTGCTCATGTTTAAAAAAAAAAAAAGAAAACTACATGCATACAAAGCATCTTTCCAAGTCTGATAGGGGCATTGGTAACAACTTGTAGAGAACCCGCCCTGCGATCTGCAGCGATCTTTCTTTCCAGGCCTCGAGTTCGCACTCGACACCGACGCTCTGACCTGATGGGGGGGCTAAACGCCTGAGATCATTGCAGTGCACGGCCTAAAATATCCAAGAAAACTTAATCCAAAACG
This sequence comes from Plakobranchus ocellatus, assembly GCA_019648995.1. Classification (NCBI taxonomy): domain Eukaryota; kingdom Metazoa; phylum Mollusca; class Gastropoda; family Plakobranchidae; genus Plakobranchus; species Plakobranchus ocellatus. The sequence goes on along the minus strand of BLXT01007308.1, from coordinate 4,001,440 downwards.
ATGTGTCTTTACCAAAATTGTAATGCAACCTTATTTGAATAGAAAAAAATATCACACATTTATCCCAGAGAAAACGAAGGGGATGTCTTGGTCCTCTTCATTGTATTTCTAAGTACAAAAAAGGATGAACTAACTAAAGTTACAAACAGTGAAAGAATGTGGAAATTGAAGAGTGATGAGTGAAGTGGTTACAATAAATAGCGGTATATTTTTTTCGTGTGCTGATTCGTTTTGAAAGAAGCAACTCAATTCTCATTATTTTATTATTACTTGATTTTCTTTTTTTTTTTTTTTTACATGTTTCCAAACGTGGTCATATTTTCTGAACGGACAAGCAAAAAGCAAATCCTCTTAGAAAGGTCATCTTTCGACGCCTATTTATTTAACTTTGACCAATGCTATGCCTGCGTATGACGAAAAAAAAAAAAAGGGCAATTGAATTAAACATAGCTCGCCCACAACAAGGCAAACTCAGGCTTTTATGCCCACGTCAGGCCAGGGTGTCAGTGTGGCGTCGAAACTGCGACAGAAAAGTCTCTGAAGGTTTTAGGGCGGGTGCGTTAGCCGTTGTGCCACACACGCCCATACACACTTTTTCTCTCAAAAGACAAAAAAAAACCAAAAAACAAACAAACAAACCAAAAAAAACCCTTGTTTCTGATAAAGTTGCACTCTCCGTGTGAGACTGCGGCATGGTGCGATTATCAACAAACTAAAATTGTTGAAATTTTACTGCATTATATGATTATTATTATTATTATTATTATTTTTATTTTTGTTTTACCACGTAAGCAAGACGGCAGCGGTGACTTGTTAAGGGCGGAAGGAAGAAAAAAAAACACGACGCTGTTAGAGAAAACGTTTATCAGGTTCTTCTGTTTAAGGCGAGTTGACCCAGACTTCTTTTATGTTACCGTTATAAATGCTCTGTACAATTGAAAAGAAATCTCTCAAGAAAATGAAAAAAAATATTTTTATGACACTATTTGAACTATATTTTCAATGATAAAGTGAATTTGTTCTTCTTTCTCTCTCTCTCTCTCTCTCTCTCTCTCTCTCTCTCTCTCTCTCTCTTCTCTCTCTCATTCCTTCAAGCAAGTTCTATCATACATCCACACATACACACACACACACACTCTCTCTGTCTCACTCTCTCTCCTCTCTTACCTCTTTCTCTGTCTTTTTGTCAACTTCGATGTCTTTGTCTGTCTATCTGCCTGTCTGTCTACCTGTCCGTCTCTCTCTCTCTCTCTCTCTCTGTAACTCTCTGTGATGCTCGGGGCGTCGGTGGCACAGTGGCTAGCGGGTTCGCCCTGAGATCTGAAGGGACCTTCTATCGCGGGTTCGAGCCCTGACGGGTGGCTCAAAAGCCTGAGATCACTTTGTTGTGGACTGGCTACATTAAAAAATACCCTAAGATCTGCTCCTGTTGCTGCTTCTTTTATGTTTGAGACCAGATATATATGTGTCTGGACAGCAGTCTCCAGTCATAGCGTTTTCCTTTATCCTTTATTTACCATAAAATACGGCAATAGAACAGTTTTATCATCTTGGCGATGGCCTAAATCAAGTAGATTTTTATTCACGTCTACAAAACTTTCATTAGGATAAGTGATCCTAAGTGATTAAAGGACATTTAAAGATGGGATCGTGCAAAAATAAAAAAAAAAGGCCGGATTCTTCGAAAAAAAAAAGCATTTCAGACAATTAATTATCTGCATCTACATACAGGATTAAATTTTCTACTACTAAAAAGAATTGATTGTCGCAAAAGGCTATTCATAGATTCTGCTGTGATCCGTGAATACAACCAAATCTAATTTTACAGTACTCCTCTTTGTATTCCCATTATGAACACCAAAGGTCTGCCTCGTTAATAAATTGAGAAATTTAGGCCTAACTATAAAAGCATGATTTTTTAAAGAGAGAGTACAGAGCCAAAAAGCTAATTTGACAAATAGACCCATTGTTGGTTAAATCGGCTTACATCCGATCAAGGTCCCATCCTTACATAGAAAGACACATACACGCCCATGGTTTCATATTCCTTTATCTCTTGAACTCTTGTTTAGATTTTTTTGTCATGTACGCTACTATATCCAAGGCAATAAACGATAAACGATAACAGATAATGTTTAAGATGAGAGCCATTATCAAGATTTGGATAATTAGATCTTGTGATTGTTAGTTTCATCGGCATCGGGTCAACACACTTTCCATCTCAAAGCGCGAAATCCACTCCTCTCCTTGCCATGGTATTAGCACATTGAACTCTTGTGCCAGCGAGCAATAGTATGACACTTAGGTATTACTCCCTGTTCCTTGCCTCTAATAAGCTCACCAGATCCCCCCAAGTCCCCTCTTCTCTCTCTTTCTCTCTCTTTCTTTTTCTGTCTCTCCCTCATTCTTTCTCTCTGTGCCTCTACCTCTCTCTCGCGCGCGCACTTTTTTATGAACCATCCCCTCATACACATAATTATGTCTGTGCTATTATTTCAAAGACATTACAACAAACCAGCTGAAAAATTCTCTCTAAAATAAGATTAGAAATAAATTAATTTTGTTTTTACATAAGGAGAAACATGTACTGGAACTGAAAGAACATTTTAAAGCACATAAGTTAAAATTTATCCTTAATGAAACGCCAGTGTTTTTTTTGTTTTTTTTTTTTGCTTTTTTAATTGAAATAGCGTGATTAATTTACGATTCTTTTCCAATCGAGAAGGTAAAGGTTCCTACACTTTAAAGGTTGATGCAAAACTCTCAACATTTGACACACAAATTAAAACGCAAACTACACTCCATTTAGCACAATTAAATAGTGATGAATATGATCTGCTTTCTTCCAATCATTTGCTTTACAATCTTGGAGCTCAAATGGACCACGGGGTGCAATTACTTTGCCAATGTATGTCTGTACAGAGAAAGGAATAAAATAAGGCTGTTGCTTTGATAACAATGGACTTCTTAATCAATAGGCATCTGTTTGATCATCTATGCAAAAATGAGCAAATAACTTCAAAGAGTCTGTATTGTGCCGAAGAATTCTTTATAGCAACGAATTCTATATATTTTCTAGAGCAGCAACGAAAAACGGATGAAAGTAAAACTGGAGACTTTTTTTTTAAGAACGGGGAAAAAGCTGTAAATTACGCTTTTGATACAGAAGTTGGTGTTGAGATAAAACTCTCCTTTGACAGTTATGACGATTGATAGAAAATCAAAATCGCTTTCAAGTATCGGTAATGTCCAAATTGCTCTGCGGCACCAATAGTGAATACATTTCGTGTGCATTACGGTATGGAATTGCAAATAGACGAACAAATAATTATCCGGAGAATTCTAAGCTATGAAAAGAGATTTTATCGATTGAGCCATAAAAAATATATGCCTCTTTTTATAATCGAAAAGAATATTTCTCGGAGTTGAATTTAAAGAGGAGCAAGACTTTTTTCGTAAAGAACTGTACTCGAAACAAAATATAATAATACTACAAAATACAGTCAGACGTCAGCTAGCATATCATTAAGTCATTTTTACTAGAAGGATGGATACACGTAAAATCTATATGAAAAGTGCAAGGTCTGAACCACATTATGTAAATGAGAAAGTAAGACCATCAATATCATTTCCTTCCTAAGAATTTGTTTGACAAAAGGAAAGCCTATTTAAGTTTTGCTACATTTTCATGACTATTCTATTGCTTAATTATAAAAACTTCGCAAAACTTTAAAAAAATGCACCAACCTTTGAATTTGAGTCTTTCAATTTCCCCCATAAAAGCAAAACAACTTAAAGAGAGGGTAGAGAGAGAGTGAGAGAGGGGAAGAGAGAGGGTGAGAGAGAAGAAGAAAGCGAGGGGGGAGGGAAGATTTAATCAACCTCGGGTTGGAAAACTTTTACATTGCAAGATACTCAACCTTGCTATCGTAAATGTTATAGTATGTGTACATAAACTTTTTTCCAGTATTAGTTTAGTAAACGAGGCGATAGAACAATGTTTATGATTTACCTAACGTAAACATGCTTACCTTGATAGACATTGTTTGAAGATGAAACATAAAACTTAGGTTGGACATGAGTAGTAGTAGTAGTAGTAGTAGTAGTAGTAGTAGT
>BLXT01007308.1:3936957-3947071 GCA_019648995.1 Plakobranchus ocellatus | reverse complement strand
AGTGTGGAAGAGAAGAGAAATGAAATATTTGAACTAATGGGATGGGATGCTGTATTTCTTTGAATAAGCTGAATGCGTTTGTGAAAAAGCTGCCAAGTTTGCCACATAGCAAAATAGTTTAGAGCTGGAGATAGTACATGGAAAAGAATTAATGGCTTACATAAAATACAATTATAAATTTATGAATAATTATGCATTTATTTAAAATAAAACTGTGTCCATACACGATCATTTGTGGTTTGGTTTTCAGACTTTCAAAAACAAGTATCTAAATCCATATCCGAGACAATTTGTGAAAATTCGGTTTTAATTGCATCTTTTAATCAACAAATCTATCTGAGAACGTATGTCACGAACACCAGAAATAAAATGTAGATAATACCTCTGATGTAGGACGTTGAGTTCTTTAGATCTATATAGACCTAGCNNGTGTGGAAGAGAAGAGAAATGAAATATTTGAACTAATGGGATGGGATGCTGTATTTCTTTGAATAAGCTGAATGCGTGTGTGAAAAAGCTGCCAAGTTTGCCACATAGCAAAATTTTTTAGAGCTGGAGATAGTACATGGAAAAGAATTAATGGCTTACATAATATACAATTATAAATTTATGAATAATTATGCATTTATTTAAAATAAAACTGTGTCCATACACGATCATTTGTGGTTTGGTTTTCAGACTTTCAAAAACAAGTATCTAAATCCATATCCGAGACAATTTGTGAAAATTCGGTTTTAATTGCATCTTTTAATCAACAAATATATCTGAGAACGTAGTTTAACAGATTTTTTTTTAATACTCAAGAGATTCAGAGCGCATACATTTCAGACCTTGAAACCGTTTTTCTTTCATTAGTTTAGAAATCTAGAGGGATATATATTTCTGATTAGACGATTTTAGAAAATCTTATGACATTGTGCAAACAAGAAAAATGTAGACACTATGTTTAAAAAAACATGAACGTTCATCTTTATAATATACCGCCATGTTATTTATAAATCATTGCATATTTTAATTTACATTGTCTTTCGATAAGATAACAGCTAAAAACACTCCTCTGTTTGTCAATGCTTAGGTTCATTTGAAATGGTAAGTAAATGCTCTGAATTACCCTCTGTTTCAGAAAATATTATTGACATTTTAAGGCTTGATGTATAAATCTAGACTTATTTTAGGACTAACAAAGTGAGCTTGCCAAGAGAGGCATAATAATAACATTTTTTCGAAGGTATCACTCAATTTTTTAACCCAAACTAATAAAATACCATTACATAAATTGTTTATTTTCCTCCTACCCCAAGCACATTCAAAAGTCGATTTTATGCACACGGCTTTAATCAGAAAATGGCCATGCACTTTTAGGAGTTTGCGGGACAAATTTGACGTTAGAATACAGAGGGTAATCATTGACTTGGTCACAAAATCGCACATTATAGTTTTACTTTTTATTGGCTTACTTATTTTCAAGAGTTTAACACAGATATGGAAAGAAAAACTATGTCTGGATACAAATACAAAAATCTATGGCAGGTATATCCGCCGGTCTTAATTGAAGCTAAAAGCACATCACAGTGAGGTGGGACATTCTTTATAGCAACAATAATCGTTTACAATGCAATAGTCTATGTAAATGACATACACAACACAACTCCATGCATCTCCATCATGCACTTATTAACCCGTAGGTTAGGATGGGCCCTTGTGTCAGGCCTAAGCTTGTCATGTCAGACATGGAATCAGTGGTTACGTCGACTATTCACAGCTCAAGCACGCGTGCCAAGTCGATAGGCTGAGCTGGTATGAAAACAGACCTCTCTGTCCATGGCTATGACGTCTTTTTGACATGCCGTAATTGTTGGCAGAAACTGTCCGACTTTGATTATTGGAGCAAGAGTGACCTCTGTTCACGTTAGAATGCAAAAAAAAAGAAAAAAAATCGACTCTTTCTAAAGGAATATTTATCTATGTCTAATGATGGCGTTAAAAAAATCCAGAGACTAAACATGTCCAATATAAAAATAACTGCTTATGCCTCCAATTAATTGAATGCGGCCATTTAATTCGTCAGCCTGCTTATATTGTTATAAAAACTAATTGCTTCTTGTTGAAACAATCACACAAAGCGTTACTCCAGATAAAGAATGTACAATTTGATCTAGAAACATTCTGATTTCAATATGTAATTTTGTGCTTGTTGATGTGGGAGACAATAAAGCCCGCAGCCTACAGTTTAACGTCTTTTTAAGTTCCGTAAGATATTAACATATTATTGTTAAATCATATTTTCACAGAAAAACAAAGCCTCATGGAAAAAGTGTTGATCCTGACCTAAGGATTTCATAAATGATATCCATTTTTACAAGTATTCTCAATTTCCTTGTCTCCTATGGCACTTGGTGCGCTTTACACAATCAGCTATGAAAAAGAAAAGGTATCTTGTGATTTTTTTGACTATCCGCTGCCTCTGTATTAATTCTAATCTTTCAATGCCCAGTCGATGATTATGCTTTGCCACCCATTTCGGCGGGCAAATTTCCTAAAGAAGCTTATATTATTTATGCATATAGAAAATCCTGAGATCAAATGAGCAACGCAACAAGTCACAACAGTTATTGTTTTTCTATTTGTTTGTTTGTCTATAGTCTCACTTATTCTATCTCTCTTACACACTCTCTGTTATATCCTCTCTCTCTCTCTCTCTCTCTCTCTAAATATATATATATATATTAGACAACAGATCATAAACGTTTTCTACCTTATCATCATTGGTGACCATCGTCATGATTATCATGATCATCATTATATCACCATCATCGTCATATTAATTATCATCATTCTTATCACTTTATTCATTTACTTACTATATTTCGCTGTCCGTTGATGTTTATATTTTTTCCGTTTGCGTACGTTTCTCCCTTGTTTACTAATAGTTAATCTACTTTACGGAATTTATGAAACAAATGCAAATTGCAATGCTAATGCTAACGAACGTGATTAATTTAGCCAGAAATGGCGCAAGAAGTAGGACTAACGTTAACAAGGTTAAATGCGTAACTCTTTCTTTGTTTCACTAACCTTCGTTCAACGTACACAGGCCATTTCATCAGAATGTATCTCTAATGGCCTTAAATAATAAATAAATGCATGGTGGAATTATTCAATTTTTCGCTGTTGTTTTTGCCTAGTTAACACTCGCAGAAAGTAGTCTCAACTGAAAGCTACCAATTATTTGATTAGCGAGTATCTATGGTATCTTATTTGTGATCGTCATTTTTTTATACTTGATAAAGCCTTATGGGCGAACGTTTTTACGTATACTCTGTGTTGTTTAATCTGTTCTTATAAATTTGAGATGATTATGTATTCTTTTACTTTATTGCAATCAAATAAAATATCAAAACACCCGTACTTGAATTTCCCCGCAATAGCGATTTTGATGTGATTTGTTCGTGGTTTGGTTAAGTTATTTTACTAAGGCAAAAGGACATTAAATTTTATAAAATTTTTGTAATTTACCCATATATTGTCACCTTTGTTTAGAATCCTATGAGGAATCCATAAAGTTAATAAAGAAATCTTACTCATTTTCCGTTTTTTTTTCAAGCTTTAAATTGCATCCTTTAATCAGTTTCATTCTCACAGGGTTGGATGTCTCTCTGCTCAGCATCACATGCGTTAGATTAATCTTAGAAAACATTAATCAGTACAATGCCACGGTTCCGGCAAGTTTAACCTTAAAAGGTTAGGATTACCCACCGCTTTAACTTGGAACGACGTGTGAAGGGCTGCATACAACCTAAACGATTAACTTGATAAACAATGAATTAGTTAAAACTAGGGTAAATTGTGCAAAAATAATTGCAACACTTCGGTCAGGCTAGCTAATAACGTTTGTGAGAGTAGCCTTTGTTCTCACAATATTTTGGAATTTTAGGAGAGATGCGGAGTTGATGCTAACCAGAACAAATTTTATACAAAGTAACAGTATACTTAGCTGATGACAGTAAGGCTGTGAATTATAGCCATCCTTCATCAAAGGAATCCAATTTGTTTACCAGTTCTTTCTTGTTAGTATGTATTGGAAGAAGGACTACCTTGCTGGGCAGAGTTAAGAAGATTAATAAAGGCAGCTTAATGGAACTAGGGCTTACTTAAAATATTTGAATATTTGTAAACTACGAAAGAGTAGCCTAAAAAATCAGATGAAGAAGAGTAAAGGCGAGACATTGTTATATATAGATTGTGGTGGTCGGCTTTGTTTAAATACTTTTTAAGCTGACGGTTGAGTTCTATTAGTAAGTTGTAGCACTGAAAACAAAGGCATAATTCTTTCAAAAGAATCTACGTTGCATCTACTCGTCGCAAAATGTGAGAACGTTTTTATGATTCTTTGATCGATTTATGCTTCCATACCAAAAATATTACATTCAAAACACAATTTTCCCTGTGGAGCTTAAGTAGTAGTTAGCGTTCAAATGCAAGCCTGTCAAATATCATGATTCTCCTGCCTATTATCACCACCATCGTTATTTTTCTAGTCATCTTCATCGTCATCGTTATATTCATTCAAAAACTTGTTTGGAAGTGTTGGCAACCGTGTCATTTATTGCTATCAATATGTTCAACACCTTCCAAGACGTTAAGGCATTTTGTTACTGAATCAGAACCAGATGTTTTGTACCTAACATCTTTACTAAGCCGTTCCGTTCAAATTTTTTACCAGACAGTTTTTACACTTTTTGTTTCTAAATATTTCGTTATTTTGTCTCTGTAATCTCTGTATTCTTCTTTACAATATTTCACTTTTTAAGCTCTCCATAAAACAACCAATTCATAGTCAATTATTTTATTTAGAACCAGTCAATCTTTAAGACTACTTTATGTCCAATATTCAATTGAATATGAATTTTTTTTATTTTCTTGAGTCCTTATTTGTACATACAAGTGAGGATCAATATAACTCTAAAAGGCACTTTTTAAAAACTATAAAATTCCACCAAAGCTGTCGTTCTCTGTTTTTATTATATTGAGCAGTGATAGGCGCAATGAACCAAGGTTGATCATAGGCGATAGATTTTCAAACCATTAACAATTATGTAGTGCACAGTAGGCAGTGTCTGTGTGAGCATTAAAGGGAACAATCGAATCCATGAATATTTTAGTGTGACCTCTTATGGCGCAACCATCTGAGGCGCTGGTCAATAAAGTGTCGGTGTAAACAGCCTCAAGATACAAAACAGATGCCTGGGAAGTTTTTCTGTCTGGCTCTATGTGGGATAGCAGCGTTATTGAAATTATGTCACATTGATTTTTTCCGAATAGACAGAACCATCAATAAGAAAACTGTGCTTTATATGTTAGTAATACTTTTGTTTGTATAAAATTACATTGGATGTTTCGATCTGAACGAACTAATATTTTACATCATCTAAATTATTATTTTTCTTCAATTTCGTTTCGACATTTACTCTGTCACATGTTTTTAACATAATATGCGGCGTGCAAAAGATGAAAAATGGAAATATAAATCGATAGATAGAAAAACAAATAGAAAGTAGCAACAAAATAGAAATTTAGAGGGATAGAAAACAAAGGAAGATAAAACAATGCATCTGTAGGGAAAGCCTGAAACTGAAGCATAGCACCAGAAGATAAATAAAAAAAAAGACATGGAAGAGAAGAAAAGATCAGTTAAAGAGAGAGAGAGAGAGAGAGAGAGAGAGAGAGAGAGAGAGGAAGATAGGCAGCGGCAGAGCTATTGCTTGCAAACATCGAGTGCATTTTTTTTAGTTATAATTATATACACTGCAATTATAATTATAATATCAAATGTGCTGTAACGTTAGTTACTGTCATGCCTTAGGTTTTTGACAAAACCAATCTAACGAATTACATAAACGTTTAAAAGTACCAAGACGGACGCATGTAATGGCTTTGTATTTCATGTTTTCCCCACTTAAGAAATTTAATTGCTGATGGGCTGTGATCAAACCCAAACCAATTATTTTGAAAAGATATGAAGATATGTCGTTTCAGAGAAAAGATTGAAAAAAAAACTCTTAAAGAACAAAATAAAACAAAAGTTACTTTGCAAATATTTTGATAAATTATTATGAAAAACCCTGTACCTCTCAGTTTTATTAGTTAAATTGATAGCAGTTGATTAAAAAAAAGTCGTTGTTATAATCATAACATGTTTCAAAATTGTTTGTCTTTAATCATTAATTATGTATCATTAATATTACTTTTAAATTAAACAATATTAATTTACTCAATTTGCAAGTGCTACTATTCTTGAGGATCTCATTTAAAAAAATTGAGGCCTAGCTTTGTTTTTTATTGTTTCTCTATATTATTATATTATACAGTGATCAGTGCTGTTGCGTTTATCACTCTAACGCTTCTCCTTTATTTTTTTTTTCCTAACGGAGCTTTCCCTATTTGAAAGCTTTTTGCTACATGTTCATAACTTTAAACGTTTCTACAATAATATATTTTTAAAAATCTAAACGTCAATATAATGATAAGGAAAAACGGATATTGAACTGGTCGCCTTTTATTCTCGACAGTGGGTAAAATTAAGTCTTTCCATTCCAAATCACACAAAAGCGACCAACCTTTAATTCAATTCGACCACATTCGCTATCAATCTCCTAGGATGTTTTTTCAGGTAGATAACTAAATGCAAGGTTAGAGTATGTCGTCAATAATGATGAATTAAAAAAAATAGAAATTTAGATAATTAATTTACAGGTATAAATTACAAAATTCCTAAATGAACTTAACCATTCCACACACAAAAAAACGTTGTTTTTTTATAGATGCAAGTCATAACATACTTTTTCTGTATAACCATTTCCATCTACAAAAAAAAAATATTTAAAAATTGATTTAGAATCACACATAAATAAGTTGCCCGACCTTTTTAGAGTAAAAAAGAAGTAAATTTATATGCCTTTTATAACCGTTTTGATTTATAAATATTTATCAATTAAAAAATACACAAAGTGTTTTTATGCATATGTTCCAAGTTGCGGGACAGCTCTGGTTACGAGCTAAATAATGCACATTGCGTCACAAAATGAAATGTTTTCCAGTCTCATCATATTAACTAAATAATAATGATCTTGTTTTGTTACTGATACAGCAATACAATATTTAGTTTGGAGAGACTTTTCAAAGTTTTTGCCATAAACATAGTATAATTAAGATCAATCATCTGTAATGACTAGTGACATTTAGCTTGTGTGTGATAGTTCATCCTATGCATGCTGGAACTGAAACTCGATTACATTTATGCCTCAATAGGGCACTCACTACTGGGTGATCTCAAGCAATTTGTCTTTCGAAAGAGCGAACAAATGTAACTGCAGGCGCAAATCCGTGACAAAAAAGTTTAATGCGATTAAGAAAAAAGTGGCTATATACAAAAACCAGCTGAATACAATTGAGTATTTTTTTTTTAAATTCTATTTAAAATTAATATTTCTGCAGAAAAAAAACGCCTTGCACGTTGATAGAGGGCCACAAGAAATTAGTACTAATCACGTGTTCTTGCCAAAGGTTTTCCATCAAAATGAGATTTACTAGCATATAAATGATATTTGTGACTCTAGAAGATGGGAGTCAAAACTTATCTAAAGTTTTCTTATTATGATTATTGCGTTTTGTTGAGAAGAACCGCATTGATCTGCTCTCCTTATATTTTGTGTATTGGGCGTATAATTATATAATGTTGATTTATGCAGCTCGGTTTTACTTGAGCAGTTTCAAGCTCTGCTCTTGTTTCGATTTGATGCTCAGATAGTTCGCATATCTTAAAGTGCAACAGTAGATGAAACAGTAAAACAAAAAGCTTTATAACGATCATTATACTTTGTGCTGCTTTTCAAACTGACACAGATTGCTTTTAGTTTCATTCTAAGTGTAAAATTTATGATGCATTTTATATACATCTTTTTATGTGAGTAATATATTTTCAGAAATGAAAACCCACGCAAATGAAGTACTTTTTTTTCTACAAAGTGAAAAAACATTAATAGTGTTGTAGTCCCATTCACTGAGTTCTTCTGTGGTCTAACGCGAAGTATTTCGGTCAATTGGTTTTGCCAGTGATTGAAATGATATGTCGGTTTGCAATAAAAGCCCACGATTTGGCTGAGAATACACATAAATGTCTCAAGTAGTGGTGGATAACCATAAAAGTCGCGTTTGCTATTGACTACAATACTACAGTTCACGTGTAAAATATCTAAAACTTTCTAAAGAGATGCTCTTATCACGCATTTAAATACCTTGCTCAAGTTATGTTTTTATCCATTTCATTAGAGGAAGTATATAGACATTAGAAAAACGGCGCAAACAAGAAAAGCTTAATTAATTCAGCATTTAAAGGCTTTGGTGTAATGCACACTAAAAGCGTGTACATAATTAAATGCAATATTGTATATTAAGCGAGGTTCATGTGATAAAACTACGGTTTTATGACTTGTTTTACCTCATACTGCGCTACATCAAGCGGGTAATAAAGGCAGATACATATGATGTAACAACACAAATTTTTTGTTGAATATTTAATTAAATATTTACTTTTAAAAAGTATTTGTAAAACGGCTTTGAATCTGGAAAACGTGATACAAATTTTGATTTAATAGGTAGATATAAAATCAATAGGACTAAATGTGGCTCCTAAGTTAACTGTTTTCGAGCTACGCAGCAATAAAAGTGGATAGCAGAAATATAAGGTGCAAAGATAAACAAAAAATGGATATCTAAAAAAGTTTTGTGTTATCATAAACATATAATGAATATCGACAATGTTTGACGATAAAATAAACAGAGATTGTATCTCTACAACATTAGAGACTATAAGAGGTAGAACTTTGAAAGCCCAAAATTAGAGGCTCAAAGAAAACTAGAATTGGTATTCGTTACTGACTAAAATGGACCTAGATGGGTATTTGTAATGTTAGTTAGAAGCAAAATTTTAAGAGAGTAAAAACACAAATGTTCAGCTCGTTGAACATCTCGTATTTTTGCTGGGTTTTTTTTTTTCTTTTCGAACTTATACTACACTGATGCATGGAGTTTACAATTTCTAATTTCATTAGTGTATAACAATCATCCTCGTTATATTTGTCGACAATAAACCTTTTTGTTCTGCACAGATAATATTTCTTTTAAAACTTGCAGTGTCCTGTCAAGTTCTAAAATTTGTATCACTATACATGATTATAAATTCTGTGTAACCGTAATCCCCTCTCGATACTGAGAGGTAACACAGAATAATTTATATTGGTATTCAAACTTCACCAGTTTGACCAGAACAGCAAAATTATAATCTTAATCCTTATTCCTCTCATTCTCCGCTTCCCTACAGCCTTTCAAACTCTAGATCAGCCCCATATGCATGACAAATATTCCTTTACGCATGTTCAAACTAGTATCCATGTTTCGTAGCCCGCTTTCTTTAGCTAGCTCTAGTGTCCATGTTGTCCAAATAAATATCAGCCTTTCCGATTTGTTCCCTTAACGTGACTGGCCTCTGAATACCCCCATCCATCACCTGTTGAAGTCTGGTCAGCCTCCCATCGTCACGTGACTGCCGAATATCACGTGTGCATTGGTGAGCTGCCCTGGTCATCGTTTACTTTACCCATCGGCAAACACAGCCTTGGACGAAGTACTGGAAGGCAAAAGATTAGTTCTCTCTAATGCTGTCTCGGCATCTCACTGACAGCGGCTGTCTTATCTGTGCATAAATTAAAAATTATTTTGTGTCATGGAATTTGTTCTATGGTTTGGGGAGTAGCAAGGCTCAAGCCAAAAAAGGAAATAATCGTATATTTCTCGGGGCGACTGACCTTAACTACAGTCTTCTGCATTCCCACTTGAAAAGATAAAAGAGGAAAAAATTTGATGCATATTTATATTTATTTTTCTCTTTTATACTGAGCTAATATAAATAACAAAATCATCCTAAATTTCCGACACAAAAAACAACCGTCATATGCCCATACCGGCAATTACAAATACTTCGTTATTTAAATATTGTTAAAACTTTCAGAATTTATATTATTTTCAAACCCACTTTAAATGAGCCAAGTATGGGAAT
>BLXT01007308.1:3868115-3880385 GCA_019648995.1 Plakobranchus ocellatus | reverse complement strand
GAAGGGCAGAGGTGAAGGAACCTAGCACCTAGCAGAAAGAGATGGGAAGCCTCAGGCCTGGATTATCAAACTTCGCAATGTCTCTTCCCCTCTTTAAAAACAAAAAAATTATTCAAGTCTTTTATTTCGAAACAGTTAGTGTGCAAGTTTCACAAGCGGCTAATACAAAAGACTAAAGTATACATAGTTTTTAAAAAAATGAATAAATCAATAATAAATACACAAGATCTTTATAAAATGATTATAGATAAAAAAAAATACAACCAAATCCAAAGAAACTGAACCGAGTAATAGTTAAAATAGAATACATCTTACATATAAAGACATAGGGAAAGAGGAAAAAACGCTTCCAAATAATACAGGAAAAGCTTTAAAAATATGAGTAAAACAATACTTAAGACATTTTAGCAATATAGATACTTATAGGGAAAGAAGTTTACTGGCTGGGATCATAGGCTAGGTCTAGTGCTCACAATCCGCCATCGAATCATTTGCCGCCAATGAATATTCACTAGCCATTGAATATTTATTCCTCGTTGAATAATTATTCGTCTATGGATGATTATTCGTCAGTAACTGATCATTCGTCTGCATCCCTATCATAGGCACTCTCTTGCGCAACTATTGTACGTTGATTGTTACTCGAAGGAAGGAAATATTGCCTGAGGTGAAGAAATCTAGCAACTAGCAGAAATAGATGGGAAGCCCCAGGCCTGGCATTGTTTTTCGATCTTGGATTATCAAGCTTCGCATGCCTTTTGCCCCCTTTAAATTTTTTTTTCTAATTTTATTCAAGTCTTTTATTTCAAAACAGTCAGTACGCAAGTTCACAAGAGGCTAATACAAAAGACGTAAGTATACATAGTTCTAAAAAATGAACAGAGCAATAATTAATGTACTAGATCTTTATTAAAAAAATATAGATAAAAAAAAAACAAAAAAGAACCAATCAAATCCAGAGAAAATAAACCCAGTAATAGTTAAAATATTATACATCTAATATATAAAGATATACGGAAAGAAGAAAAAATGCTACCAAAGTATACAGGAAAAGCTTTAAAAAATATGAGTAAAACAATACTTAAGACATTTTAGCAATATAGGTACTTAAAAGGAACGAAGTTTACTGGCTGGGATCATAGGCTAGGTCTAGTGCTCACAATCCGCCATCGAATCATTTGCCGCCATTAAATATTTACTCGCCATTAAATATGTATTCGTCATTGAATAATTATTCATCTATGGATGATTATTCGTCAGTGAGTGATTATTCGTCTGCATCCCTATCATAGGCACTCTCTTGCGCAACTATAGACCGTCGATTGTTACTCAAATAAAGAAAATTTTGCCTGCATTCAGTCGCCTGAATGGGGTTCTAAATGACATTCAAAGCTATTCTTAATATTTTATTCTTAAAATACAATAAAAAAAACTTATATTTATTCAAATATATTCAATATTCAGCCTGAAATTATTCATTTTTCATTCGCGGCTATAATATTCATGAATGAATGAATAAACTCGCGTATTCACCACTACCGGTGATAGAAGTAGAAACAAAATAATTATTTTCTAATTCAGAAACGATTTTGAAATGCCATCAAAACATCAAAATCACTGCCGGTTGCCGACTGCCATTCAGGTTATATTCCAGTCATTTGTGAATTTCAGGTAAAGCTTAAAAAAAGAAGAAAGGCCAAGGCTACTCCTAAATTTCAAATGGACCTACTAAATTCTGATGAAAAACTGAATTACAAAATTGCTGCAGTTGTGCATAAAAAATATCAGTCTCTAAACAATATCGCAGATGTAGTAGAACTATGGTCAGAAATAGAAAAGTGTTTTAATGGAGAAAAAGAGAAAAACGTTCCAAAAAAGGATAAAAAAAAGGGTGAAAGAAATGGATAATCAAAGAAATGTTCCATTTGATGGAAGGAAGACGCAAATCAAAAAATGTAGAAGCCCAATACAAAGACCTAAAAAAATGAAAATAAATGCAATGCAGTGAAAGAAGAATGGATTAATCAACAATGTCAGAAAATAGAGCAAAAGCTAAACATAGGCAGTAAATTCATGCATGCTTGTCACAAACACCAGAAATAAAAGGTTGATAATACCTCTGATGTAGGACGTTGAGTTCTTTAGATCTATATAGACCTAGCTGAAAAATAATGGAACTCTGGAGATTGTGTGAAAACGTACAAAACTGAGTTTATTTAACTCAACAGCAGGAAATTAAATCAAACAATATTCACATAGGCCGTCGGTGAAAAAAAATAGATCTAGCTCTATGAATCTGCGTAATCTTTATACAATGATCTCGCTGCAATCTCTGTCATCTCTATGAACTCTCTGCGTACTCTGTGTGTTCTCTATGAACTCTCTGCCTACTCTGTCTGATCTCTGTGTCATCTCTGTGTGATCTCCGTGTGATACTTTTACAAATCATCTCCTGGTATTTATACCTTTTTTCAAAAGAAAACTCTACAAATTTCTGGAAATCTTTCCCATAATGCAAGCGTAGAATGTTCGAGAATATAGATCTAGAACATTACATCATAATCCTAAAATAACAAAAAAGCAGTCTTCGAAAAGACATTAGGGAAATCAATGGGCTAAAAATAGAACACTAGTCACGTTCGTTTACGTAATGAATTCTTTTTCGCTTTGCATAAATAAACTTCCCTAAACCGGGTCTTTCTAGAATTCTCGACTTGACGTGCGTTCAATAGCAAGCCCTAAGTCTAGTTTTTGTTACAATGCTAAAATTAAAGACATCAGTTGTAAGAAAACCAAATGCAGCAGCCCTGGCTGCATCAAATCAAAAGACAGAACAATGTTAATGGAAAAGAAAAAATACTAAACAAAAGGTCAGAAAATGTTAAACATCTTTTTAAGGATGCAAAAAAAAAAAAAACAAAAAAACGAAATAAAGAAAAACATATAAGGCTTAACTGTCCTTAAAGAAGAGGTAGAGGCAGCAATAAAGAACATGAAAAATGGAAAAGCTTCAGAATCAGATGACATACTAATAGAAAGATTACAGCCTTAGGTAACTTTGAAATAGATCTGACAACAAAACTTCTTGAACAATCACTAATTGAAACCATAGGGCAGGGGCAAATATAATTTTTAGGTCACATTTGCCGACACAAGGGTTCAGAACGCTGCAATTACTGGAAAAATTGTCGGCAAACGCAGTAGAGGTAGACAGAGAATGACTTTTATTGAAAATCATTAGTTATGGGCAATAGGTAAAGGTAGTAACAATAGCTTTATTATATTAACTAAGAATAGGTTTGAGTGGAGGACCATGATCGCCAATGTCTGTTTCAGACAAGGCACTTAAAGAAGAGAAGATCTATAGACTCTTTGTACGTGGCTTTTCCTTTGAAAGTGTTACTTTCATCCTCTTTGTAGAGGCACTCCTCGGGACTGTGATTAATCTTGCCTAGGGAAGCGCAAGGTAGGTATCTCAATGCTGGCAAGTATTTCTTAGATTTTACTATAGCATGGATAGCCTTGCTTGAGCTGAAATTAGCATTAGCATGAAGCTCAATAGAGGCGCGGATGACCATTGCAAGAGCAACAGCTTTATCAAACGCCTCTTGAAAGGAGAAATTGCCCTCCCAAAGGAGTTATTTTTTTTTCGGCCGTGTGCTTTAAACCACAAACTAATCAGTCCCGTAGATACTGATTAAGATGATTACCAAGATAATAGCATTCACTGAATATCTTTACTTCGATTGTGTAAGCCTGGATCGATTCACTTCCTGTTAATTCCTCTTCTAAACCGAAAACGTACAACAATTTCGAGTGGACAAAATCTTGTTTAGTATGGTTTTAGACTCATCATATGTTTTCGATAACGGCAGATAAGGAGTTATGAAGGATCGTCGCAGCTGGTAGGTCTTTGCATCGATGCAGCTCAGCAGGGTGGCCGTTCTTTTTGCCTCGGTAACAACGCTGACAATGAAATAATTATTGTTCTAACGTTCCGAATAATTTAGGATCGTTTCTACATTAATATCGAAATTATCGATCTTTCCTCGGCATCTTTTACCTCGTCGCAAGAGATGCATTAAATGAGTAACAAGACAAACAGAGAATGACTCAATGACTGAGAAACCTTTTTAGATTTGCATGTGTTTATTTATGTTACGTTTTGTGACGGCCATTGCATAATCTGATTTCATGTTTTGTTGCCATGTTTTACAGAGAATAATTATCAAATGTTACGTAAGCTTTTGTTGTTTTTGTTTATACGTGATGGTTGCATCTACACAATACAGTGTCTTAAAAGTGTCAAAAGAAGAAATGTGCTTGTTACAAACCTTACACATAGAGTCAATGGGAAAGAGGGAGAGGAGAGGGAGTGAAGGAGAGAATAGGAAGGAAAAGAAAATCGAACAAAATTAAAGCAAAAACACAAACGTCGATAAAGAGAAAAGTAGCCGAAAGGCAGCTAGTTACTGGATAGATAGATATAGGAAAGTGAAGCAGGAGCAGTGACGAACGAGTGCAAATTTGAGAGTAATAAAAGTAAAGAGTTAGTTTGAATATAAACGGGTGTGATGCTAGGTTTTATATTAAGATGCAAAAAGATTGCCTTCTGAGAGAAAAAAAATCATTGTCGGCCAATCCTGACTATAAAATCTCTGTTAATAAGTTCTAAATCAGATTGATGGAAACATTTAGCTCGAAAGATCTCTAGTTATTGACTGACAGATTTTGTTTCTATCCATCACACGAAATCGGCCCTAAACTTGCCTTTATGGTGGTTACAAAGAAGAAACTGGGTACGTCGGTGTCACGTGGCAAGTGAGTCCGTCCTGAGATCTGCAGGGATTTTTCTGTCCCGGGTTCGAGCCCCGCCACCGGCGCCCTTGCCTGGCAGAGAGCTTAAAAGCCTGAGATCACCTTTTTATGGACTGGCTATATTCTAAAAACCAAACCAAAGAAAAAAAGCCGTCAAAAGTTCCTTTTTCGTCTGGCATGAGTATTCTCTTTTTCAAAGGACCTTTTCACTGCTAACGGCAAATAAACCTTAGTTAATGTAAAGATTCTGTCAAGAGTATCTTTCTCAAGGTTCGTCTTTTTTGACATGACGTGAATCATACAAAGGTAGTGCTTACATTGCTAGACAAAGGTTTTGTTCTGTGGATGGCCGTGCCTCGCTGACTGGTTTTATTGAATCCTCTCAAGAAAAAGAGTCTTGGGCAAAACTCTTTTTAAGCCTAGATTTTTCCGCATAACATTCTCTCCAATTATAATCTAGTATTTTCCACACATAATTTAATAAATACCCATCCTTACCGAGATCATTCTTTTTTTTACATTTTTGCTCTTTTTTTTCCCCAGATCCCAGCTTGGCTTTGGTATGCGCCCTTTAATTCCCTGAAGTACTTCAATGGGCTAAAGTAAAGTATAGTTCTACTCAATGAATTGTGTTACTGAATATAAAACATGGCGATCAGTGGGAAAAAATAGCCATCTGAAAGTAGTTAGAAGCAAGACTTCACCATTGTAGTGGATTGGCTGTATCAAATTATTTTTTTTGTCTGTCATTTTATACTCGACATCTATATTAGATTTCAATCTATCTATCTATCTATCTATCTATCTATCTATCTATCTATCTATCTATCTATCTATCTATCTATCTATCTATCTATCAATCAATCATGAAGGATGTATGGATGGTGCCTGTCTTGGCGTAACTGGCCCTTAAATATGCAGTACCCTTTCATAAACGTAATGGACTCGCTCTTCGCTATGATGACTGTAGCCCACAATGCTAGACAAGCTCAGTTGCCCATAATATAACCAAATCAAATTTTTTTGTTTAGCAATTCAGTTGTGTTCAACAATATTATTGTTGATCTATTTTTTATCGATTACTCTCTCTCTCTCTCTCTCTCTCTCTCTCTCTCTCTCTCTCTCTCTCTCTCTCTCTCTCTGTGACAGTACAATAATGGCTGTTCCATGTCGTCTCATTTCTCACCACCAATTAATGAGGCTTTTCCCTGTTCTTTTTTTCCCCGGTCAGAAGAACCACAATTACTCTGGTGTCGGGTGTGTTCTATTACAGTGCTTGGGTGGGAGGTAAAAGTCGAAAGATTGATGCTTTAGCTGTTTATTTCCGACAGATCAATATACAACAACAAAAGAAGTCAACTATCGTCCTAGCATATCGATACTATTTCCTAAAGTACATGAAAATTTTCTTGCTTTTTACTGGTGCCATCTTGTTTTGCTATTATTTTTGTCGATCATGAAATCATATCTTAATAAAGTATTTGTTTTGTGCTTGCCGTCTTTGTTTTTATCTTTTGAATATTATGTCCATTGGACTCGTCTTCTTTATGTATTCCATCATTTACCTAATAACTCTAATATTTTATGGTGAGAATTTATGATGGCAGCAAAAAAAAATTAATTGTAAGACAGCGCTTTGTCATATAAAACAATGTGTTGGCTTTTAAAGGCGCTTAAGTAAATTGATTATATTTCCGTTACATCATCCCATTGAATATTGGTATATAATTAAGGAGGCAAACTGTGAATCTGATTGTCCATCTTTCGGATTTGTACTGACTGGCGCACTGCAATTGAGGGGTTAGACGAAAAAAAGAGATTTAGATCCCATTTAGATAATCTCTTGCTGCTCTCTTTTTTTTTGTCAAGTAAACATTGCTTTTTGATGCATTCCATGCCTTTCCTATGAATTACCCAATATATTTCTCGTAAAGGTATTGTCAAGGTAGGTCTTCACAAGGCATGCTTCATAGGTCATAATCACATACTGCCCCATGAGACAGTTTCTCATTTTGCCTCTTTCAATTTTGTTGCTGGTTTCATGACTACCATTGACTGAAAGTATGCCTCACGTCATTATTTATAGTAAGTTTCATTCGATTGCTGAATGTTTTTGGGGTTTTTTGTGCACAGCTTTGTGTGTGTGTGTGTGTGTGTGTGTATGAGTGTGTTTCTCATGTGCTGACATTCTGTAATGTCTTTCTCAATAGTTCATTGAACCTAACTAAAAAGTATGACATTTGAAAAGATTTTAAAAACGTATATCATTTTCTTATTTTCAGGAGGTTTAATCAGTGGCAGCGGCGAAGTTCTGCCCATGCTATAGCGTAAAGCTTGAAGGGAATCTAAATTATATTTATGTAATTAGAAATTTGTGACACTACTGAACCATAGAACAGAATGACTTCAAATTTTGCATGAACCATAAGCTGTGGCGGAAGGATGCACTGTTTTTGTCCAGAAGTCCAAGTTCTATCTCCTTCCAATTTTTATTTATTTTTGTTTCGTCAAAACATAACTCAGAATTCTACGATCAGCCATGTTGCTAATATTTGAAATGTGTAAATTTTCGGTTTATAATTGGTTACATTGAGGTCATAGAGGTACGATTATCAATGGCTTTCATTCTAGGCTGCATTGGAAGTGGAGGCTAGATTCTAGCTTTGATATCTAAATCAAGGCGTCTTTAGAACTAGATCTAGATAGACCGGATTATAGATCTAGATCATAGGCCTAATTATAGCTTTGCTTTCATTATGGGCTGTATTCTAGGTAAACAAATCGGCATCATTCATTATCCTGGTTGTTCCGATTTAAGATTCTAGATTCTAATACGATTGTTTGGCTGTGTCTGGAAGTAAAAAAACACTAGATTCTGGCTTAGATATCTGATTGAAGGTACCATTGTCTAGATCTAGCTCTAGATAGGCCTGATTAGGCCCACAGGTCTAGATTTAAGGCCTAATCATAGCTTTAGATCCACGAGAACCCAGATCTAAACCATCAGGAATGCATTACTTAAATCGTGCTTTCATTGAGCTCTCTCTCTCTCTCTCTCTCTCTCTCTCTCTCTCTCNNNNCTTCTTCTTCTTCTTCTTCTTCTTCTTCTTCTTCTTCTTCTTCTTCTTCTTCTTCTTTCGAATAACGGTGTCGCAATTTAACTAACCCGTCCCATTCATAAAACGGGTTATTGAGCAACTAGAAGGGGCTCCCTGATAGGTCAGTCGGCTACCAAGTCAGAGGTCCGGGGTTCGAATCCCAGTCCCGGCCAAGTCAGTTTCTCAAATGCTCCTCTGTGTCCGTCCAGCACTAAATGGGTAGCTAGATCTCTTAGAGCCGGCGAAAGAAAAAGCGGCGAAGAAAGCAATGGCAAGCTACCTCATAATGCCATATGCCAGGAACAATCAGGACCCTACTCCTGGTTCCCCGACGCTTAGACTAAGCTTGGGACCCACTTTACTTTTTTATTCAGCAACTACTTTATTATACGGAAAGTGAAAAATTACGTTCAGAAGCAATTCTGCTGTTCAAGGATCCATGGATTAGTGGAGGACTTCAAATTTACTAGAAGATGAGAAAAACATTACCAATGTTTGTTTCTAAGTTAAGATAAGAAATCACTATCGTGGTAAAGTTTTCATTAAAATTTTTTTTTAACGTTAGAACCTTCCGTTCGTAATATGAATTTTTTTTTTACTAAGCCAATAAACTCACAGAAAATATTATCTCTAAATAGCACACGCACAACAAATAAATCATTGCAGATAAATTAATATACTTGATAATGATTGTTTTTTTCATAAAATAATTATGACTTACGGATGCGCATCTTTTAAACCAATCAAAGTTATAATCATATTTATTTGCGCACTATAAAGCAGACCAAATTCTATCTATCATTTTTTTTATTTTATTTAGAAACTCCGAAGTCCAAAATGACTTTGTGAAGAAGTCCAAATAGTGACATTACAAACAGCTTTCTTTTCAGCTCTTTCTTGCATTATGCACGATATTTTTCAGATCTTTTTGTTTCTTATTTGACAGTTTAAACCTGTTTAGTTTCGGCTAACCCGAGAGAATTAAAAACGTATTCATCTATTATAATATTATATTACAAAACCATTCGAAATTTTAGCATAGTCGTGACAAAACTAATAAAGCAATGCTTTAAAAGGAAATGCTTTAGAATTCATTATAATACATATTGATATATACAAATGAGAGGCTCATTATATCAATTTGGTCATGAAAACCAGGCTTCGTGATATACAGATTAGAAGAACCTTATCCGCATAAAAATTTTCACAATTTTATGTCATTTTTAGAATAATTGTTATTGACTCAGACCTAGATTACAATAAATGGTATTATTTTCCTTCATATACAAAGCCTACTTTAAATCTCAAAGTCACTCAGACATGTTGATAAAAAGGTATGGAGCTTTTCTTGATTATCCAAATTAAAATTGAAATAATGGCCTTATCACGATCTCGAAAAGCCAATGATAAGCTTATAATGAACTCTTGACTTCATTGAAAAACACTTATTTTTTTTTATGAGCAAAGGAGTTCGTTTCGTATTTTTAAAATGAAATGTTTTCTAGTGAAAAATACTAGTCTTTGTTTTAAAGGGCATTAAAAGACCAACTTGGTGCCAAATGGATAGAGTGAGTTACCTGGGTACATGATATGTTGCAGCGTTTCATTTTTTTTTTTCAGAACAATAATGCCAATTCATCAAAATACCTATTTAGTATTCTAAACAAATAAAACCTTGCTTTGTACATGGTCATCAATGGCAATATATTAAGTAGTCAGCAGCTGTTTTGGTGCTGTCGATCTGGGCCTATAGCTTATTACTGATATGCTAAGTTTATTCAATGTTATTCATTGTTTATTAAGCACACAGTATGATTAACTCAAAATAATTATTTTAAAAAAAGAAACTGATCAGAGAAGATATTCAAACACTCATAACTTATTTTGTAAAATAAAGCAGTCAACTGAAACTGGGGATATTTTTTAATTCCCCCAAAATAAATTTTGAATACTCTTGGATGCAGTTTCTGTGGCAGAATGATATCCCTGGATGATTCGAAGATTTATATTTATCCCCCTCTATCAAACTTACCCTCTTCCTTCCCACCCGACTTCGAAAAAAAGTCATAATAATATTTCAAAAATACAAAACCGAGTCATTTACAGGCTTGCCTCGAACCCGCGGCTTTCTTGATTCTGCAGATCTCAGATCGAATATTCTAATTGCAACTCTACCAGCGATCCCTTGTAAATTTGTGTTGAGTTTGTGTGCCTGCAATCATACGCCTTAATAACGTTGCGGAAGATAACTCTGCTTTTTTCACATGCTTTTATCTACACAAGGAATCTGGCAGATCGCAAGGTTGTAACCAAGCATGATTTTAAAATTGCAATAATAGTGTTCTCATTTCCTTTTTGCTTTCCTTTCATCGTAGTTCATTTGATAAAGCAAGGAATAAATATCGTTCTAGTATTAGTGATTTAGTGTGACAAAAGATCAGATAACTGTGTGTATGTCTGTGTGTATGTGCGCGTGTGTGTTTGTTTTTTTAAGGCAAGAGCAGTAGTTCTTGAGTGTGAAACTGAGAGATCCTCGTAGTTTTTTTTTCTTTTTTTTTTTTTAGAGGGATTTAATTCGTTTATTAATATGCTGTGCAGGTTAATATCTCTTGTTATTTTTACTTTGAGAGATCTGTTGGGGACAAGGAATGATAACTATCGGTAGTAAATCCAGACTGTAAAATTCATGAGGCATAGACTTTTTTTGTGCGCAACCTTGGCCCGGCAAATAATCCTTTCTGGCTGTGTGATCGCACGGTCAGTTTGTGTGAAACCTGCTTGTGAATGCTCAATGCTGTCGGGGCATTGATAACTCCTCTGCTGGGGCGCATTGATAATTTCTTACAGGTTTATAGGCTAGATTGGATTGGTTTTCGTCAGTGGTGAGTGAGATGGCGCCTCTTCTTTTGTTTTCATTTCCTTTTTTTTTTTCATCATTGCAATTTTCAATTTGCTAAGAAAATTCAATTAAATCATTTATATATATATATATATATATATATATATATATATATGTTTGTGTGTGTGTGTCTATGATCATCATAAATAATTAATGTCATCAAATCATCAAATATTGATTTTCAATGGTTTCTTGATTAATTCTTTTCATGTTCGTTCGATTCATTTTTTGTTTCTTAACACTTTGCAAGTAATTTTATTACGTTTTTTTTTTGTTTTGCTTTGTTGTTTTTTTTTTTTTTCGAATGCAGCTACATGAAATTCAGTAGCTATTCTGTTTTGTCCATATAAAATATGGATGAAGAGGCTTTTAAATACTTTTCTTGTATTTTCCTTTTTAATCTCATAATCCTGCTTTTTAATTTTCAGCTGATATGCTAATGACACACACTTTGTTTTAAAAAAAATATCTTTAGTTGCTTTTAAATCGTTCTGTGATTGATAGAAGGCAAGGATTTATCTTCAAATGTGAAGAAAACAGAGTTTGTGGCAATCTTGATAAGAAATCAATCTTACATGTGATCTTGAAAACAAGGGAGGTAGGATGGAAGGAAATCCAAGGATCAAATGAAAACATCAGATGACTATAAATAACAGGTTTTGTGCTATTACAGAACTGAAACGATGGCTTTTAAAAGGCAGAGACATTTTTGAAAAAAATTAATATCGAAGTCGACTAATCTCACTTATTTTTTTTACTAACGCTACCCTTGTAAGCATTGCTATTTTACCTACCCATAAGCTTTGCTCATTTTAGCCTACTTTTGTTCCCATACTAGTACAACAAATGTTTCATTATAACCAGAAATCTAGTAGATTATCAGATGCAACTGAAACTTAGCTTATTCTAGAAAATGAAATTATAACATCCCATGTTTCTTAATCTTTTCTTTTCTTTTTTTTTTTTTTTAATTGTTCTTTTCTTATGTTAAACTTATTCGACGGTATATGTTTTGTAAAAGAAAGGACCGGGAGAAAATGTGTATACAAGACTTGTAACAAAGAAAGAAAATAATTCTGAATGTTACAAGCACAGATCTGAGCCAGTCTTTAGGAGCATTTATTATGTTACTTTAACGATCGTATGATAGCTAAACAAATGGGACATTGTATCATATCTTACACAATTGCTCGGCTGTAAATGTTCAGGCATTACCAATAAGATAAAACAAAAACTAGAGGCAATAATCATGCGCGTAGAAGGATTTCGTTGAGTTTACTAGGACAGGAAGTTACAGAAAAATAAAACAGTCTTGTATGAGGCTACTGCTCAATCACTGATTAACCTTATCACTATCTTGGGTGTCAAAAGTGGCTTCAACACATGTATGAAATCAATTTTGACATTGATGCTTCGCACTAGTAGTAGTAGTAGTAGTAGTAGTAGTAGTAGTAG
>BLXT01007308.1:3789857-3833393 GCA_019648995.1 Plakobranchus ocellatus | reverse complement strand
CATCCTAAACCAAATTAAGCAGTCAAATTTATAATAATGCCTTTAATTTAATTAAATGTGTAGTGGTCTCACAAAATGAGTCGAGTTGTGGTCTGCATTAACACGATCAACTCACAATATTGAAGTAAATGAATAAAAATTTCTAATGCTTTTTGTGCAAAAAGTCTAAAGCATTTCTGTAGAAAGTTCTCCACAGTGAGAAATGAGTATTCTTCAGCCCTCTCATTTATGGTTCTTTAAAATCAATCATGCAAAACCCCAACTCCACTCATTTTGTGGAACTACTACACAAATATGTACCAGATATGTGCCTATGGGGTTCAGGCTTGTGGAGGTTCAATTAAATGTAAAGAAACTATCTGTAAAAAAACATAATCATTTTTTATTTCTAGTAAAAAAAAAAAAATACCAGAAAAAAACCAGTTTAATAGGAAAGCGCATACCCTTTAGAACCATCTCTTCATGAACACACTTGACAATGATTTGCAACATCTGGCCATCCAACTTATTGCTGATGACTGTAGATATCAAACACAAAATTGATGTTGTTAATAAAAGTATACACACTCAAAAAATTTAGAGACTCAATGAAAATTTAGGATTGAAAAGCTACTCTTGTTGCCTTATTTTTAAAATAACACATTTCACTGGTTTTTTTTTCACTCGCACAAACTGAAAGGGTACTTTCACTACATTGAATATCACATCATACCTGAAGGCAGATCTGCAGGAGAGAGCTGTTTTAGTATTTCAGCATATGGTTGCACACCCTGACATGGCTTGAGTGAGTTCCAGGCCTGGCAAAACTCATATGGCGTAGTCTTCATGAGACGGGGAGCAATGGGAGGAGCAACTTGCTGGTCCTGAGCTGATGATGTCTCAGGAAACTGGGAAGAACCGTTACTTACTCTTCCATTACTGCTCTTAGACTTTGACCCAGATAACACCCTTGATTTGTTCTGGGATTTTGATTTTTCTGAGGGAAAAAAATAGCAGAAGAAAATTATTGCTGCAAAATCACATATTTTCAGAAAAAAATCAGTGGTTCATAAAAAACAACAATCAAGAACTCAAAATACAAAAAAAAATTTCCACACAAATTAGATCAAACACTAATTTTATACGATACTCTGATTTTAAAATATATTTTCATTGTCTGTTCCAAGATTTAGAAAAAAAAAGTTAATACTTTTTGCAATTCAATGCTAAAATATTTTGCTCTTAAAAAGATAAAAGATGAGGAAAAAAAAAAAGAAAAAAGATATCTCTAAAAAGAGGGAAAAAGCTGCAGTAAATCAATAGGTAAAAGTTTACCTGAACCTTTGCCTCTAGCTGGTTTGTCATCATCTTCATCATCATCTACTTCTTCAATTTTCATCCTCTTTCTCACCTTTGTCTCATTTTCTGTTACTTTTTTCTGTTTCAATTTTTCCAGCTCCTGTAATAAAAATCAAATCTTAATTTAGAACAAACTTTCCAAAATCATATAGTTTGTTTTAATAACCAATTACACATTTGAAAAAAAAAAAAATTATCTTATATACTTAAGTTTATCCTTAGCCACTATTAATATCAATATTTTAACAGGAAGCTCTTGAATAGAAATAAATAAACTGCTCTACATAGATTTTGAAATCGGCTTGTCAAGAAACTGATCTAAATATCATCTTAGACTTTTAAAAGAAGTAATGTCTCACAGTTCTATAGACTTTATTGATTTTTTTTCTTGACCTTCATGACAGGCTTTCTGATTGTTCACAAAAAATAAACAATGCTGAGCTTTTCATACTAGTGTAAGAAAGTCTTTTAAAAGGTTGCAAGGAGATAAAGAAAGTATAATAATCAACTCATTGACTACAAGTGTTTTTTTCCCTGAGCCATTACCTGTGTATCAACTATTTTGCTGGTATTTTGTCTCTTTCAAAAGTGTCCTAAAGCAATAAATCCTGCATATATATATATGTATTTAGATCCTAATAAATTATGTAGCAACGCAAACCAAACAGTGTTGTGTTCATTTTCAGAATTATTATGAATGTTTTGAAAAAAAATCACAAAAATTGTGAAACTTTCTTGGCCAAAAGTCTCCTCTATCCCAGTATTATAGGACAATTGCTCTTTAATCAAAATTACCCCAAGGTAAATCCGAGTCCAGCTCATTAACTCGTCTCTCTTAGCTAGAACTAGTATAGGGACAGCACAGTCCATGTTCATATGTGACAGGTTGATCTTTAGATCTAGATCTAGATCCACTAGACATATTTCTTGGGTGCTGGGGTTCATATGACCTGTCAATATCTTCACCAATAGCCTCATCATGAAAATTCTTCAGTGTTTTTACCTCTACCTACACCAACTCATGTTGAAAACATGGGGAAGTGTGCAGTTGTAGGCTGGGTCAATAAATGTAGGCTACTTTGGCTTATAATAGTCGTATAAAGTTTTTGCATAATATCTATCTGTGCAAAAATGAATACTCTAACAATACAGCCAAATTTTGCCCCGACTGCAAGAGTTTCAACGGGAAAAAATTCAGAAGTTGAAAACAGCAAGGGGTGTAGTAAAGTAGTCTACTATTATTAGTGAATTCTACCCAAAATGTTATGATATAACTTGTCAGCAAAAAAGTCGCACTGCCAAAGATTTCATCCTTTTGAACTTGCAAGTGATTTTCTTGACTAAATGTTTTAAAAAATTAGTCAAGAACTAATCTGTTTCTAGGTATAATTTTATCTTAGATGTTCTAATTTCATGCATATTAAACCTCTGAAGTGCTCTCTATGTGTATTGGAACTTCAGGGTTTTGATATGCCTGCCCTTGATATGAAAATAGTTATCTCCCTGAGCCATTAGAATGACATTGTCAGTAAGAGAGGTACTCATCATTTTCCTACCTCTTTATAGACTTTTTTCACCATGTCCATCTCCTTCTGGGCAGCAGTGTTCCGTGGCTCAAGCTTCAGCAGCTCTACCAAGTCCTGCAGGCTTAACTTGTACTGGTGGCTCATCTATTTTTCCCAGCATATGGATATACAAAGTGGTAAACTAGGTGATATAAAAAGGTTTTTTTTTTTTTTTTTTAATGATTAAAGAGCAAGTTGAGTGAGTACGTCAAACTTTTTCATAAGAAAAGAAAATACCACTACTAATTATTATAAAAAATAAAAATAACAATGATGATGATAAAAATAAAAAGATAAAAATGTCAATAATAATATGAGGGCAGGCTGATAATTAAGTTCCGTTTGCTAATAACTCAGTCAATTTTCGTCACATCGACCTAAAATTTCATACATATACTCTCGAACCATTTTTCTAGAACAACAAGTTTGTGTGACGTCATTTGTACTCATAATTCAGTGACGCGCAACACGTGATGGGGTAGCCATGTTTATGAGACAATGGCAATGTCCAATGACCTTCTCATCAAACAGCGCTCTGTTATAGAGTTTTTGGCAGCTGAGGGATGTTCTGCTGCAAATATTCATGCAAGAATGAAGACAGTTTATGGAGAAATGTGCATTTCAGACTGTGCGGTTCGCAAACGGGTGAGAATTTTTACAGGGGAAGACCCCTGAGAGACAATTCTGCGTGATCGAAAGCGTTCGGGTAGGCCCCTTTCCGCATCGGTCATGGCTCATCGAGAGAAAGTTGACTGCATGATTAGAGCAAATCGAAGGGTCAAACAAAAGGAAATTGCCAATGCAGTGGGCATTTCGAAAGAACGAGTGCACCATATCGTCACAACTGTACTGGGTTACCGAAAAGTCTCTGCCCGTTGGGTCCCAAGACAGCTTACTGTAGAGATGAAAGCGCAGAGAAAGGACACGTGTACTCAACTCTCAGAGCTTTCAACTGTCTTCATTCTTGCATGAATATTTGCAGCAGAACATCCCTCAGCAGCCAAAAACTCGATAACAGAGCGCTGTTTGATGAGAAGGTCATTGGACGTCGCCATTGTCTCATAAACATGGCTAACCCATCACGTGTTGCGAGTCACTGAATTATGAGTACAAATGACGTCACACAAACTTGTTGTTCTAGTTAAGCCTAAAAAAATGGTTCGAGAGTATATGTATGAAAATTTAGGTCGATGTGACGAAAATCGACTGAGTTATTAGCAAACGGAACTTAATTATCAGCCTGCCCTTGTAATAATAATAATAACATCAATAAGAATTATAAAAAAAAAAACAATTTAAGTTTCAGGAATAAAGAAGACATATTAAATAGTGTGAGGGTAAAATAATTTTTTTAAACCCATGCTTTATTATCATAACAACAAAACTATTCTTAGGACCGGAATTATTTTAATGAATCTCAAGAAATATACCTTTCGAGCTAAAGCTCTCCTATATAATGCTTTTGGATTTTTTGGCTCCATCTGCAGAGCTCTTTCACAATCAGTGGCCGCTTCATTAGCCTGAAGATAAAGAACAATTTTAAGCTGATCAGTCATAATTATGTTGAAGACATATTAAACAGAGAAGAAAATTGCATTGCCACTGAAGTTAAAAGACAGATCACATATGGCAAGTCCTTTTTCTGCAAAGAGGTACTTCATCAACCATAATTATAACAATAATAATAATAACAAATGAATAAAATGAACAAATCATAGAGCAAATATTTTCTTACAATCACTTTTAGCATGAAGCAGAAAATACTTTCTCCTTACTTTATCAAGACACATGGCAATTAAGTAACTTCCTGGTCAAAAAGTATGCAAACAAAAAAGTGAAGCTACAATACTTGTTCATCTTTATTTTTTTTTTTTTTAAATTTTACAAGGAAATGGAGCTGAAAAAAAAACTGACCTAAGCAATTTCCAATTGGTATGGATTAATGTTGAGCCTATTTAGCAAAAAATAGATTTATAACAATAAAATACATTCTATGTCAAAATTCCTTTATTTCATAGTAAGAGGAGTTTTTTGTATGGGTCTACATTTTGTTCTTATCGTATATGTCTCTTGGAAAAAAAAACAAAAAAGGAATAATATCGAATATCTTCAAAAATCAAAGGGAAACACACTTGCTTGCTAATTTTTTGTTTGGTGCCTTAATTTTACATTTCCAACTCACAGCAAAAAAGAGATTTAATGAGAGATGATAAAATTGATAACTAAATCAAACAGAGAAAAAAAGTTGTCAGCAAATCTTTTTACTTTGACTACAAAACAAACAAAAAAACATTAAAATACTCAGCTATTAGAGTAACACAAAAATACTTTTGTCACTAGACCAGTCCAAAAAGTCAGAAGTTGAACATTGAACGTTTTCAAATTATGAATACAATAAAAAATTGCAATGGTGAAAACTGGATCATGTGAAGGTTTTAGGATTTTAGTTTTGAAAAAAGAAGGGGGAGAAAAAATTTGAACTGGCTTCTCTCAAAAGTGATACAAACAAAATGCAACTCATTAAGACCAAATTCAAGACATACAATTTAAATCATCAAACTTTTTGAAGCCTTCCAGCCCCACATTTTTAATCTAATTAAGGTTCAAAATGTACATCTCAAAATCAAAGTGAATTCTGAAACATACTTGATTGAGTTTTAGATAGCACAGCGCTCTGTTGGTGTAGCTGGCTACTTGATCGGGCTTGAGAGCGATACACTTGTTGTAACAATCAATTGCTTCAGCATACTGTCCCTGGAAGGTAAAACAATTTAAAGGTAGCAACAGTTCTAAAACAGGTATATCTTTTAGGAAGCCAGGAAGTTAGTTTTTCTCTTTTTCAAAGAAATAATAAATTAAAAAAAACATAAAAAATATGCCAATGTTTTGCAGGCAGTTTCAAATTTTCATTTCAAAGAGATTTTTTTTCAATATCACCACAATATAAAATTATATTAATTGGCTTTGTTGGATAAACAAACATTTAAAATATGAGATGGAGCAGGCAAATGATTTTTAAAAGCACAAAAACATTTATTCTGTGGCAGTCGTACAAATCAAGTTGAGCATTTTTCTTAAAATGAAAAAAATTTGTATAAGATACCTTTTGAACAAATAAGTTTCCCCTGGCTTTGACATCCTCAAAGTCCTCATCAGAAGATGTCTTCATTTCTGATGATTCTGGTGTCAATTTAGATTTCGAGGATGTTGCCAATGTCACACCTGTTTCAGTTGACGCAAGTTGTTGAGGTGAAGATACCTTTTGAGACTCTGCAGCAGCTGGCTTTTCTGTGCCTGATAAGTCATTGTTAATAGGAAAAGAGGATATTTGGATTATTATACACACAATTATGTTCAGCACATATCATTTTGCATCATTTTCAGATATCGAAAATTTTCAAAGGTGTTACCAATTTATAATCAGTGTGGCACATTTCTATCACACAGGAAGACTCACTCTCATTGGAACAATCCATTTCTTATCCTTCTATCCAAAGTAGTAGGAGCATTTGGTAAAGAGTAGTATCTTCATGGCAAACTGAGATATGTCATACGTTGGCGTTGGAAACTGTACAAAATGCCACCTATTTATTTTGAGGGGCTCTGATGATAATACCACAAAATGGGGAGGATTACACTTTTGGAAATCTTGCTTTATCCAATTTTTAGTCATGGAAATTTTTAGAGTACACACACACAGAAAAATAAAATAGACCCAATAGAGGACCTTCAGATTAAACTAAAAAGGATCAAATTGCTGCTCATCTATCCATATAGTCAAATTGGTCAAATGTTATATTGAATCTTCACCAACACTATAGCTAGTATTTAAATATTCACATAGCTGGTTGATTGATGGTTACATGGTTATTTATCTACATAATGATGCAGTTATTTATGGATAATTTAATTCTATAGTGCATAATTGTGAACCAAGTGTTCAAAATTTATCAAACTTTACATTGTCCTGATAACGAGATTGATGATGACATAGATCTGTGGAGGCCTGCTTCATCCTCTATAATGGGAATTTCCCAGGGCTGTACAAGGACCAAGGGTGGTATTTTTTCTCGCCATGTTTTTGCGCCATGCATAGTTTGCAAGGAGCTTTGACACCTGCAAAATGATAAGGATATGCTAATTACAATGAGTGCTCAATGCACTTAAATTACCAAACTTCATTTACATCACTTACGGTCTCTAACAAAGAGGGTTAAAATAAAAACCAACCAAACAAAAAAACTTCAAAGAAAAAAAAATGACTGTTGCTTTAGTGAAGTTGAAATACAATATCGTTTTTTTTTAATTTGATATAAAGGTAGTAATGAAAACAGAATTTAAGAAAATATCTATAAACATAAATACCTACTAAATATGTACAATATAAGAGTGACATGTTTTGTTAAAAATACAGCCATGGAAAACTAGCCATAGATTGAAACAGTTAAAAACACTGAACAGTTCCCCTAAATGCTATGAGAGAAATTTGGTTTGAAATGAGAATTATGACCGTTTTATGTCTAAAAATATATACAGTTACAGTTTGTTGTGACACTGCATATATTAACAAGAACTTTAAACATATATAATGTGTAGATGTTTGACAGGCAAAATAAATTTTGTAGCAATAAACCAAACAGTCGCTAAACACAATAGACCATTGCATTATTAAATGTCAGTTTTAGTACTTATGTAACTATTCTGTTTCTAGTCATTTGCTTCAGACTTTGCACATACAGTTTATGTAAACCAGTTAGCTATGCTTGTTTGAGGTTCAGATAGAAATTTATTTAAATAAAAGCCAATGTAATTTTATCTAGGTCTAAAATATTAAGTTCACATCCAAATTTATATACAGAATAGCAACTGTAATTTTACCTTACACTAAAATAACAATGGCAACTTCAATGGGTGAATTAGGCACTCATTAGATCTCTGTTTAGCGTGCTACATTGATCTTGCAATAAAAGTCCATTTCACTCTATAGATTCCTATTCAGACATATATAACTTGGCTAGTCCTAATCATAAAAAAAATCTTAGTAGGTAGACAATATATAAACTTCTTTCTCTTCCAAATTCTCAAAGACATTTTGGACATTCTTCCTTATTTCACCGATCTTGTTCTCTCAACATAAATGTTGCTTTGTGTCATGTAACAGAACAAACTGCACAAATGTGGTAGTAAACATTTAGGACTATAGGTGACAACAAATGATATGCTGCCACTTTTGTTCATCGTGGCACACACTGCATATTCACAAATTATGACTGCATTATTAATAATTAAAACTTAATGTATAATATGTAAATTAGTGTGTCACATACCCAAATAGTGGAGTTTGGATGGAGGAACAATTTGAGGGCAATTAAACAGAGTGCTAGAGATAAACAAAAGATGTCAGCTCTTACTTACCTTGATGCTCCTTGATGTGCCTGGTCTGCTGATTTGTCAATACTGATGGCATGTTTGTAATCAACATATGCATCTGCATACCTTTAGACAAATTTTCAAAATACAATATTATTGCTGTTATGATTGTAAATAGGCAAGATTACCATTCAGGAAGCACTAAACTCAATATGAAATCTTGGATCCAAAGGATGCAATGGCCACTGAATAGTTATATAAGAAATGGTAAACAGTTGTCAACTAGTAATCATATAAAAAGATTAACAGTACTTATAAAGTAAAAAAAATAATTACAAATTGGAATCAAACTTTAGCAAAAAGAAGGATACAGGCCCCCCCCCAAAAAGTGAACATAAGATATTGGGTTCATAAATTGTTACAGGTAATTAAAGAATCTTTCAATTAGAAAAGCACTGCTACGAAGTACAAGAGCGCCGAAAAATCATAATGATAAT
This sequence comes from Plakobranchus ocellatus, assembly GCA_019648995.1. NCBI lineage: Eukaryota > Metazoa > Mollusca > Gastropoda > Plakobranchidae > Plakobranchus > Plakobranchus ocellatus. The sequence continues at coordinate 3,824,623 of BLXT01007308.1, read as the reverse complement.
AAGTATGATGATTTAAGTTGTACAGAGTTAAGGCTTCTGAGCATAAGGATAGAGATTATTATTATTCATTCAAGGGAGTTCCCATTATACTTAAAAATAGCTTTGCGGCATGGTTAGTATCGCTCTATTTTGCTGGCTGCTATACAATTATTGCAAAGAATATAAATCAACTGAGGAGTAAAATGGGGCACCATCCAGTTGCATATTAGTAAGCATTGTTATAATCATAATAATTTATTATTTAGGTGTGTGGATGAAGGTGATAGAAAATGTCGTCTGTTGATTGACACTGAGTCCTTATTGTTCCAATGTTTTAAGATGTATTTTCAATGAGTTTCTTTTGTAACGAACTGCTAGTTACTATTAAATTTACCATTTCAACAGTGTAGTGTGAAAGACTGCAATGCTTAGCTATATATAATATTTGCAAAAAATAATTGCTTAAAAAAAACTAACAATAACCCTATTCCCTTACTTTTCAATTTCTTTGTATGAGAAAATATATTCTTTTTCTAGAACAAATTAAAATCAAAATGTAATTTCACATTCTTAACAGATTCAGTAACTTCAAGAATTGTATACACAATATGAGCAAGAAACAAAATATGGACCATAATCAATTGATCATCACTAAAAAAAAAGTATAAACACAAATCATTTTCATCTTTAGTACAACCAATAACTTTATAATCTTGATTCTAAAAGATTTTATAGAGAGGTAAATGATGGATTGTAAAATGCTTTCATTGAGAAAGATAAATTGAATTGAATTGTTGCACAGATAAGTTACCATGAAAATTTCAAAAATTGTATTGCTTGTTAGATTAAATGTTTGTATTCCAAATTTCTTTGTTTCTCTTTGTGAGGGATGCAATGCGAGGGAACAACAAAATCAGACTTTAAGTCACCTTGGCTTTTTTTAAACGAATCCAGGTCTAAAATTAACTTCAGACATAAAAGATAACTTCAAAAGAATTTTTTCATTGGAAGGTATAGCTACAAGGTTTAAATATTAAAATATGAAATGCATTACTACATAAAACTTACATTTTTCTTTAAATATGAAAAAAAATTAAAAACTAAAAAAAGGAAATCGATAATCATTCTTGCCATTTCCTTTAAAATTGAAAACTAGGATATTTACCTCTCCAAAGCCTCATAAGCAGCTGCTCTACGCAGGATTGGCTTGAGACTGTGAGGAACATACTGGAGAGACATCTTGCAATCCTTCACTGCTTCTACACAATTGCCAGTTTTTAAGTGACATGCTGCACGATTACTTAAAAGGACTGACAGATGAACTTTCTGATCTGTCTCTGAAAATATGTAATATTGAAAAGAGAGGACCCTTAAAAAATCTGTATCCATCAAAAAAGTTCAAAAGTCAAGTGAAAGTTGAATTGCCTAGAGCACTTTTTCAGGATCTGAGCCTTGTGCCTGAAATATAATTTCTTTCAAAATTTTAAAATCTACGAATAGTTCAATTTTCTTGAAGAACAATTCTTTCCCAGAGAGGCAGAAAAGGATGCTGAGATCTGTCTTAATATAACAAGACTATTGAAAAAACTAGTGCCAAAGATAAATATTGACTGCAACAGTAGCTATAAATAAATCATAGCTTTCTTGCCTTTTTCAAGTGCGGAGATTGCTGTTGAGTAGTGTGTCATAGCATCCCCATACTGGCCACTGCGGAAAAGTTGATTACCCTCGTCTTTTAACCTCTGAACATCTGGAGGGAGAAACTTCTGAATAAACTTCGGGCGGATAAAATGGTTTAAATTAGAGTCCTGCTCTGATGTTGTCTGAGTAGTGGACTCTGGCTGTAAAGGGGCACTGGAAGGTGTTTGTGTTTTGGGGGATGAAGCAATATCAGGCGTGGATGATTCTGTCAATGGCAACACCTCAGCTGATGAAGGCAAGGCACTGGGGTCAGTATTATCTGTGTCGCTGACCATGGGTGATGGTTTGTTTAAACTCTCTAATGATGAACACTGGGTTTGGGTATCATTCCAACATTCTTCTGTTTCTCCACTCAATAATGCTGCTGTGGCCGATTCCTGAGAAGAGCTGCATGATGGAGGTAACTCGTTTTGGTCTACCTCTGAGGGATTGCTTGTTTGACTAGACGTGGCAACATCTGATGAAACCATGTTTAAAACTGGATTTGACTCTGTTTCTTTCCTCTCACTGTGGCCATTTATAAGAGGCTTTTCTGCCTCAATATGCTCCAAATCTTCCTCATCATCTTCACTCTCTACTTCTTCTATGACCATTCGTCTTCCTCCCTTTTCTTGCCGAGTCTTCTCTTCTAGTTCCAACTCTTTCTGGCATTCACTTAATAATGCCTGAAAAAAAAAAAGGAGTATAAGATTAGAACGGAAAAAAAACTTGCATTAAAGATGTGGAAAAAGAGTGAAGGATACGACTTATTCTCAAAACATTGGCTTGATTTTGGGGCATGATACCTGGAAACTCAAACCAAAAACATGGTCATTTTTAAGCTTTCAGGCCTCATGAAAAAAAAGGAAAAAGATAGTTTTTCCTACACTTTTTTTTAATAAAAGGCTGTGCCTATTCCCAACAGGTAATCTAGAGACCTAGAGTAATGAAAACCAGTGTAAAACTGGAGTAAATCTAAAGATGGCATGAATCTATACATACTTGAGAATGCCAGTAGGGAATAGACACTTTATTTATAAATACAAGTGTGCAATGCAAGTGAAAACAAGCTCTCTGATATAACTTGTGCAAATTTAGCATGACAAGCTGGTGAAATCTAACAATAAAGGCAGTTGTACCATACTTAAATTCAACTTTTCACAATACATTTCCAAAATCATACGTATCTTGGAGTATTATGTGTTTAAACCATATTATGATGTAAGTCATTACAATGTCAGAGAAATTGCTCTGTCTTGTTTTATTTCATAATCAGCATGATCGCTCCCTCTCTTGATTAGTAGAGGCTTTCTTTGTATCTTATATACCCTAAAGACTATAATTTCAGTTTGTATGTTGTCATTAACACACATGTAAGGTTAATGTTATCCTGATGTTATGATGACATAAAAGCATAGTATCACCTCAAATGTTGTTGGTTAGACTATAAATGATTTGAATAAATTTACTTCCAATAAATTTGAAAGCAAACTTCTTTGTATCTGAAACTACATAGAAAAGTCAATTCTGCTTAATTATATTTAATTTATCACTCATGATGGATCAATGTTTCTTTGACATTTTGATGACATTGTACTGATGGTGTTCATCTAGGCCCATTTTTAGGCTTGCCTTTTTTTGTTTTGATCCTTTATTTTGCAGAATTCTACAGCAGAGGATGATGTAAAAAATTGCTTCGACATACAGTGGAACACGTTTAAACCGAAATTCTAGGGAGTATGATTTCTATTTTGGTTTAAGCATAGTGCATTGAATAAGTAAGATTAATAAGGGAGAGTAACCAACTTCCGAAATATTAAGTTAAACCAATCCCACCCATCATTACACCATAATATGAATGAACACTCCTATCCACGGATCTTTCTCTCTTTTTTTATCCATTTCTCTATCTCCTTCTCTTTCCTTTTCAGTTAAGAGGTTCTTGCGCCTGTTATTATAGAGTTTTCACAATTTCATCATCCCCTAAGTAAGTTTTCTGGTCCTAGTCTCTACTTGTACAATTTAATCATCGCCTAAGTTTTCCATACTGAAGTTCTCCACAAGAGAGATGGCTTTATTACCGGCTGTGATGCAACAGTGTTTGCTTAGCTAAGCACTAACAGGACCTAGACATGTAGGGAGTGTCTGGCACGGTCCTGCTGCGTAACTGAGTGGTGAAAGAGAGGGGATGGGCAGGTGTGTGCAGTTCACCTAGACCTAGCCAGACATTGGGCCTGGCCGTCTGTAGTGTGAGGTACTGGTAACTAACAGTATTGGGTTTGCATGGAGTAATGCAGGTACTGGTAACTAACAGTATTGGGTTTGCATGGAGTAATGCACGAAAGAAAGGGGTGGGCAAGGAGTGTTTAAAAAAAAAAAAAAAGATTTTTTTTTAAGTGTCTGTCTGACAGTGACTGGGCTTTCCTGGTAGTTTTTATTTTGCTTTAGCCACGTTAAGCAGCCAACGCTTTCAGGTTTACCACATGTTTAATAAGAAAGAATAAGCTCTTTGATTTATTTTTGGTTTAGCCGTTTTCAATTTAGGTGTGGTCTACTGTACATTTTTTATCTATTGCTGTCCAAAAGAAGACAAAGAAAAGAGAAAGGGAAAGAGGAATCAGTGGCATGGAGGATTTTTTTTTTTCAAACTTTGTTCTCTTCATTTTGAAGTTACATAATGCCCAATGGAGACTTGACAAGACAAAGAGATTTGTTTACTCTCTCACATTAGATAGAGAGCCAAAAAAAAAAACCCCTATCAATGTGTTATTTATAATATCCAATTGAAAAAATTATCTCAAGAACAGTCTTCAAACCCTCTAAACATGAGGACTTGTCTATGAAATGGAGGCACAACCCTCACTGTTGTTACAAAGGCTTACCCCTGTTTCTAATGGATTGCAGATTTAAAAAAAAACCCTTTTCATAAGTAATAATCATAATTAATGTAATATGTGGAATTAACACATGCAGTTTCATTCAATTGTATGCAACAACTTGGGCACTGTGGAGTTTAAATAATTGCAATATGCACCAAAACTTTGGGCAAGTACAATATCATTTTTTTTGCGTTTTAATCTCACAAAATTTGTTTGTAACCTCTGTTTAGTTGCTAAGCTTTTAAACATGTCATACCTTACCATGTTCTTTACAAAGGAAAAGCTAGTTAATAGAAGGTTTTGCATGAAAATCCTATTTACCAAATGCTAATAGAATAAGTTGTAAAAATTATGATCAATTGATACAAATTCAGTTCGCCACAAACAGGAATTAAATACCTCTGCTTTTTTGTTGTTTGGTTCCATTGCAAGAACCTTATCGAAATCAGCTACAGCCTTTTTGAAATCTTTTTTGCTTTTGAATGCAGTTCCTCTTCTCAAAAGAGCTGCAAAAGAACCCATAGAGATAGATTTTAAAGAAAAAACAGATGTTACGTCATAGCAGAAAAACAAAAAAGATGATTTTACGTAAAGTTTAACATTAGGTTGCTTTTATTTTTTCCTGCAACAATTTACTATCAATATTAAGTGGTATATTTCACAAAAAATTTTCATTTTATCCATGCACAGTAACAGTTATGTTGACACCTCACAAACATATGATGCACCTTTAATGTTGTCTGCTTCAAAACTCAAGACTTTATTGCAATCTTTGATGGCTTTATCCCAGCTTTCCAACTTTAAGTCTGTTGAAAAAAGGCCATATGAATGGTAAAAAGAAAAGGAATGTAAAATCAAACTCTCATGAATGCAACAACACTGTAAAAGAAAAAATGATTCATTTTTAAAGAGCTTCTGGTGTGACCAAAATTTTGTTCTCGTTTTAAGCTAAAACATTTGTGTTGAAGAACCTTAAACTCATTCAATCACTCACATTATGAAATTAAAAATGAAGCAAAATGATGAGGATTATTTTATTAATATCCTATACCCAAATCAAGTCACAAATTTTCCAAAAATCTTACAAGCCAATGCTCTGTTGTTGAAGGATGCTGCATTAGGCATCAGTGATATGCTGCGGGAATAGTAGGTCACAGATTCCTCAAAGTCATGAGACCGAAATGCCTGGTTAGAATCATTTTCAAAACACTTATAATGGTGACAATATTCGAGAATACACAAAATCAAATAAATCATTTTCCTTTGAAATGTTGAAAATACTTCAGGGCTTCCTAAAATTAGCTACAATTTTGAAAGATACATTACCAGAACTTTTAAAACACATTTCTCGGAAAAAACACACCCACAACCATGAAAGTGACAAGAAGGGGAAAAAAAAGTCCATAGCTCTTGTCAAAATCTAAAGTCTGTTATCACAAAATTTTATGTTTGTGTAAATACATCAGATGATTTACTGCAACTAAAAATGGGGCAACAACTGCAAGCTAGGGCTGGGCAAAATCAACATAGTCCTCTTTAAATGGAAAAGAATATAAAACATCATCTATGCATACCTCATTGCCTTTATCCTTTTCTCTGTTGGCTTTTCTTTCCTTTTCTTCCTCTGTAAGACCTGATTTGTATAAAACACAAATAGTAAAATAAAATGCTTTTTAATTGGTAAATCTTAAATATTAAAAGCCTCTGTTCTTTTTGCTTCTTATCAACAAGTCAAATCAATTTTTTTTTTTTAAATGATTGATGGATCAAGCCCACCAGACCAATGAGCTTTTGATCAACACCACAAATAAAGCTGGTACAGTATTTATTTTTTTGGTAATTATCACAAATCCTTTCCGAGAAGTAAATTCTCAATAAAAAGATATCACACTACAATGCTGTCCTTTTGTCGTATTTACTCCTTCAAATGAATGTGTAGCACTCAAAGAAAACAATACTTATGCTTAGAAAAACAGATGCTTTACATTACTAGACCTATTTCTTTAAGTATAAGGAAGTCCTTTAGCCCTAGTGTACACTAATCAATTTCAGCTGGCCAATTAATTGAATGCATATGCCACAACCATAGAGGTCAATGGTGGCATATGCACATACTAATCATGAATTGGCTGACTAAGAAAGTCTGTAACATATTCCTTTCTAATTGGCTAACTCGCTTGTGACACATTATAGCAAATGGAGGCCAGTGCACATACTAATAGATTGACTCAAACCTGAGTCAGACTTTCTGGGAAGAAACTATGCATGTTAAAAATTGCTTATTAAATAGGCCTTTCATAAAGGGACCTCTTTATATAGAATGTACCCCATGCAATTTGTGTTTTCCCCCCCTTTATGTGAAGAAGGTAAAAAGTTTGAACACATGAACACAGCAACTAGCTACCAGACGTTTAGTTCACAGAACAAAATTGGCACCAGTTGTAAAATTTTACCTGTGCTGCCTGGAATGGCATTGCTGTGTCTGCTTGGAATTTCACATTTTATCACAAATTTTAAATAGTTAAAATGGGAATTCAGTATAGAATGATCATTTTTCAATTTTGAAGGATACAGTAGTATGACAGCTGTTTTTTCTGATGTAACTCATATTGTTATGTGTTTTGTTATCATTCATTTCAAGTGCTTGAAAACAGGCTATTAAGTTCAACTGATAGGAAAAAAATGTGTTTGTTTAAAATTTTTTAATCTTTTAAATGCAGCTTAAGATTGTCTTTGAATATGTATATAATGAAATGCTAAAGAATTGGGATGAAAATGATGTAAGATCCAGCCTCAAATGTAACATGAGAAGGTCAAGACAATCTTCTAGATGCCCCCGTCAGTGTGATAATAGGAATATGTGGTGTTAAACTGGACTCCGATGTTAGTTTGTCTTGTGTTTGCTGGCGCCTTTCAAATCTCTTCATGAAAATTTGATTTATGATAGATGTTTGTTTGATGGCATGGCAAATAAAGTGACTGATTGTTGGAGATGAGAAAGATGAGTGTAAATAATAAAATAAATCCTACAAAAAGTGGTTTGTCTCACATATTGTGTACACTTTGTAGATTATATATCAAACAGATCTGTTAATCTGTGCTTGTGAGGTTTTGGTTGAAGCACATGGTCTGTGGGCTATGCGGTGGTCTGTAAAATTGATATCTCAGTGAAAGACATTTTTGTTCTCTCATCGTGTCGCAAACTTCTTGCCCTTTGTTCTATTTTGACTATCATAGGATGAAACATATTTTTGTTCACTATAAAAGCCCATACAAAATCTGTATGCCTCATACGGTAACACAATGTCTTTACACAGAATAACATTTATCTTCAACATGTGATGCTTTTACTTCATTTATTTGCTCTGGATTTAAGCACTGTTTAGCGATAGTCTGCATAAGTTGTGTAATCTCGCAACATGGTTCTTGTGTAAGTGTTTTATGATGCCTGGTCAACAACAATAATCAAAGGAAACATACATAGGCTACAAATGGTAGGTAAATGCCAAGCTCACTGATCAGGGAAAGCTATACTTCATTTATTTTAAAAAAGACATCTAATATTTTATTAATTGAGCTATAAATTGACCAAGAAATATACTCATTAGCAGCTTTAATTTGAGCATTTGAAGTCCATTTACAGAACCCCAAATAAAAAGCAGCACAGCTCTTCACTTTCTTACATTTTTAATTTCTGTTTATCATATTGATTTTATCTTAATTTGAATTCAACATATGGAAAGTAAAATTGCAGGCTGCAAATAACAATTTGGCATTAATTAATGCACTCACTCATTAAAAGACTGCTGAAACCACAATCTAGACTTGATGAAAAAGAGTTGATAAAATCTTTACTTCCCAAAGGATTTCAATGAAATATAGACCAAAGGAAAGTGCAAATTTAAGAAGAAGGAAATAAGAAAAAAGTTGGTATCTACTCCATTGGTTGAATATTATCAAAGAAGGAATAAAACCGAGAATAACCCCATTTCATCAGACCAGTTATCTCCCTTGCTTCCGTCATGGGCAGGGTCATATAACAGCAGGTGTCAGGGTGAGCAGTACCAGCTTCACTTTTCGGATCACTATCAGTAGGAATTTCTCCCACCTTGCACTTCTAAAAGGCAACATATAGAGAAAAACTAATCATTCAGTTTTGTGGGGGTTTTCGATGCTGTGTGAAGATGTAGTGAATGGTCTCATGCCTCCTGGCCTCCTGCCACCAATATCAGCCAACCTGTCTGTGAAATGTGCTGAGTATTGAGTTGGCCACTTCTAGTGTGCTACCTAGTTCGTATGTGTACATTAAGCCTTAGGCAGATAGTGTTAAAACTGCTAAAGCACAATTCATTAATCTAAACGGTTGAATTGTATATATTATATCTTTTTTTTTTTTTTTTTTAATTCTGATATGTGACCTTGCTCAGGTATTATTACATAGCATGCTTTTATATATTAAGATGTGCCAATTAAAAAAAAAAAAAGAAACATATGAACAGAACAAAAATATTGGTCCTCCAGTAGATTTCATAAACCTAAAAACCTTTACATTTACTAATTGTCTGTTAATAGTTGAGCAAAAAAAAAAAAAAATAAAGTAGGTGCATAAAAATATATAGTTCAGTTTGAGGGCATTATTTTTTTTTTATTTTAAGAAGTATTTTGTTAAAAAGAGGGTGAAAAATGTAATCTTGAGCATCACATATAATTTAAACTTGAACAATTTTGAGTGGAAAGGGAAAAAGGGCAAAGAAAGTTTGTTGTGTAAATTGTTTTCTAGAAGATATAGCTGCCTAGTTGGGATCATCCAATTTACTAAACCAAGAGGAAAAGATTCGTAATTTAGACCCAAAATTAGTAATGTATAGCAAAAATGTACCCTTACTGATACCACTGAGCAGCTCATGTTAGCATTAATACTCTATATATGTGATCTGTAAATTAAAATTTGCAGCTACGATACACATTGAAGTCTTTACCTTTAGTAGAATGATCTCTTTGCTAAGTGATGCTCAGGGTACAAGCCCTCTTCAAGTGTTCTATCAACTCTGACTCCTTCACTGAACAGAATACAGACTTGCTGTGTTTGAGCCACCAAATTTCTTAACGAATCAGGCATTTTCATATTTCGTAATCTGATGCATTTTTAGTAATAATTACAAATTTTTCCCAGTTCCTAGAAGGTATGAAATATGTATGTGCAAAAAGATAAAAACCAGAATGATTTGGCTGGTATATTGAACCATAAAATAATTACTCCTAGTAAAAAACACTGAACCATTATAACTTTAAAAATGATATTAAAGAATGATGTCATACCTGCTGTATCAATCTGTGGGATAAGATGGTGATCTTTTCTCTTTGTAGCCTCTTTCTTTGTCTCAGAATTGTCTAGTTTTTCAAGTTCAGCATCAATATCAACCCTAAATAAGTGGAATATGGAAAGAGTAAAATGAAGTTCAATAATTAATTTTGCACCAAAATGGGTGCAGGCCTACATCTGCACCTTCACATTGACTAACTTCTACATTTTCTTTCTTAAACTTAATGGATGGGGGGGGGAAGAAAAATGGGATCCTGTTCTAGGGATGGATTATCAATAATAGGTCATGGTAGATGGAAATCAATGTTTTCAAATATTTGTAAAGTTATACCAATTTACAACACAAATCCACAAATAAATCCATAAATTTGAATATATATCTTAGTTTTCAACAGAGGACGTTGCCACTGACTTAACTTACTTGTGGCAGAACAGAATTTAAGAATGATTGCATTTCTGAGCCTAGGATAAGACAATGTTTATATTATAAAAATGTGTTCTTAAAACATGCATCAATTAATCAATTATATAGAATTTGATATCCTAGAAATACGAAAAAACCTCGGATTTTCCTTTTTTTTCCCTATATATGAATGTGTGTGTAGTGTAGTGGTCCAACAAAATGAGTTGAGTTGCGGTTTTGCATGAATGACTTTAAATGAAAATCAAAAACTAGAAGGCTGAAAACTACTCATTTCTCTATGTAGGAAACTTTCTATAGACATGCAAAAGACTTTCTGTGCAAAAAGCATTGAGAATTGTTTTCTTCTTTAATTTAATATTTTGAGTTGATCTCAGTGATGTAGACCCCCAACTCAACTCATTTTGTCATACTGCTGAATACATAACACTCCTTGATTTCAAATATTCATAATATGAGAAGTTGGGTGAATATTTTCACAAAATTGGTGTCTACGGTTGCAGAAATTAATGAATTTTTATTTCCAGTTCACAAATTGTATCTTACCCGCTAGGTGGCAGTCCAATCCAAGATGCTGGTGTGTTTTGGAGTTTGGAAAAACAGTGTACAATTGTGCAGCATTCTTTCAGACGCATTCGTCACAATAATCCACTTTCTAACAAGTCGATTTTGGAATGGTTCAATGATTTCATCAAGAGAGGATGCATCTGTGATTAGTGAAAGGGACATTCGAGCCACCCAGCAGTGTCCTCATGCCACTCTTGAGTTTGAACATACTCTCTCAAAGTGAATGTGTTTTGTGCAGTAACAGAAAGGACTGTGTAAGGACCTTCCTTCTTTGAAGAATTATCCATCACTGGCCCTACTGTGGCCTTGATGTTTGCCGGGTAACAAGAGGGGCACATATCGAGTGCTTTGAGATTAAATGAAAGTGCCTTTGAAATCAACCCATATTACATAAAACTTTATTGATTTCTGCAGTTGTAGACACCAATTTTGTGAAAATATTCCTCAACTTCTCATATTTGAAATCAAGGCGTGTTTTTGTGCTCACCTTGTATGTATGTATATATAATGTTTCCCAGCGACACTGCTTTCTAATAGAGGGTTGGGTCTAAAATCACTAAAAACACACAGAAAATAATTATTTCCTCTGGCTTGCTGCTATTTGACCTCAGTTTGTTCGGTTATTTTCTTCTATACATAAAACCCTTTTTAACACTTGTGTTGCTACATATGACTAGAGTTGAGAATGGGAACTTCCTTTCCCATTGTTGAATTCCACTGAGTCGAATGCAAGACTAACTCAATGAAACAGGCGATGGACATTCTGGTCGTTTGTTTTGATATGTTGCAGTGACTTCCCTTCATTCAAGGAAGTGTTCCGCTTCATTTTCATGCATATGATCGAGAATAGAGGCTCTAGTGTTCAAAATTGATTAATTTTCTTGTTGTGATTATGTAGAGAACATTAGATCTAGATTTGAAATGGCTTGTGCCAATGTCCCCACGCCCTCCAGCCAAGATTCTGACTGATACCAAAACTGCTGGCAGCAGTGGCTCAGAATTCGATCTAGGTCTATCCAGTGACGAGGATGGGCTTAATGGGGCTCAAGTAGCATCTACACTTAGATCTAGAACACTCTCCCATAGGTGGGTGTGGTACCCCTGCAACTGATCAGGGAGTTGGGTGATTTTCAATGGCAGTATTTAGCAGAAGAAGAGGATCTGAACCCTGTTGAGTGGAAAATAAACTATAACCCTCAAACTGTAGGTGTAATGAGCAGTTCAGAAAAATAAAAAACATCATACCATGAGGTGAGCCAACCAAAAGTTGTGGAATTTTATTTGACTTTATTATTTATTGACTTGCATGCAAATTATTGTTCATTTTTGCCCAAAAAAATTTTTAAAACTGCAAACTGTCTGCAAACCATTCAATACAATGAAATCTAAATTCATTTCATCTAAATTTAGTCACATTCCTCACACAAACAACTCAAAAGTTTTTCTCTTTATTTCCTCATTAAATCAAAAATTCAAAATGGCGGACCATGTCCTGTGACCTAATTTGCATAAATTTAGGTATTCAAAATAATCTTTGGTCAGTCTTGAGTCTACCCATAAAATTTCATGACATTTTCTTGCATAATTTAATAGACACAATACTTCAGGTGAAACCATCATAATTCCTTTGTTTTTCAACAAAAGGCTCAGCAATGGGAGGGTATTTTAGGTTAACAGCTGTAGCAACGTAAGTGTTAAGCCTACTAAACATCCTGCTGAGGAGGCAGGCCCTAAGAATCAGACTGAAATGTTTTGAGGCCTAAAGAAAAAGACTGGAATGTTTTGGATTTCTTAACATGTTTTGTTCTTTCTAATTTAAACTGCCTTTTTCTCAAAATGGGATTTTTTTTCGAAAACATTTTACTCTTCTGTTATTTATTGTGATCCTAAAATTTGGTGTGTGGTTGTCCTTGAGTGAGACAAATACAATGAAAGGGTGTTTTGAATATTTCACCTGTTTTGTAGAATTTCTGAAACAGTCGCAAATATTCATTTTTTTTTTTTTGCTTTTCAAATAATGTAAAATTTTTTAATATTTACTGAAAATATATTTTTTCTTAACATCCACTAATTTTAAAGACATTATCATTCTTAAGCTCGGTATCAAATTTGAAATGATAGGAAACATGTGTGGGATAGATAATTTTGAAAATCGACAAATTTATCATCAGAAATTTAAGATGACAGCCATCATTATGGCAACCATAAGAAATAAAGTTTGATTGATCACTTTTCTTTAATTACACCATGCCGAGTTAATTGTAGCCGTCATTTTAGCATCAATGTCTCAGGACCCATCCCTTTCCTCTCCTCTTTCTCTCTCTTCGCCAATCCCCTTCCCCCTAACTCTTTTTGTAAACTGTTGCTTTTTTTCTTATACTTTTCAAAAGTAGTGTACAACAAAATTTAATTACTTCATCTGTGATCAACCAGCTGATTGATATTAGGTCCATTTAATGCTTTCAGAATAACTGTGTGCAGTTTTTTTTTTAATTTTAATGTAAAAACCAGGAAATTTTCGGAACTCTAAAATACTCCTAGGAAAATTTAATTTCAAAAAGCTTACTTATCCCACTCTTTGTAGTCACGTGGCATCACCCTTTTCTTTGACTTTTCTTCTCTCTTTTGCTGAAAGGAAAAATAAATAAAAATAAAATTTACTCTGTATCTTAATATTGAAAACACATCATACATTAAATGACGATTTCTTCTGTCAAAATTGTATCTTTTACTTTTGCTCCTCATATTAAAATACAAAAAAAAAAGGCAACACTAATTGTTAAGCATCAAATTATGAATATTCAACTCTTTAGGTGGGAGCAGAAAATGTGAGCTATACTGAAAATACGTTGGGGTGGAACAGACAATTGGATTCGCCCTCTCTCCCCTTTTTTTTTCTTCCTAAAATTCTAGTTTTCTTTTTTTCATATGGAATTCCGAATTAATATAGAAGGTCTTTCACCCCTGAGAATGAAAGAAATATTCCAACCAAAATAATGTGATCCGACTCTCAATCATAATAAAAAAATTTCCTTTTGGCTTAAAAAAGAAACAATCTAAATAGCACAGGCACATGTAAATCATCATCATCAGGTGCCTTGCTTTACAGCGTTGGCGATCATGGTCCTCCACTTTTTCCTGTCCTTTGTCGCTTCTATTGCTTCCAACGATTTCCCTGCCTTCAGCCAGTCTGCCAGGCCTTCAATGAGCTTTTCTCGTTGTTTTCCCCTACTGCGTTTTCGTTCCAACATTCCTGTTGTTACAAGATTCTCCAACTTTTCTCTTCGCATAACATGGCCGAAAAAGGTTGCTTGACGTTTACGGATTTTGCTTATGAGTAGTCTTGTTGTATGAGCTTCCTCTAAAACTGTGTCATTTGTCTTCTTTGCTGTCCATGAGATTCGCAGCATTCTTCTAAGGAACCACATTTCCGTTGCTTCCAGCTTCTTCTGAGTCTGTTTTGATATTGTCCAGGCCTCACATCCATACATCAAGATGGGCTCTATATAGCACTCAAGGGCTCTTCTTCTTGTCCGGATGGATATGTTCTTATTTGTCAGAACTGTTTTCATTTTCTGGAAATTTGTCTTTGCTTGAGCTATTCTTGATGCAACTTCGCTGTTGTTTCTTCCGTCGCTTGAGATCAAGGATCCTAGGTATTTGAATTGGTCCTTTTGTTTCAGCCTTCACATGTAAATAGTTCCTTTTTTTTCTCGTTTTTTCCTGAGCCATAGTTTCAATTAAACCACTGACTAGCCTAGTTTGCCTCTGTAGGATGAAATGATAAAAATTGAAAAGTATTTTTGGACAAACCTTCTTTCCTTCAAGGACAACATTTCCCGATCGAACAGGAGGAAGATTTTCATCTCCCTCAACAATATCATCTGCAGGTCTTGAATGCTTCTGCGGTTTTATTGGATCTTGGTCATGCATTGTATTTGTCCAATTCTGCGCCAAAATATGTTTAAAAAAGATAGCATTTCCAGTTGCATATGAATTTTGTTTTTCTTTTTAACAACAGAAAGGAAGCAGAGCAATCAATGCATGTTCAATTTACAAAAAGATGGAAATAATTTTTCTATCAACTGTTATTGCTGCCATCAGAGATCTTTTTCAAAAAGGCTCAATTGAGAATAAATTTTTTTTTCTTTTGAACAGGCACTGCAATTTGTAACAAAAAAAAAAGGTTCTTGTTTGGTTCATTTATCTTCAGTTACGTTTGCTTAATAAAGGAAAGAAAATAATGCTTTAAATTTTGAGAAATTATATTTTAAATATCTGTATTTTATTTCAGCTGTTATTTCAAGCATTTTGGGTATTTAGTACTAATACAGCATCAAGCATCAAAGCCACAAGTATAGAAGCCTAGAGGTTTGTATAGACTTAACTTCTAACATTATTATCATTTTCATCAAAGACAGAACACATACTTAAATAAAGTTTTTTAATGTTAATTTTTTGTACCCTTTTGATAAAAAAAAAAACAAAAAAAACCTAGACCTTTAAATCTTCTTCAATTGACTTCCAGTCACCACCACTAAGATCCCCAGGACGCAGGATAGGGCCATCTTTCCGCAAGGTACGGCTGAAAAGTAAATCATGCAATACTTCCAAGATACAGTCAAAATAATGAAATACAGAGAATAAGCAAAGTCAACATTTACATAACATAATTCCTTAAGAGATAGAAAGGAAAAAGAATTTGTTGACTCGATAAATGATCGAGAAAATTAAAATATCTAATTCAATAGAAAAGCCGAACCTTTACACTGCACACCTGAGCAACCATGCTGGCTAACCCCTCTCCACTGCATAAACAGGCCCTGCTTGTACCTGGTTAGCCATGGTACCAGCACAGCTTGGCTGTCTGCTAGTGTCATAAACTTATAACAGTCTTTTAACGTTAAGAGTAATTTTGTTTCTTTAATTTAATTTTATGATCATTATTGTAAGACATTATTATTTTTTGATGCACTAGAAAATATTCTCAGATGAAGAGTAGACTGAGAGGAAGCCAGAGATGAAAAAGGTAAAATTTCTGCTACAATGTTTGTTATTTTATTAGTGTGGTCTGTAAAACCAAACAGTTATTTTCTCCTGATAAAATGCATCAAAATTAAATAGAGGCATTTTTTTTAAGTAGAAGGTAGAGGAAACTTAGTTTGCTTATTATCTCTTTTAAACTTTTTGTTGATTTTGTTTAAATCCATCTTGTTTTGTTTGAAGTGACGGTATATAAAGAATAAATATTTGGCTAAAAACTCCAAACTATTTCCAATGAGACTTCATCATACTACTTGCCTTTTAGGGTTCAATTCTTGAAGACGCTTTTCAGCAAATCTTTCAAGGTCTGGAAATTTACCCTCATCTCCTGATCTGTGATTGGAAGGAAGGTTGACATACAAAATAAGGGTGAGGCAAATTTCAATGTAGTGTACATTATGCCATTGCCCGTGCAAAATATATGAAAGTTTTAATACAAAAAATTGTCTCATGCAACACAGCTTAGTGCATAGTAGCAAACGCCTTAGAAAGTAAATTTTAATTACTTGGAGTTTTTAAACTCCTGGGTCATTCCTTTACTTCACCAGTGTCCCAGCCTTAAATGGAAAGAAAACAATCTTTACAGTTTCTTTCTACATTATAACATCTTTGGTACAATTAAATATGCCACACATAGTTGGAGTTTGGCATGAGTTATTTTCAAACTGCTCTTGATGCTATTATCAATTAATCCTTTCTGTTTATCAACACTAAACCATACCTATATCGTACGCTAAAGTAACTATTATATGAAATTATACAATTTTTAACAACTTATAGGGTTATTGGTGCTATGCAATACTTGTGGAAGCAATAAGACAAGTTATCAATATGAAGATATTTATACCATTCATGACCTCTCTGATGAAAGGGCTTTTTAAATTTTAGTCAATGTTGGAAACTTAAAAAAATTACCAACAATTACAAATTATTTTGTCTAACAACAATGTCTTTTAAAATCTTTAGAAAAAAAAATTATCACCTCAGTTCAGATCTGTTGTAGGCACTTATTTAAAAATTAAACGCAAGTGGTGTCAAGAAATAATGTTTTATTTTCACATTACTAAATGGTTATAAATACTGAAGTATATGATAGGTTGATCATCAGTCTAGCTTTCATTTTAAAAATTACTTTTCTTGGGTGCTCAATGAGAATTCTTGCCTGGATTTTTGCTAACAAAACTGATGTAATTTTTTTTTCTTTCTTTTTGTAAGTCCAGATTCATTGTGCAAAAGCAATAACTGAACATATTACCTGAACGAATTTCCGTTTGCAGATTTTTTTTGTAGGAAGTTGATTTAGAGGAGCATTGCTGTTGTAATTTAACTTACACATGTATCATTTGAAATAGTAAGAGTTGTTGAAAACCTCAATTTTTAGACAACATTAAAAATATACGTAAACCAAAAAAAAAAAAAAAAAAATAGTATTTTTTTTTAATTTTAGAAAGGGTAAAAAAAATACCACCTTGCAATTGATATTGAAACTTCTGATTTGCAATAACTATGATCTCATCATAAACATTGGAAAACTTTTTTTTTTTTAATTTCAAAAATATATTGTTAGAGTAAAAACAGTATTATTAATTTTTTTTATGCAGGTGAGGATAATTGGAGGCTGCCACCGCGTAATAATGATATCAGAGGTAAGAGTGCCAATTGAATTAATTTAAAAAAAGGAAAATCAATTGCTACATTGCAAAATTTCAAACTTAAGACAAATTATTAATAAAAAAAAATCTCAAAATTTCACTTTTGTACTTGTATTTTGACCTGTAAATCTATCTATATTTCATTTCATTTTACATACCTCAGAACATTCACGATTTTTTCAATTTCTTTTGGATTCTTGCAGGTTTCAATATACTTATAATCCAAGTGGGACAAAGGTAAGTTATATTTTTTGGTCATTTGACCTTCCAGATGAAGACTGCCTGACATGATGCCTGACAAAAAAAAAAAAAATTCAATGCATCAAAAGTCAGTGAAAAAAGATAAGACAAATAAACTTAAGTTTTGTGCACACAGAAAAAATGAATAAACAGCTTGTTCTTACACAGTCGAACCAGCTTTCAAAGTTTAAATCAATTAATAACTAAGAAACAAAAACTGTACAAAAGAACATGCACAAAAATGGCAACTCTGATACACACAAATGTCTTCTGACAAACAATTTATTCTAAGAGATGTGTAACATGTGAGCCTTTGCATTTTTTTTTAGGTCAACATCTTACAAAATTGGTTTCAAATTGCATGCTGAATAAAATTTTACAAGTACAACTCTTGTATACTGTGCCTAACACCATGTGAGTTTCGTCTTCTTAAAAAAGAAAAACAAAGAAGGGGTCAAATTTATCTTATCTGGCTATGGTATGATGTCTTGATGCAGAAAAGTCTCCTTATTAATTAAAAAAAAAGAAAGCTAAATGATTGCATAAATAACATTGAAAAAACTGTTTATAAATTAAAAAAGAATGTGGATCTGGCCATAACATTTTTTAACTATGCAGTAATTTTTTCCATTGGTTTGTCTCAGCATTCAAGGGTTTAAACTGGTTAAACTGCTATGAATACTTCTATTACTGGACATTTATTAATAACGAAATGAAGGCTCATTGGAGTGTTTATTTTTCTTGAAATCCCTAGGAATCCCTCAAAAACCCTTTGGTGGAATCACTATGAAGCCCTCGAAAGCCCTTTGGTAGACCTCGGAAAACACACAGTAAATCACAATTTTAGTCTCAGAAAGCAAAATAACACCAGCGTAGGTGGTTCTTTATCGACAATACCGAACACAGCCTATTGCAAAATGGAGTGTTGTGTGGTCTTGGGCATATTCATTTTATGGCTCCATTTCATGTAATTTTCATTTTTACTGCTGCTACTGCTGTTGCTGCAGCTACTACTACTACTGCTGCTACTGCTACTACCACCTCTACTACTAGCAGCAGCAGTAGTAGTAGCAGCACCAGCAGTAGTGATAAAAAGTAAAAAATTCCATGAAATAGAACTATAAAATGAATATGTCTATTCAACACACCATTTTGGAATTGATTGTCTTTTTTGATATTGTTGGTAAAGAATCACTTAGGCTGGTGTTACTTTGCCTTCTGAGACTTAAATTGATAATTTGGTCAATGTTTTTTTAAGCAAAGTGTGTATTTGAACACGGGTCCACATAATTATTTTTCTTATTAGGACACTGACATTTCTGAGACGTCATGACTTAGTCTATTTTAAGACCACAATGCATCATCTTTTGGAGGTACATTTATTGGTTACCTGTTTTGACAATTTCCAGTGTGCATTTTTCCCTCACATTTTAAGTGCCTTCACCAGGAAGAAGGATCCTACTTTTCGTGCTTTGTAAAATTTGAAACAGCATCGAGAAATTTATCGAAAGATTCTAAAATTTTCCTCGTTAAAAGATCAAACGAATCTCTCTCTTTTGCATCCCAGCCAGGTGGAGGGCCTGGAAGCCTGTTGTATGGACTGGCTATACAGAAACAAACCATCTCTCTTATTATCACTATCCAGCCTCCATAGCTTGCTCCTTCTCTCTCTCTCTCACACACTCGCTCTCTCAATAATAACAGGCATTTCACCTTTTCCAAATACTCTGACTATATTCGACATTTTACAATTATATATTTTTCCCGTACAGGATTTTTTATGAACATTTACGCCTTATAAAAAAAAATACATGAGGTATAACTGTCCATAGTTGTATAAACCGTTCACGCTATAATGGCTCACATACACAATGATCTGTCACACACAAACCCTGTCCCACTATGTTTACATTCAGACATTTAAAAAAACATCGACAATTATATGAGAATTTACAGGGAGGTCTTGAAGAAAAAGACCTAAATTCCTAAACAACACCTGCTTGAGTTTCACTGCCTTCCTTATATTTACGAACAAAATATTGGACTTGGTCTATTGGGAGAGCAAGGCGGTGAACTCATTCACTCCACCATTGCAAAAATGGAGAAGAGGACAGCTGGCATATGCGAAGGAGGAAAAAAAATTGAAAATGATAATGGAATGCCATCTTCTCCAGGTCGCACCTTTCTTTTTACAAAAGTATATTCCCCCAATAGAGAGACGAAGATTGATGAAAGTCTAAAGATTTAGCCAATATTTTGGTTTGTAAATATTGTTTTAAATAAACATAGACGCAGACCCATGCATGCACACACAAGCGCAGCATACATAGTATATAATATTTTCACATTTTACGTATAAACACATACCTGCTCACTGCGTGTACAAACCTGGCCCGTAGTTACTTATACTTCATTGGAAGAAGACTTTTCAATATTAAAAACACACCTTGTCTAACGCTGGAGCTGGAATCACATGGATTATCTTTATGGCCTGAGATACAGAGTGATAACGGGAAGCCAAGCCCCGGCAGCAAGTCCGGCTAAAAAGTTTGAACTGGAGTAGCGTTACCATAAACAAGTGGCCATTGTAAGCCTCACAAGAGGGTCTTCTAAACAAAATTTATTAGGTGAGCGGTTTATACTTCTCTTTCTATGATGCTGAAGTCTCTTTACTTTCTGTGGTGAGGAAACTTTTTTTTATTCGTTTTTAAATGGTGTTTTCCGTCACACAAAGACTGTTACAAAAGATGGTAAAATAACCAATCTCCATTAACTGCCTATTATTTCCAATATGATGAATGTTATACCTATTTAGAGAGCAACATGTCTGTAATTGATCTGTAATACTATAAAAAATAAGCCACCTGTTGCTGAATTATTACAATTTTTTGTTTTTGTGCATAAATTGGGAAGAGTTTGGGTCATGCCGACCTTTTAGCTAGGAGCTTTTGCCAAGCGGCCACCAGGTACATTGAACCCGTGACCTCTGTGCAGCGAGGTCAAACCAAAATGCAAGCTACTAACAGCCGTGTGTTATATTAATCTAAAACAGTCGCCATATAAAAAAGTTGAGTTTCATGGGACTAAAAATCTACAGAGGTTCATCCCTGAGTAAATTTTGTCTTCCTGAATTTCTAACATTGGCCACAAGCAAGCAATTACATGATTGTATTTATAGCATTAAATAACAAAATCACACAAAATCGCTGCTTGTGCTGCATTCCCATTGCTAATTTGTCCATCAAACAAAAAATCATGTGAAATGAACAAACAATAATTATTTTAGGGCTGCTTGAAGGTCTTTTTTTTTTTTTTTTTTTTTTTTAAATTAGTCATAGATCTAGATCTATCTAGATATCTAGACTAGATTCTATATAATTTAAATTGCACGGACCGTGTCCGATCATTTTTGATTATGCGCACCCGTGTCCGAATAAAGGCAGCCTTTTCAACGTCTACCAAAAGGACTTTATATACCGGATTCCATGGGATTCCAAGTACTTCCTAGTGATTCCAGTTCCACTAAAGGGTTTCCGATGAATTCTTAGGGATCCCCTGGGAGTTCGAAAAAAAATAAACACTAGATTGTTGTACAAATATAAATAATGGTTCCCCGGTGAAGAAATCTTCTCCTCAAATTTCATCGAGTAGGCCTATAGGCGCAGATCTAAGATCTGCAGGTTTACTTATTCTAGAATCAAGCAACATTGGCCTATCGCGATCTTAGCTAAATTCTAGTCTGTCTCTCCATTATTCTAGAATAATGCCCGACCGAGGTTAGATCCAAGCTAAGATTTATGAGCAACGATGTGCTCCGTAATTAAGAATTACCATGCAAAATTAGAGAAACCTAGAGTCAAAGAGTAAATCCAGAATAGACAATGTTTTTCGGCAAGAAAATGAGATCCAGATCGAATTGTCCTCACTTGAACCGAGACAAGTAAAGATCTTATCACTTTTCACGCCGTGGTTTCCAAGGTGGAAGTGACGCTTATTTTCATGAAACCGAGGTTCTCGCTGCAAGCGAGAGTTAATCAACTCCATAACCATCATGGCTGCCCTCAGTTGTTATTGAATGGCAGTCTCTCTGTGAACGCCTAAAAGCGCAAAAGTAAGGAAAAAAAATTCTGAGACTAAGAAAAATAGTCAAAATGAACCGATTAATTCAATTTATCATTTGCTCATTCATAGATAATTATGTTATATAATCAGAAAAGCCTTTTTATAGCTCCATGCTTATTCTAAAATTAGATTTAGATCCAGTTTTTTTTTTTTTTATATAGATTCTAGATCTAAATGTAGATCTAGATCTAGGTCTAGGCCTATCTCATAAAATTCTCTCTACTCTAGATCTCTAGATTTTAGACCTAATGTAGATCTAATCTAGATCTAGATCAAATTCAGACGACCAATATTTTTTTCTTACATTTGGGTAGCTCAATACTGGGCACACGAAGACTTCCGATTATGCACCAATCGAAATCGCGGCTAGCCGTAACAGTTATGTTGATAAAATAAGGGCTATTTTAGTCAACTGTTGAGAATTAAAATTACCAACAATTATTAACGACAAATAATTTTGTTTGAAAATCACAATATTTAGCCTATCTTAAAACAAACAATAGCCTAGGCCTAATCACCGTAGATCACAATCTTGGATTATAATGGCGGCCAAGATAAAGTTGGTCAGGTCTGTTTCAGTAATTAATTTAGAAATAAAGTGCAATTTATTTCTAGAATTTGTGTTTATTTTGCACATCAAAAAATGGCTTTACCATAATATGACAAGTTAGCTAGCAGTCTAGCTTTTACAGTTTCATTTTCTTCAGTGCACATTCGGAAGTCTTGCCCTGGGCACCCTTTATCAACTGTGATCCTTGCAAGTGATGGAAAATACCAAAATTTAGATAGCAGCATCAACTGCTACAGAGTGACGATGTGACAATTAACGGCCATTTAATTGAACAAAGGAGGAAGCGTTTATTGCTATATAGTGAAGATCAATGGGCAGTTTATTGCAATATTTATGATGAAATACAGGCACTTTTAACCACATACATCATTATTCTGAAGCAACTAATGTTTCCACTTTTGATTGATGAATGGGCATTTGTCTCCGCCAATCTTATGATAGCTTTAAATTTTCTTTTAAATACAATTCTTTTTCTGCCTTTGTTTAACTTGACACTATCAATATCAGTAAACTGGGCAGGTTCGATTCATAGAATGATAATGATAATTCATGAAATGAGCTTCTATTAAAAGAAAACCTTTTTTATATAATTTTTTTTCTTCTAAATTGGCTTGAAAATCAATTTTAAGTCTCATTAAAGACGTCTCACGCTATTCTCACGGCGGCCAATTTAAGGATTGTTCGTTTTTCACACGCCGACCGCTCCATATATAGCTCAGTGACATGCATTCTAACTAGTTTTGCTCTATAAGTATGTGCATGGCTCCATTAAATATGTCTTGTTTTATTGTTCATTGCTTTTATTGCTGAATTAGAGCATGTTGAAAACACTGTTTCACACTAATTGCACAATAGTCGAAAATTTTGTAAGTTAGAAAATATTATAAAAATTCATAACTTTGCTCAAAATGCACGTAGATCAAAAATTTTTTCACTTCTGTGATCAGAATAACAAGCACTACTTATCTGATTACTCCATTACACAATTCTGAACCATTCCAATTTTGACCTGTGGTACCTATTCTCAGCCCAAACATCAATTTTATGGCCAATGACAGTATCTAATTTTAAGGCAACTTGTTTTGTTTCATTTAGGCCAACTTTAGACAGAAACATTTACATTATCAGTCAATTCATTAGGTTAGGTCATATTTTTGTACAATGCAGAGGCCAAGACATCAATGATAACAAATTTATTTTTATCTAGAGCAGTTCTGTTTACACCATCCATCT
This sequence comes from Plakobranchus ocellatus, assembly GCA_019648995.1. Taxonomy (NCBI): domain Eukaryota; kingdom Metazoa; phylum Mollusca; class Gastropoda; family Plakobranchidae; genus Plakobranchus; species Plakobranchus ocellatus. The sequence continues at coordinate 3,800,913 of BLXT01007308.1, read as the reverse complement.
CTTTGTAGCTTTAAGAAAGCACCCAATGCCATGCATAGAATTGCCTCCCCTACACATAATTATTAAGCTTGTATCTTTTAAAAAGTTAATATGAATTATAATGATTTGTGTTTCAATTAAATGGGTATTGTATGGATAGGGAGTTTCAATCACCATGTCTCCATTTTTGGGGTCCTCAATTAAAAACAAATTTTTTTTTTTTTATTTGAGGTTGAGGCTGGTTTATACAAAATAAGAATGAATTTCACTTATAAATTCTATCATGATTTATGCAATCTTCTCATTTTACTTAAAACTTCTTTTTTTCTCCCCAGATGTCACTCAAACCTCGAAGAGTAGATTTTGATGCAACATGGAAACTTTTGAAAGAAACTCTAGAAGGAGTCATTACATGTGGTGCTGTGCAGTGGGTCACTTGGAATGATCGATTCTCATATCCTTGTTGCTAGCTTTTGTGGAATTATATGCTGTATATAATACTTTTAAAAGATTGTGTTCAATTATGAGACCCTTAAATTCAAACTAACTTCAAAAGAAATTAACATATATTTTATACACCAAAAATCTAATTTTTCTTAATATTTTTATTTTAATATAAAAATTTTGCTTATTCATGTGTAAACATACTGGCATTTTATATTTAGAATATGTGTGTATACAATGTAAACATCCTTTAAGTCTTAAGTGACAAACTTTCATTGTTTGTAATCAGTTTGATTTAAAAAACAATATTTTCAAAAGTTAAGCATTACAAATTTTAGATTTATACTTAGAGTAAAGTGCAAAAATGCTGTTGTTAAAAGTTCTTAACGAATACACTGATGTTTACAAGCTTTGCACAGCTGTAGAACCACATGGAGATAACTTGTACCAAAGTACAAAAGTGTTTCTTGAGGATCATGTGCGGAGTTTACATAAGGTACAAATGTTTTGCAGTGTTTTTATTCATGAATCATCTCTTAATAATTAAAAAATAAACAGCAAGGTAATCTCAAAATTACACATCTCAAATACACAAAAATGGGAGATGGGTGCTTAAAAATATGCAGTTCACAATGGAGACTTTCATTTTTTTTTTAATCTAAAGAAATATTTTGTTAAAAGAAGAGAGAAAAGGAAATTTTAACTAGTGTAAGTAATAGAAACCACAGCAGCTTCTAGTTCCAAAGTGAGAGGTGGCATTAAAGCCATTAAAGCATTCATGTATACATTTTGTTTTCCAGAGAATATCTATGTGCAAAATGATAAGAACAAGAAATGAACTTGTAATATAATCTGTTCCAGATGAAAGTTATGAGAATCTGAAATTGAATATGGCTTTGATTGAGTTTTGGAAATGATCCCTGTGTTTAATTGTTTTTATTTGTATAAATCCTTCCTAATAGTAATAATTTGTAAATGATAATTCTGAACATAACTCTAAGTCTAATTATGATTTGGTATATATTTTACCAGGAAATCACAATAGCTGGGGAAGACCACATGTTAGAAATGTATCACAAGCACTGGGAGCAGTACAACATTGGGGCAGGCTATCTGAACCAGCTCTATGGGTATGCTGTTTTTTTTTAAGCTTTAGATTTTTACACCCAAAGGATTTTCAAAAGTGTGTTGTCAATATATTCCTGATCTAAAGATTTTTTTGTGAGTTATGTGTTTGAAAAAAAATTAAGCCCAAAAATGTATATGAAAGTTTTTGAGTCCAGTGGTGTTAAACCTAATGCTCTTTTTTTTTTCATCATTATTGAATGCATCCTTGCTGTGTTGATTAATCAGCCAACCTTCGATCCAGACAATGTGGACAAAATCATGAGAAAAATTGAATCACTAAAACTAAAGAAGAATGAACCTACATTTTATATCTGGCTCTTTTGCTGTCTATCTTAACATTAATTATGCCTCTCTTTTACTTATTTATTGTTTTTTCTTGCTTATAATTTCTGTAATCATGTAATTAGCATTCAAGTAAAACAATGTGAATTAACTCATTTAATTTATAAAAAAAATTTGATTTAAAAATTCTCTTATCATTAATTTATGTGGGCAGTTTGATGGCCTAACAGGTGCAGTTTGCATTGACTCTTTTGATGCCTGCACCCAAGGTGAACTTGAAACCACCATGGGCTAACTCTCTAATGGTTTGACAGCAGTCAGGATATCTTTTAGTAAATTACACTGAGTTCTCAAAAGTTCCTTTTTTAAAGTTTGAGGACTCGGGGTAGTTTCCTCTGGCAGATAGGTACACATGTTTTAAATTGAGGAGGCTTTGGTTGATCAGTGTGCATTACATTTGAAAAATATGACTGTATTGTTTATTTCTTTTTTTTTCTGTGTGTTATCATATTGAGTGGCCTTTAATTTTCATAAGAATTCAAACATACCACTATGGCTCTGCTAACATAATTGATAGGCCATGTTAGAAGCAATATCTCAGTGCTGCTCTTGAGAGTTAGGTAATGTTCAAATGAAGCATATTTCATTAGTTCACTGGCAGGCGAGGCAAAGTACTAGTATGAACTTGTCTTACCATAGGACAGGCATTGCTCTTCCTTTTCTCACCAATATTGTATGTTTTTTTTCGTTATTTTTTTTTCAGTTTGGGGGTGGGAAAAAATTAGCCATAGATCAGATGTTGTCTTCTGTCTTTTCTTTTTTTAATGCCAAGCTATCTGATATCGCCTGTGTGACTTCATAAAAATTAATTCCCATTTTACAGGTACCTCAACAACTCATATATTAAGAAGCAGAAGTATTCTGAAGCTGATGTTAACTATGGTGTATTTCCCGTTGATGCAGACTGTTTATTGGAGATCGGAGAGGTGCGTTTCATTTCTATTCTATTGTACCTAGCAGCCAGTGAAATTTTTTTTTTCCATCCATGAGATGACTTAAATTTATGTTTTACTTTCATGTGGCCCAGACATGCTTACCAACCTGGAAATTCCAGATTTGTTCCGCAATTCTACCTGAAAATGACCTGCCTTCCAAAAATCCACATTTTTTATCACAAAATCCGGAATTTAAACAAATTTGTGATTGGCCATACCTTTTATAATAAACATTATCTAGGTTTAGTGGCGCTTCTTTGCATAAGTAGTACAAGAATCTTAGGGAATATAAAACAAAATAAGAAAAAAATTCAACAGCGCTTACACTACAACAAACTTTTCAAACTTTTTACATCTATATAGTGCTCTTGGCTAGACCTTTTCTTTATCATTAAAAAAAAAAAAACCCACTCACCATGCATGTATCTTGCAGGCTAAAGAAGGGTTGGTGTGAGAAGGGGCAAACGTATTGGTGCAGTGCATAAAGGTTTGTCATTCCTAGGCCCTACCTATCATTGACTATTGATGCGTTGACGGTCACTCAACTGGTCTAGGATTTTTTTTAACAGACATATCTTGCGAAAGCAAATACAAAAATTCTAACAGTGAATTGAATCAGTAACTTCAATTGAGGTGAATCATTGCGACAGAATTGTATTTTTAGTAGAAATAAACAATTTTGGAATGAAATTTTTTCCGCATTTTTAATCTGTCATAGTCAACTTCAAGTCAATGATTTAGTTAAACTTAATTATTTACTATAAGCACAATGTCTTAATACAAGTCTTAAAAAGTTAACCTAATCTAATGCTTTGCCGCAGCAATTTAAATCCAGCATGGAACTTCGAAGCTGGGTGCAAGATTTTCTCATTGAAGCTAGGCTCTAGCCATTGTCAGTCCTGTGATAATTATGAACTATCTCTAGAAGGCTGTAAATCAAGAACTTACTATTTAATGAATCAGGTCTGCATATCTTTGATGAGTCTATCTCTCTTCAAAGTGTCCGAAGGAAACTGCTGTACATAAAAGTTTTCATTTGCAAGAGATGACAGCATTGCATTTGAAAAGAATGCATGGAGGCATTCTGCGTTTCAGGGATAGAAAAGGGGATTGTTTAATGTACTTATTTTTTAGGAAAGCTAGTAAAAGTGAATTCTAATGGCAACATTGAAATCAGTGACCCAAAATTAAACAACTTATTGCAGTATGAGTTGAAATAAAATTTTAAGGACAATTTTTCTTTACATATGTCGTTAATCTAGGGCTGATTTGCTCAACATTAAGATAAACAGAATGATTAGAATGTAAGCTCAGAGGCTATATATGTTAGGCACGTTGGCTTAGTTTTTGTTCTGATTTAGGCAGAAACTGATGTCCTCTACACTCTCCACTGTCCTAATATAATTGGAACTTTATTAAATAGAGTGCTTTAATTTTTTTTGTTGTTGTTGTTGTTCAATAAGCATCAGTTCCTGTCATAATCAGGTTTTTTTCCACATTTTTATCTAATGCTCCATATTTTTGCCCTTGATGTTCCTGAATAGTTTCTTCAAGGGTAAGCATGTCTGGTGGCTGCAGTGTCACTTTTGCTGCATACTTTATTCTTTAAAGTTACAGGCCTTTATTCTATTTTTGACACAATAAACGTACCAATGTGTAACGGATTTTTGCTGGCCTCCAACCATCCATCTTTCTAGTTTCTTTTAGCTCTATATCTAATCATGATTGATACAACTGCTTAAGAGTAAAATTATTATTTCCATTCATATCAGAATATTAATACAGTCAACACTGCTTAAGTTGATGTCTAGAGGATATAATTAAAAAGATCGACGTACATGAAATTGAGTGGCATGATTTTTTTAGTTACCTCCCCTTATTGAATTTGTGGGGGGGAAGGTTGCTTCCAGAAGCCAAGTTGTTTCCTTTACCAAAATCACTGGCAGGTTCATCTGCTTTTATATTCATTACAAAGTATTAAACAGGATGTTTAAGGCTCTGACTGTATAATAAACCAATTGAGCTTTCTCAACATCATCATATAGTGTGTTCTGCTTTAACATCATAGTGCGCAGATATCTGAAAATGCATCTGCTTCATCGGTGTCTTAACTGTATTTGCAAGTACACCAAATTCATTGAGACACCCCTCTGGTTGTTTGTTATTTTTGTTGTTGTAAGTTTGAGTGTCTTTGTTTTTATTTTATTTATTTATTCTCAACCGTACTTCTTTTTTTCTTAGTAAATAAGTTTGATTTCTTGTTTTAGTAACTAAGTCATTTTCTCTAATCTTCTTACTCTCAGTTTTCAAATATAGATGTAGTGTTTTAATGTGGTTTATAATACGCCCAAGTGATGGCTTTCTGTTAGCTTTTACTTCCATTCTAAAATGGAATGATGCTGGAACTGTGTGTGTTTGTAGATTGGCAGTGCACAACTAGATTTAATTGGATCTACGATCTAGATCAGTCTCTGTATTGTGTTGGCTACAGTGGAAAATTACTAGCCCCAAAGGTCTTTGTTTTTCAATTGAGGAAAAGAGGAGGATATATAGTGAGTTCGGGGGTGGGAAAGGGAAATTACGAACATGGGACAAACATTGAGTAGATCAATGTAGGCAATGTAATTGTTCAACAATTACAGCGTGCATATCCCAACAAAGCCATCCAGCTGATAACTGACTCTCCCTCCCCCCCGACACACACAGGCATGCAGAAGCTGTTTAGAAATAATGGCTACATGCTTGATTGTCACAATCACACATTGTCAGTACGAAAATTACGAGAGAGAGGGAGAGAGAGACACACACACACACACTTCGAAGCTTAGACAAAGCCAGCAACGTGGCCTACGGCAATACAATGAACGCAGTTCACGCTGTAGATGTAATAACTTACATAAGTGTGAATAGATCTAGAACAACACCTACCTCTAGACTAAACTGTTGGTTTTCCTGCCACTTACCCATTAAACACACACACACACAAAAACCCTCCCCATTGTGGCCTGTCCGGTGACTGTAATGACTGGAATAAAGCGCTGGAGCACAAGATGAATTGGACAATAAAAGGGTAGCATTACAGACACGCATATCGGTTAGCATAATTATGTGTACTGGTAACTAACATTTTTATAGATGATAGGGAGGAAAAGCATTCTTTCATGAGCAGCGCCAAACAGTGAAAGATCGACTTAGAAAAAAAATGGAGTAATGTGGTGGTGACCCTTTACAATAAGTCTTCAAAGCGGGCGGTTCCAAGTAAAAAAGATCAACTTAAGCAGTGTCGACTATAGTGCTAATATATGGGTGTTTTTGTGTTTTTTAAGCCATTGAATATTGGCATACATACATTCAAAAGTTGCTTAAGCTCTCTAAACAGTTATTTTAAAGCTGAAAAGCTCCTAAAAATAATTATTAGAGTGTGAACTTTAACTTTTGTTTGATATTGTTGAACACAACTATGATGACTTGACAATTTCATAGAATCTTGACACCTTAACTCCTGAACAAAATCTAGATACTTTTCCAGACTGAAAGTTCCAGTGTGGAATTACATAGGCCAAAAAAGTCTGGTGATTTGTGGAAAGTTTACAACTAGTGCTTGTTCTGCTAGTCCCAGGAGCAGCTCATGATACCTGCATCTACATCTAAATTTATCTGCTAGGTTCAGTTGAGATCAGATTGAAAATTTACAGTTACAATTTATTATTAAAGTGAATTTTTGTTTGTTTTAAAAATTCTCTGTGTAATTTTGTAGTTAGCTTATAAATTGATTTATTTGATGCACATGAGTTCAAATATATATATGTCTTATAAAAGTTCTGGTTTTCTCAAGTTGGTTATAAGTATATAATATAAGAATATAACAGTTAATATTTTGCCTGTGTTTCCCTATTTAGCTGGCCAAAGAAATCTGGAAAAACCTGATGATTGATTCCATCAAAAATCGACTTGTGATTCTTATTTTGCAAGAAATTGCAAAGTAAGTTTGTTGTAAAGTTATAAATACATCCACTGCCTGGAAACTTAATCATATCCAAGGATTTTAAGGGGAGGGGGAAATTACCTTTTTTTTTTTTAAAGCTAAGATTACTAATTTGTTTTAATCTGACTTTTTTGTCCGTTTTTTTGTTTAAATTTTGTTTGTGAATAATCTAACATAGATAAAATGTAATTTAGGGTGAGGGGAAGGCTAGATGCTTATTTCCATTTTCAAGGGTACAGTAACTGTTATTGAGTTATTAACAGTCCTTAACCTTTTTTTTTTTTAAATCTAAGATTACTAATTTGTTTTAATCTGACTTTTTTGTCCGTTTTTTTGTTTCAATTTTGTTTGCGAATAATCTAACAAAGATAAAATGTAATTTAGGGTGAGGGGAAGGCTAGATGCTTATTTCCATTTTCAAGGGCACAGTAACTGTTATTGAGTTATTAACAGTCCAAGATTTCTGATAAAAGCCTTTAAGAGACTATTTCCCTTCCTCCATCTTAAAATGTAAGGTTCACTTCAAATCTTCATTTTTTTTTTTTAAAATATGGGAACCTAAAGACTATGAGAGTTTTATTTTAAGAAAAATGCTTTACTTAAAAGCTTCAATATTTTAGTATTCAATAGGGAATGGTGATGTTTAAAATTTATTGTTTTTCATTTCCTTTTTCAGTGCAAAAGTGCTGAAAAAAGGTGGCTTTGTGTGAACTATTTTTATAACTTGTTTTAAATTGTTGTTTATTTCAGAGACAGAAATGGCTACTATGTAAACCAAACTATAATTCACAGTGTTGTAACCTCATTTGTAGATGTGTCAGAGTACAAGAAAAAAGCCCCACTAGAGGTAATGTGTTTAGATAACAAGTCTTGTATCTTTTGTTTTGTACTTCCTGAAGATATAGCTTAGGCTTATAAAGCTGCACTTATGTGGCTATAATAAGGTAAAAATTAAAATTACAGATAGACTTAGGACACCTGACGTAGCTTATAAATCTTAAGCTTTTAATTGCATTATGAGCTTTCATTAAATCTAATAGATTTTTTTTCAGCAATGAAAAAGTTCAGGCTTTTTTTCCTTCTGCCTATTGCATATTTATAATTTCAAGTCCTTATCATCTGACATTGATGTCACCCCCAAGACCTGTCTGCTATTACATTTCGTGCAAAATAAAACTTTGAGGTCGCTTATACCACATTAAGAATTCACCTAAAAATCAAGATGAAACATTTTTCTTTTGTGCTCAGCCTTCTAAGTTTTAAAATTAGTTGTTGTAAACAGAATTTTCTTACATCGATGAGGTGCTAATTTACATGGAGGTTTTCAGCTTTAATTAATTGATTCAAGCAGTGCTGAAATACAACCAAATTACTTTACAAGTTTAGTGGACTGTTAAATGGTGCTGAAGTGTCTTATTTTTGTTTGATTCAATTCTTGCACTCAATCTTCAGATGTTAATCTAATATTTTGATGGGCATAAAATTTTTTGTTGAGTAATGTTTAAATCAAGCAATCTGATTATATTTGCACATTTATTATCCCACCGAAACAGATATTTTTTGTTATGCATGCACTGAGCTTTTGCTTGGTAGGTAGGCCAAGTAAAAAAAAAAGGAAGTGACTTTTTGCCGAACACTAGGCAAACAGAACCTAATGGTACTTTTAGGGACCTGTGCTCGTATCGGTGCAGTATGAGTAAGAGTATACTGCTGTTACTGCACTCTCTTTTTCTCTCTTTTTCTTTATAAAAATAAGGTGTTTGGAAAAATAAGGTCGGCCTCTATTTATCCAAAAGTTAGGAAAAGTAAGGTTGGCAAAAAAAAAAAATGGGTCAAATCACAAATTTTAGAAATGGAAGAAGAAACTGCCCATGTCACTTTTATTATTTTAAAAGGATTTAAAAGAGGTCAGAATAATAATTTTTTAAAAAAACCTGTTTCTATAAAATTTCAAGTCATATAAAAACCAATGTATCCTGAAAATTTCTTAGCTTTCCAAAACTCTTCTAGTATACATATAAACAAAACTAAAATGTTTGATTTACATAGATGCAGTCAATCTCATCATGTTCACTTTTTGACACATTATGAACTCTAAAAAAGTGAAACCTTTTGTTTCTAATGTTAAACTTTAAATAGTTGCTTGCTTCTGTGTTTTCTTATCACTTGTATCAAGAAATATTTGAGCAGTGGCATGCATCTATCTTTTCTTATCAGTTATATCAAGAAATATTTGAGGCCCAATTCTTGAAAGAGACTGGCGAGTTTTATCGGCATGAAGCAGCCCAACTCAAAGCAGAATGTACTTGTTCTGAGTATTTAGAGAAGGTGAATATTTCTTGTTTCTGTCTAATTGTCAAGGCAGCTCTAATTTTCTGGGTAAATTTAGTTAAGCTGCAAGTTTCTCTAAGCTTACAATTCCTTTTAATACAGTTTGTCTTTTAATCAGTGATTATCTTGTCATTGGCATGTTAAGTCTGAGTGCCCCAGCTCTCTTTTTTCTTCAGTATTCAGATCTACATTCCAAAATAAAATGTCCATTTTTCAAATTATGTGGCTGTTTATACTCTATTCAAGGGTTGTTTTTTTTCAACTCATGTTTGTTAACCTTGGAAGAGGTAAAGAATGATTTTAAGTAGTTCACTTTTAAAATTTTCAGTTTCTCCATGAGATGAGTCAAATATATATCATGTCCCTTTTCAAACCATCTTTATTTTTTGACTCAAGACATGGCATGGCACATTAGTTTTTTCATACGGAATTTTACATATTGTGTCACCATGTAAAGGAGAAAATAAAATTTTATATAATTAAATGTGAACATTATCACAAGTTGTTATCGATGAGTTTAAGACATTTCTAAAACGGGAACCCTGTTCCCTGCAGTGACTGAAATGAGGTCTCTTTTTTTCCTCTTTATCTATCAATTCTAATATTCTAACAGGTTATTCAAAGGATAGACAATGAAAATTTTCGAAGTCGAAAGTTTTTGCACAGTACCTCATATGCCAAAGTCACACAGGAAGTTCAAGCAAGAATGGTTGGGGATGTTATTGGCTTCCTTCATGGTGAATGTAAAGATATGGTGGAGCAGGAAAAAAGAAAAGGTTTGCATTTTACTAATTGTGTTCCCTGTTTGCACACTGGTCATTATGCTCTCCTATCAGTAACAATGATTGTTGTCCCTCTAATGTCTATACTGTAAATATTTATTTTTCTTTGAAATATATATATATATATATATAATATGCTTTATTAGCACAGTAAACTTTCCTAAAAGACTTGAAAAGAATTATGTCCCAGCCATAGGGTACTAGAAGTAAGTCCATGTGTGACCCCACCACCTACCTTCATAATAGAGGTTGAAAACAAAATATTTGGATGTATTTTAAAAAAAAAATTGTGCATTATAATAAGTAATATAATCTTTTAAATACAATTAAAAAAAAAAAAAAAAATTCCGACATTTGCAACTTGTTCCGATGTTGGATCATTTTGTGTAAGTGGGTCACAAATTATTTTTTTGTTTTGTGGATAATCATGATTTTCAAAGTCTGAAGAAAGTAGGGGCCATACACTTTATGTTGATGTTGAGTTAGAAAGCACTATATATATATATATTTATATATATATATATATATATATATTATTACAGAATGTTTAATTATGAAAACTAGTATATAAGTCATGGAATGCAAGATTGTCTTGTACAAAAATTGATTCAAAATAAAAAAAGAAGAGTCATTTAATATTTTTTGATTGAATCCATATTCTATTTGAAAATATGCATTACTGTCATATTTGCCTTCAATTTTTTTTTAGACTTGCGGAACTTGTACAAACTTCTAAAACCCATTCATAAAGGCCTTGAAGTGCTGGTCAAAGAAGTGGAAATGTACATCAAACACCAGGGTATGCAATCAGTACTGAGTCTCAAGAATGATCCATCAGTAAGTAAATAAAGAGTTTGGCTAACATGGTGAACTTATTCTTGTAAAAATAATGTGGGTTAATACTGTGATATATCTTGCATGTGTGTTCATTGTATTACCAATAACATCTATTAAATCAGGATAAAAGTAAAGCATTAGTCTTCATGACAAGTAGCACATGTTATTCACTCTAAGCTTTTGTGAGTCTCCTTTTATTTGGAAGAAGTAATTTCAGGACATTTTTAGAAGTTTTCCCAATAATTTAAGCTTCAAATTTAATAATCTTGTCTCTTTATTTTGATATCTCTTCC
>BLXT01007308.1:3757019-3786985 GCA_019648995.1 Plakobranchus ocellatus | reverse complement strand
TTTTTTTTTTTTTTTTTTTTTTGTTCTTTATCATTTACTGATTTCTTTTTTCCATCATTTACTTTTTATTTGCGTTTTTTGTATTTTTTTTGTTTGTGTGTTTGTGAACAAATATAGTGAAAGTACACAACAGCCAACTTAAACTTATTAAAACATAGTAAATGCACACATGGCATGCATTTGAATGTAAATATTTGTAGTACAAATACATTTTGCTCACTTGTACGAACAGAAGCAATTTTTCTTGGATTTTCACCAGCAGGTTAAATGAAACAAAAAGCAAAATGCTCTAATTTAACTGATTGTATCCATTTGCGAATTTTAGTAGCTTTAAACATATGAATTTTTGCTATTGGACTGCTGTTAAGTAGTTTGAAATACCAAGGTTACTGCAACTAGCACAGCTGCCCCTGACCACAACCAAAACCATTAAAATATCATAAAACAAATTTTGCAGTTCAAAAATTAAAAAATCGACTGAATCTATCAGGAGAATAGAAGAAACACTTTTTTGCTCCTTGGAAAGTATTTTTAAAAGTGAGATACATAATTTAATTAACTTCAGTAATATTCATGTCCATAGTAAATTCACTTTACAAAATTTTTACAATTTTCTTTTCCACATGTGTTCCAGTTCTATTCACGCATGTTAGCAAAGCGCCTCATCTACAGTCAGTCTGCCAGCATGGATGCAGAAGAAGTAATGATCACAAGATTAAAAGTAAGATTTCAAATTATTATTTCTGCCAACCAATAAAATAATTTAAACATTTTTTTTTTAATTCTTTACCTTTTAATAAAAAATAAGAATTATCAGAAGGTTTGTCCATGAACTAAACTGTATTTTTAGGGAGGAGGTTTCGAGATTTTTGTTATAATATTTGAGTTTCTTTTTAAATTGTATATCTCCCTTGGCTGGTAAAACTGGAAGCAAATGTGGATTGTTTAATAATTTTTTTTCTCTTATTTTAAAATTTAATAATTTTTTTTTTTCACAAAATCTTTTGAATAGCAAGCATGTGGCTATGAGTTCACCAACAAGCTTCACCGGATGTTCACAGACATCAGTGTGAGCTCAGATCATGTAGTCAACTTCAACAACTATCTCAAAGTTAACAATCAGAGCTTAGGTGTCAACTTTAACATCCTTGTCTTTCAGGTGGGTCTCAATTTCTTTTCTTTTATATTTTGTCTATATGCAGGTGTTTTGTGAGGAAAGTGCAAGGATGTTAGGTGTTTAAAGAGTATTCAGAAGAGCAGAGGATTCATCAAGATTTAAGCAACACCAAGTTGTAATTGGTGGCAATCTCAGAGAGTGACTTACAATGCAGGCCTAATCATAATAGTCAGGGTTCCCGCTGCCTCCTTATTTTGAAGGAAACTTTAAATTTTGTTTCCCCTCAAAATCTTTTTAAAATCTCCTTGAAATGGCATTAAGACCAAAAGTCTCCTTGAATAAAGAAAACATGTTTAAAAAAACATGCGAAGACTGCAAGTAAAGGCAAAAACAATCAACGATGAGGAAATGTGGTGGCGTTTAAGCAATTCTTTTGGGTTGCATCAGTAACTTGTTTTCCATAGCCCACTAATATATTAATTTATGTATTGTTATACTTACAGTCAGGCACAAATGTGAACTTTTCTATTTCAAAAGCACATGCAAAAAGCCTCCTTGATTTTGAAATGTTCTTCTTGAAATCTCCTTGAAACCTCTTTGAATTCAAGGAAGTAATAGCTGAAGAAACCCTGATAAGTAAGTGAAGGTCTTGAATTTCTGAAGGAACTGAAGTGCAGATTTATCTAAGTACTTAGTAAACCCATGTTTACGGAAATTCTTATCCAACGCTTGGCTTAATTAGGTGGGCCTACATCAAGGCTAATTTATTTAAGCGTTTACACATTAATATCACATTAATAACATTTCTTCTGTATTGCATTTTGATGTTTGCTTTTGCCTCTCTGTCTTTTATAGGCTGGCGCATGGCCAATAACTCAGCAAAATAATATTACATTTCACATACCTCAGCAACTGGAAAAGAGTGTGCGTTTGGTAAGTTCCTCATATGCTTGTCTTCTGAGTTTGATGTTAGGTGTGCACTAGATATTTTTTAGAGAATAAGAATGTTATACATGTGTAGTGTGTTTGTAAATATACAATGTTGATGGGAAGATTTGGTACAATATAAAATGTTTTGTAGCACAATTAGGGAAACATTGGCTTGCTTTTGGTCCAAATCTGTCATCATGTTAAGCGCACCAATAGAAGTGTTAATTTACGACCTTCAAGATGCACTCTATGTGACTAATTGTTTTAATATCTTCCTATCCATTTGGTTGATTTACGGAATACCATAGGTATGTGTGATCTTTGTACATATATACCACTAACTTGATGTGAATTTCATACATGTATGCAATGGAGTATAACTAATAGATGAGTTGGAGAATAAATGAAATTGTTTTTAATGCCGTGGATATGATTTAATTATGTGGTTATAAGTATGATAAAGCTGTAAGAGTTTTTGGTTTAGCACTTACGACATTTTTCAATTTAATTGAAAGCTCATACCTGTAACATCAGTAGGCTTCATGAAGGGCAATTTGCAGACAAACAAAATTTTATTCGTGTGGATTCTATTTCCAAGATTACATAACCTCCATGTACAGTTAGTTATACATTCTTGTGCGTGGTTGTGACAATTTTTCCAAACGCAATTAGTCATAAGATCAATATCTTCAAACAAATTTCTCAAACAACAATTACAACAAACATCATGTATGATTTCATGAATGACAAAACGGTTTTTAATGGTTATTCATAAGATGCTCAAAAACTACCTATTCTTATTTTGATCTTCACACAAATCAGAGTAATAATATAGCTGCACAGTTTTTACTTTTCTTTCAGAAGCATTTTTCTGGGCAAAGTAAACACACATGAAGCAATCTCATCTGAGTCCCTTATTTGTTTGGCTTTTATTTTAAACATTGCATTCAACTTTGCTGCTGCCAAGTTCATACCATTTAAGATTGAAGACACTGAGCAGTTTTTTGTAATGCACACAAGAAGTGAGATCTAATTAATGCCTTTGCTCCAAAATCTACATTGTTTTTGCTACTTTCCGTGCTGAAAGCTTCATTTATGACACCAGTTTTTAATCATCAAGAGGCTCATCCGTCTTTTGTTTAATTGGGTCTTTGGCGCTTTCAAACCTAGTGGAGCAAGTGTGACATTTATTCTTGCAAGGTCTATGGAAACCAAGGTTGTTAAGTGAAGAAAACATCTCGGCAGTATCACCAGCAAATAAGGTGGATCACCAACTGCTTTTCTTTCATTTACACATAAGCGATGCATCAGTGACAAATTGAGCCTATGTACTGTCTTTGAGTTGTTTTTTCTTCAGTAGTGGCTGTCAGTAACTGGTACTTTTTCCTCCATTGCATGAACTGTACATTCATTACTGTTGTGTGTTTAGAGAAAATTGTTTGATGTAATGAATATGTTGCAAAAGACATGTAAACAGATTTTTGGCAGCCTGTACAGCTTCATGGCATTCTCGCCTGCATGACCATATGAATGTGTATTTACATCTGCTTTGAGTACTTTTATGCACATTTCTCAATCTTTACAGTAAATTTTGAAAGGAAAGCCTCTTTTGATTTATATCAGGACTAGAAATTTTTTAACAGTTTCTTTTTTCTACTTGTGCAACAATTAGCCTTTTCTTGAAGAAGAATCTCCGCACTCTGGTTTCACTTCACTCAATTTTGCACTGCTACTCACTGCTTTTTTCTTTGTGAGTTTTGTCTATTCATTTTTCTTCTCCTGCTCCTTATGCAACTTTTTGTATGGACAGGAGCTCCACCCAAATTCCCAGTCACGCTACAATGCAAAGCTGTGTATCCTCATGCACCCATACCAATTAAAACTTTCTATTCCGCTTCACCAACCATCCTCCCAATTGATGCCCTAATCGCTTGCATATCTTCATCTCTCTTTGCCTTATTGTCTCTGAACTCATTTGGCATGTCTTATGCTCCAATCAGCTGAAAAATTTTGAAAACTTCCAGTGCAGCTGACATGACTAAAATTAAGTTATTATTGTCACGACAGGGACACGCTCAGGAAAAAGGCAAAATCGACTGCAAAAGTTCTCCGTGCTTTATTGCATCAAATGTATAAAAAACAGTATAAAAAATAGCGTTGACAGTTTCAAACTTCTTCCATAAGGTTTCTGGCATACAAAATATTGCTAAATATACAAAGATTTGAGTAGTTGTCGTCCTAAAGTTTTGGCTGAGGTTTCTTTCTAGGTCTAATATTTCTTGGCTATTTCTTGGCTGTAACAAACATTGTCTAGACTCAGGTAGATGTGACAGCGCGTGGTCAATCACTTCGGATTGAAACTCTGTAAATCTGGAGTCTAGGGTTTGTTTCTATGCTAAGAAAACAGAGCTGCTTTTTGATGTTAACGCTCAGCTGTCTCAATCTGCACTACTACTGTGGGTCTCTCGCTTGCTTCAATAATTAGGCGACCTTGCACCAAAGGCCTAGTTTCGCCTACTCACTTTGCATTGCACGCAAAAGCGTCACAGTGAGTGAATTCTTCTACTCTTTCTCGAGAGGCAAGGCTAATAGCATTTACTCGGCTAAGGAAAAAAAGTACTGGTAACAGCTATGCCTATCAATGCTTATTCGACATTATTTTCAGGCGATCAAACTTTCATTCATATGCTGCAATAAAGCGCGTGGTTGGTACCGTTGACACTTCATAAAATATTTTCATGCACCTCTCACTTTCTTCTACATCCAAGCATGACAATTATCATAAACAATTTACTCTTCGTACCACCTCCAGTCTCATATTCATTCAGATCAATGAATTTTTGCATCATATTTTTTCTCCTGCCATACTTTCACTTGTATCTATGGTATACAAATTTAGGGCTTGTGGAATTTGACAAATGTTGTAACCTCCATTACTCTTATTACCAGCAGACTTGCTTCCATTTTTTGGATAATTTGGCTGTAATCTTTATCTTCAATGCTGCATGCATGGAGTAAGGGGAATTTTTGCATCTGTGTTCCTGGTAGCATTTTGTGTTTTGAGTTGTTCTTTGCAATATAAATGCAGTAAGATTTGTTTAATAAAGTATGAATTGCCATATTATTGGCAATCCCATGTAAGGGCAGTCATATAATTCTGTCTGCCATGCAGTTAAATTTTTGGGGACTGAAGCTCAAAACAATGAAGATAACTTGTATCTAGTGGTTTGCAGAGTTTTGAAGATAATTAAACTTGCAATCCTTAGTCAGCCTTAGAGTATGGTTCCCCACCAAATCAATTTTATGTTCTTTAATGTAGGAATATGACCATTTAGCTTTGATATAAGACAGATTTGATCCCTCTCCCCAAACTCTCTCCTAGCGTTGCAAAAACACTTACTTATGTGTGCACACACACACACCATCACCCCCCCCCGTCAATATATATACACATGCATATTGATCATACAGCATCCATTGACCATGGCCTTTTTAAATGTTCCTGACTGCTTAAGAATGTAGCCTCATCATGGACTGGGCATTCAACAGCTGCTCTTTTGTGGCATATATACTAGTACCTTGCCCCTGGCACTTACCTTCTGAGCACTTACCAGATGAAGTTGTCTTTTTCATTCCGCTGCCCCACAATGCTATGAAGAGGAACAGTGGACACACTTTGTTGTGTTCTACTGTCGATAGAAAGCTTTATTCCTTTTTTAAAAATCTTATTTGATCACTTATTGACTCAATCATGCAAAACAACTTCAAGAACTACATTTTCTGCACTACCATTCACTTAACCATCAGTCTCAATATCAACTGCATAGAACTTATACCACTTACCTCGTCATCAAGGAGAATAACTATCTTCACATTTGTTTGATAATGTCTGGCTTAAATAAAAGCAAGAGTATTTACGCAGCATTCAAAATACAGCATTGACTCAGTGGAAAGCAACAGCTGAAATGGACATAAGTACTGATGTAATATTATTATCATACCAAATTTACAAATATGTAAATGATGGTAATATTTTTGTTCAGAGGTGTGATAATAAGAATTTTTTTTTTTTAATACCTTTTTTTGAAATTTTCTGTCTATCTCAGTTTGAAGAGTTTTACAAGAAAAAATTCAATGGCAGGAAGTTAACATGGATGCAGTCTTTAAGTAATGGTAAGTTACATTGTGCAGAAATTAATGTGACTTTAAAATCACATGATATAACATTAATCTATCTATCAATGTTTTCCAAAGAGCATTGCTTTTGTAGATGAGCATTGCTTTTTTTTCAGTTATTTAAATTATAAACATTAAAATTTTAGTGCTGAATGGAGCTTTTTCACTTTGACAACTTTTCATCAAAATAAAGGCCATACATATTTAAAGTCCATAATATTAACCTTTTAAAGATTAGTATGCAATGAAAGCTGTAATATAAGCCTTATTGATGTCAAGGTGGCTCACACAAAGAGGAATAATTAGTATTATTAATTTTCATGAAAGATGCTTGGCACCAAGCTTTGACAACACAATAGTTCTATTTTAAACAACATAATTAATGTGGTTTTAATGCAGCTTTATTTTTCTCTGTGTCTCCAGTGGAGCTGAAATTGTGTTACCTAAGGAAATCTTACATTGTGACAATGAGCACATTCCAGATGGCGACTCTCCTCCCATTTGAAGACAATGACTCATTGCCATTCTCAGACATCAAAACATCCACCAATCTGCCAGAAAAAGAACTCTGCAAACAATTACAAACACTTGTGGATACAAAAATTCTTATGTGTGATGATGTAAGTCTCTTTCCTTTTTTTTTCCAATAAAGTTAAATGTCTAGAGGCTAGTCCAAATAACCCAGAGGTAATATTATGAATATTTTAATCGATTTAAAAAGCTTACATGTGCATTCTAAAATAAACTAGATACTCACATTTTAATTTTATGCATGATCTAAACATTTAGTCTTTTTAAAAAGCGTTAAAAACATGAAAGAAAGCAAATTTAATTATTTTTCTTTCTCAACAAAATGTTATTTGCAACCTTCGACTTATTAGACATTTAAGTAGCATATATTTGCAATTATCCCAAAGTCTCAAATTTGTTCTTTCTGTTGGATATTTGCTAGAAACTTGAGGCCCAAGTTTTTACTTTTCCTAAAGTCAAATTATAAAATGCCTTATCATAAGACTAAGATTTATTACATTTTTTTTATTTTGGACTTTGAGGCCCTCTCTTAAAAATAAACGTTTTTTTTTCCAGAGCACCGTAAATGAAAAATCAGTTCTCACTTTGAATCTGACATACAGCAACAAGCGAACAAAGTTTAAAATCATGGCAGCAATTCAGAAGGAAACACCTCAGGTAGATTTTTGTGTGTGTGTGTGAACAGGTTTAGCCATGTTTCATTTCTTTGAGATGGCACACATATTTGTGGAGTGATTTTAGTTTTATAAGTTTAAAGTATACAGTGTGTGAAATGAATAAGTTTAGATCGGTCTGAATAATCGCTCAGTGGAGTAAAAAAGAAAAAAAATAATGGAGTACTTTTCACAAATAAAAATACAAGATGTCAAAAAGAGAAATTAAACCTTGGACACAAAGAATAAAACAAAGAGGTTATACGAAGAGAAGATGGCACCAGAACATAGCAGAACTCTTTGAAATGGAGGCGGCACAGAACAGAACTGTTTTAAGAAAGGCTGAAGTGAAGGCTACATACAGAGTCAGACATGCTACTTGAGGTTATAGTTGGAATATATTTGTGTTTAAAATGTTAATTACCCTTACTTTGGTAAGAAAGAAAGAAATAGACATGTTTTTGAACGATTCAAAACAATTTATACTTGTATCATATTCAAAAGTTCAGCATAAGAATTTTAGTAAACAATGTCACCTTAAAGCTTTGCATTTGCAAGCCTGATCGATATTTATGGCCAAACGAATTCATTGTGTGGTCAATTAGGTCCTGCAAGGTCAGAGAAGGATAAACAGCATGTGGGATTAGGTAATTCATAATTAGTGGGAACCATTCAGATGCACTGTTGGTTCATAGATTTGTATTTGCAAGTCTGATCCAATTATACAATACTTACCAAGGTGATTGAGTGTATGATCATAGATAGATAACTGGACATAGGTTTATATTCATTTATTTTCCTCTGAGCATCTGGCATTGAAACACCAAGCCAAAACCTTTTTTTTTTTTTGTCTGGATAATTGGCCAAAATTATTTTATTCAAATACAATTTTCAAATGATACAAATTGGGTTTTAGGTATTTGAAATCCTAACCTGGATCAAATTGACAATGAGGTCAGTTTTAAAAACTAAAGTTTATGTTTTTAATATTTGTATACTTAACTTCCAAAAGTTATCCAAGAAGGTACATTTTTAAAAATTAAATTTATAGAAAATCAGTATAATCACACGTAAAACAAAGCTAAGAGGATTTTGGTCCCCTAGATCTAAATTTTTACTTTTATTTCCAAAATCTTAACGATAATATAAATTTCTATTAAAAAAAAAAAAAAAATTCACCATATTGGGTTTTCAGGTTGCCTAGTCAATTTGCTTACTTTTTAAAACATTCTCAATATCAATAATGGATAGGGTTGAGTTACGCAATGCAAAAAGATTTAGACAGAGGTTTTTTACTCTGGGGAAATTGTTACCATGCTTTCCTAAAAAAAGTATCCTGGTTAGATGCAATCATGTGATAAATTAGAATAAGTGTGTGCTTCCAGATTTTTTGCTGTTTTTTTCCTGGTGTTGGCCAAGTTATTTTTTTATTATTTTTTGCTCACAGATCTAATCTATATTATCATGCTGAAGAGTATCTTTATTTTCGTTATATGAATGGTGTATTTTTACGTGCTAAATCGAGTTCTCCTTCAAATTAACAATGATCTTTATGAAAATTATTTGACTCTTAGTTTTGCAAAAAGACCTCTTTGAAATTATCTATTAATAGTGAATTTTTGCAGTGATCAATCAATGGGAACTCTGTCGCGAATAGAAGTGAACAAAAAGAAAATTAAAAATTGTTTAAATGTGCAAGTTTCATTTGATTTTTATTTACCTCATTTGACATAATGGTGAGAAGAATATGTTCCATTAAGACTTATACCCTTAAATTGATCCTTTTCAAGGGGATAGTGGAGAACTGTTTAAAATCGTAAAAATTTGTAAAAAGCATACCTCTTATCAGGTATTAACATTTTTTCTTGAACAGGAAGTAGAGAGCACGCATTCGGCTGTAGATGAAGACAGAAAGCTATATTTGCAAGCAGCGGTTGTGCGAATCATGAAAGCCAGAAAAACGATAAAGCACAATAACCTGATTCATGAGGTGAGCCATTTATATAGTTGGTTTTTATTCTAGCTCTATAAGATTTCTCCTGGCATAATTTTGTAATATACCCTTGCAAAATGAATTGATTCAAGAGACTTCAAAACAATGTTACGTCATTGCTACAATCTACTTGCTGACTGCAAACTTTTGCAATAATTTCTATTTGATTCTACCTTCTCTGATTCAGAATAACTGGTTATTCCATGCATCAACATCAATAATTATGAACTTTTAGTTTAGTCCCTGTATTCCCTTTGGTTTAAAATTCAGTATTTTTTGTTTTTACAATGATGAAAATTAAAAGAAAACTCAGGGACTTCATTTGTATCTTGTATTACATAAACAAACACAAACTTCTTTCTCACCAAAAGAAAAAAAAAACCTAAAAGAAACGCATAAATAAATGAACAAACAAAAATGTATATTTCTCATAATTTCTCTGAACTAAATTGTTAAAAGTAATGAAGCTTAGGTCCTTCAGCATAGTTTTAAAATTTATACCTCTGTCTCTTTTTTATATTTTTCTATTCAAGGCTGCTATAATTTTCTATTCACAAAGGCATGCTAGCCAATCTTGATTTAAGGATATCGCCTGCCGGCTGACCCAGATCATGAAGGGCAACGCTTCTTTTCATGAGTTGCAGGCTTTTTCAGAAAATTTGCCAAGAATCGTTTGATCAGCAAGCTTTTTTTGTGTTTTATGCTCTCAGTCATTTATTTAATACTGTTCTTTTGATTCATTGTTTGTTATATTTTACTTTATAGGTGATCAGCCAGGCACGTAGCAGGTTCACACCCAGCATCAGCATGATCAAGAAAAGTATTGAGACACTCATAGAGAAGACATATCTAGAAAGAGTTTCGGGTACTACAGATGAATATAGCTACATTGCATAGCATGATCATAAACTATTCTCTTTGTAAATCTGCTGAGTTGTGTGCAAATAAACAGTTATAACAGCAAAAAAGGAAAGAAAAGAATGAAAAATTTCAGAAAATATGGCTCTTTTACCCTAGTAAAATTTTTCTTGATGTTGTTTTTTTTTTTGTTAAATGATGCAAGTGCAAGCCATAATTTGTGTAGAGTCACCAAATAGGAAATGATTTGAGGCAAAAATATGTTTTAGTGTAATTATGAATTTTATGTATTGTAAATCGTTTGCCGAGTTGTGATTAAGTTATTTCAAACACTGCCAGTTACACAAAAGTTACGAGACAATTGCAGCCCTTAATATTAAGACACTGGCACTGCTTATCGCATATTGTCATTGTCATGGCATTTAGCATTTTGCCCTCTGCATATACTCTTGTAAGTCAAGAACTGATCATTATAAAGATATGTAGGCTATATCATTTGAAAGTTCTTTTTGAGATGCAACTGATGAAATGCTATCTTAATTCAACAGAGTAAATTTAGAAATGGCAAAAAGGGAATTCATTTAATAGGACATTGATATCTTTCAAGTACTTGCGAATAAGCGCCCACAGTTGAAGTTTAAAAATTAATCAACAGAAATCACTTATTCTAGAAATTAATACTTCCTACATGATTATTATATGTACTCCCCTTCAAATGGCTGATGGGTTTCAGCCAATAATACTGTTGTGGCTCTCTTTTTCTTGCTAATTACAGATTTGACTTTACAAAAGGCAAAAAAGAGTTTTATATAACTTTAATGATTTGACGGTACGCAATTTGTTCAGGACAAACTGGATGTACATGTGGCATTTTTAAAATAAATTTGATTACAATTTTTTTTAAAAATTATAATATGTTATTTTTATTTAATGCTTATGAAAATATTATCTGACATGGGTAAAAAAGTCAGCCATTTATAAATTGCAAGGAAATTTTATTGTAAACAACGGAAACAATTAGTTGTTTCTTGTTTTTTTTTGTTTTTTTTTTTTATAAATTTATACTATTGTTAGAGTAACAGAAGTGTTAAATGTGGGCTGAAATTTCATTTCATACTTAGTGCTTATGACTATATTTTAGCCCCTTCATCTTTGCACATTTTCCATCCCTGTTTTCTAGATCTAAATGTAATTTAGGCAAAAGATACAAGACTAAATCTAAATCCAGACTAGATTTTCCCAGATCAAAGCTATAAATATGGATATATGGATTTGAGTATTAAATTCCAGTCTTCCTAAATCAGCAGTTACACAGACACTATTATTGTGTTGTCTATATTTAAAACATGGCAAGACAGATTTCAAAGGGAAATCACACAATAGGCAACAAGGTGGCTGTGTTGAAGAATATTTGTGAAACAAAATACTTTTAAAGCACAACCAATGTTTATGTTTGTTTACAGTTTTTAGGGTTTATGTTTGTTTACAGTTTGTTAGGGTTCTGCATTACAGATCGTACAGCATATGTCTGCAATGCAGAGGTTAACAAGCCCTTTAGCCTGTTCATTGCAGAGCACTGGTCAGATGATCAGAGTGATTGATATATGGGGGGAGGAGGGGGTTGAGTGTGTAAATTTTTTTGCATCCTCTCTATAGTGGTAGACAAAGAATATAGATCAGCGAAGCGCTGTTCAAATCGCTTTATTTTCTGTTTTGTATTTTTTTTTCCAAAATGATCCACATTTTGTACATATAAAAATATTTCCTTCTGAAAAGGTTTCAACGGCATTAAATTTTATAACTGTCCTTGAAGCTGGTTTTATGTTACGTAATGACTCCTAAAATGCTATGATCAAATTGGAAATGGAGTAGATGCAGAGGCGTCTTTTTTACATTTTTTTCCTACTTCCGTCACTGTCTTGTTGAGAAGTACTGCCCTATTTTTAATTGATCGTTTTTTGTAAGTTCATTCAAGGATTTAAGCTTGGGTCAGATTTTTTTTTTTTCACACTCAAAAGGCGCCACATATATTAATCGCAATGATATTATCACTGTGCTCTTTTTGGTATTGTACATTAACATCTTTTTTGGCAATTAGTATGAAGAGAGAAAATAGAGCAGGAATAGCATGCATATGGTTTGTGTGCTTTAATGATTCTTTGTAGTATTTTATCACAAATTAAAGGTCAACTGAAAACTTTCTTGAAAAAAATTTTGATTCTTCCTCTCTTGAAAATAATTGAATAACAAATGAAAATAAAGTTATACATTTACCATTTTTGCAAAAGTTACGATTTAGGCTTCCTTTCAAGAGAGGGAAAACCTGTAAGTAGAACCTTAACATCTCCTTTATGAAAATTCGTGAATGGTATAGCATGTAAAGGATAGCTATCCCAAAAAGCTTTTTTTTTTTTTTTTTTTTTTTAATTAGTGCATTATTGTACAATTGTTTCTGAAATCGAACAATATAAAAGATATTTATGTATCTTCTGAAGCTTCTTGCTAAGGAAGATTTTGTAGTTTTCATTTCTCTTTTACTGATGCAGCCAAGATGATGTCATGACATTAAGTAGGAACCAGATTGTCCCTTTTTTTTTTTTTTTAACAATGCAATCGAAAAAACCCGAGAATTACAAGCAGGTTTTCAGTGTTACCAACTAAATCAGGCCATAATTACTAATGAGATTCAAAATACTGAAATTTTGTATGTGAAAAAAATAAATTTGGCTTTGGACCTGTGTCGATAAAATGATCATATTGCTCTGTAGAGATGTTTGCAAATAAAAATCTTCCTGTATGGTGCGTTCATTCACCAAGGCTTTTGCCTCTGAAATATATTGCTTATTGTCTCTTGACTTTTGAGGGCTATGTGTTTTCCTATCGCTTAATTCTGTGACAAAATTCCTTCACTTTGTAACCAAATTGACTTGAGCTGAAATGGTGTTAAATAACATTGCTATTACCATATTTTTGTTGTATTTGTGGCTCTGAATTTTCCGCGCTACTAATTTTCAAAATAATATTTTTCATCATGATAGAATATCAGAAAACTTTCTGCATGAGCTGTCTGTACTTGTAAAGTAATCAATTTGAATGTATGCCTAGACAGAGAGCGTTTATTCTGTTTGTTTTGGAGTGCCATTACTACAACTTGTACAAGATATGTTTCTCAAAGAATGTAAATTGCAAGGCTGTGTAACTGTTGGTTTTTATGTAGTTTTTTTTTTTTTTTTTCTTCTTTATGCAAATTAAAATGTGCGAATAGATGGCTGTTACTGATTTTCTGCATTTAAAACATTTCCCTTTTTTTTTTTTTTTTTGGTTTTGCTTCTCCTTTTTAGCATGTAAAAATTTTCACATAAATTTCGTTGGTTAAAAGAGCCATTAATCCGATTTTGTTAAAATTATGTTGTCTCAAGGATGATATAGTATGTCAGCTTAGCGTAACAGTGAATTTTTCATCTACAGTAAAGGTGGTGAGGAAAAAAAACTGACTGGTTGATACATTTTGTATGGATGTTGCCTTGCGTTTTTTTTTTGTATTATTGTGAAGATATATTATTACACAATGTTGAGACTGCATACAAGTACATATGTTCATATAAACCCACTTTTCAAAGTTGCCCACTTGGTCAGACTAATAAAACAGACTTGATTTGCATTAAATTATTTTGTGTTCTTCTTTCATGCTATTGCTGTCTCAAATAATACATCGCTTGAACTTGTGCTGTTTTTTCTCGGTAAAAAAATATTTTTCCATTATGAACTATTATAAATGGAAAAAAAAAAACAAAGAGAGAAAGAATTCACAGTATGTTCAAAATCAGACACGTGGGAAAAATCTGTCCATGAATATCCATAATATTTAATTATAATAAACATTTGATCACAAAGAGCATTTTCTCTCTAGGTGTCTACATCTGAGTGTCAGGAAATGATATAATAAAGGTCATTAAAGAAGAATCTCACTCTAGAAATCTTGTAATCATAAGACAACATAAAAAGTCTATCAAAAACAGACAGAGAGGAGAAGAAAGCTAGGTTCTTAGTTTGATGATATAACTTCTAAGATGATTTCATCAAATGAGTTGTCATTCAAACATGTACCATTCCTAAATATTTTAATCTCAACAGAAATGTTGAATATACGTAATGAAAATCCAAGCCAGACTCAAATAATTGCTTTATAATTGGCTACCTTTTTCATAAAATTAGTTGACATTTTTACAAACCTTTGTACACAAAATAGATTTCTATCTCTTTCCAAAAGAAAAACATAATATGCATTGAGCTTTGTTGGTTTTACTTTGTAATTTTAGTCCCTCAAATAGATAGATTTTATCAGTGTTGAAAGCAGAAAATGATGCTTAAAACTTTTACAGATGCTTTTCATGTACAATTTATCTGTGACATAATGAGAACAGTCTCCTAAAAAATTAAGAACGCAATCAATCATGTTATTGTTTTTGTCTCCCATATCTTCATAGCAGGCCCTCATTTATCCATGTTTAATGTGTTGCTATGGATTTTGCTGTTATATTCTTAGCTTTAATAATGACATCATCCTTTGCTGTTCCATTAAATATTGTTAAAACTGCTTTAAAAATAGCGCAACTCTGTACAAAAAGTGTGGATGGGCTATAGGCTTAATAATAATATTGAGCATTTTGAAAGCATGGATAGATAGAATGTTGGGTTTTATACAAGTTATGAAAGGTATAAAGATTGACTAGGGAATAAGTTCACATTAAGCTAATGGCAAATCTCTCTCACTTGATATAGTTTTACAGCAAAAAATGCAAAAAGTAAGCATCAAGATATCAGCATTAAAAAAAAAAAGAAAAGTTTGGTAGGTCAATAAAAATTCTTAGTTCATTGTGCCCACTTTGTGAGTCAGAAAGAAAATAAAAAGTTTTCAGCTTACTGCTGTTGCATACTAAAAGTGGTCAAAAGCCAGGGTGAAAATGGCATAACTAAAAACGCAAAACATAAAATGGTGAGATGTGATTCCAAACCATTAAATTAGTTTTAACTTTGCTAAAAAGAATTTAACAAGTTTTAATTTATTTTGACTTACACATTTTGATTTGGTCTTAGTGATGTAGACCCATAACTCGACTCATTTTGTAGTTGTGAGTGATTACAAACTATTAAATTATATCACCTGAGCCTTTTCAAAAAAGAATTGTACTCGAACATCAAGTTCTGTGTCCCACCAATAAAGGTTTCAAGACATCAGAGAGCCTATTGCCTTGTAATTATTAAAACTAGAATAATAATTTTTGTGTTGAGAAAACTCTTTTGTTCAAAATACTTTTCAGACATCAGTACCTTTACTTTACCTGTTCCAAACTGTTTAAGAAAAAAGTTTATGATGCAGTATATTCAATGTTTTTCTCAATTAAAAAACTGTTTTCTTTGGCCTCTTAGATGGAAAATACTTCTGCAACAGCCAACTTTGACCTTTAGATGTTTCAATAACTGATCACTCTCCAAATTCTTTAAAATCCGTTTATAAATTTTTCACCATTTTTTATGCATTTACACAATCTAATAAAAGACATCAGAAACTGTGTTATTAAAAGTATGCATTCCAGAAATATGCCAAGAAAACAAAATTCATCTGTTTTAAGACCAGTGATAATATGTTGCATATAACACTTGACAAATAAGAATCTGAGTTTTGTTTTATCTTCTTCAAAAATTTTTTTTTTAGAAAAAAATTGCATATTTGGCGTGGATTCAACATACCTCTTTTTAGCTCTCTCACAGGTGCAAACATTATGGAAAGGAATTTGGACTGTTTCAATGGAACAAAATGTTCAAAATATGACTTCCAACTCATTCAGACAAATTTTGAGATATATGTAACATAATAAAAGTAATAATAGAAAGTTAAACGATGAATCAGTTTTACTTATAAAGATCATCAGTTACCTATGATGTAGCCCTCTACTATGGCTATTTATACCGATTTTTACAGCAAAAGTATTTGCCTTTATAACAAAGTATAATATCTTTGACCAGCTTTCATAATGTTAAAATGCATTCCTTTTTTTGATTCAAAGCATACTATCAATAAATACAGTTCTAGCTACCTCCATTATAGAATACTAACTGAATGTTAAACAAATTATTGTCATACTGCATATATATATATCAGTATCTTTTTGACATACAACAAGAATCAGTTTCTTTAGCATAGCATGGAAACAACAAAAAACATAGCATTACTCACGCAGGTATCACAAAACCAGTGTATGAAGCCACACAGGTACAACACAGAGCAAACAAGTCTTTAAGAGGATTTTGCAAGAACAAAGTTTGTACAGTAAAGCACATCTACAACTTACAAGATATAATTACACTACTCAAATACTGTAATTAAAAAATACATGCCACACTATGGAGACTTGAAGCTGACTTAGTGACTAGAATCATTCATGAGATTTATACAAGACATGAATTATTGATTTAAGATACCGGTATAAATAATGGCATTTAAAGCTGGATTATCTTGTTTAAATAAATTTTTTCTTCAAAATGACTCCTCTTGAATTATTTATGAAATGGTTAATACTTCACACCTTATCAGCTTTAAAAATGAAAAATAAGATATAATTAACGTTTGCTTATCCCTAACTGTCATATTGCAAAAGAGAAGCAATGATGAAACACAAGTCTTGTCCAACTTATAAAAATTTGGCTTATTTATTCATCAGTCAAATACAAGATATACCTTTCACTAATTTCTTTCACCCAATTCAAGCTAGAATAGTTTGACTGAAGACTGAAAATTTTTTTCAAAGGAGCTATGAAAAAAGAGAGATCTTAATTATAATATTATAACTGTTCCATATCCATCTCTCAGATTTTGCTCACTTTAGAGCAAAAGATGCCAGTGTATTTTAACATGAAAAAAAAATTGATGTAAAAAGAATAAAGAGTAAATATAAGCTAAAGTGACACTTGCGTTCTACAATTTTCTCTGAGAGAAAGTGATTTAGCCATTTTAAAAACACTGCACTATCAAAATTACACAATGATGTGCAATGTAAATAATGCATTTCTTCCTTTTTTAATGCTCTTTAAAACAAAAACAAAAAATATGAAATCAGCACCAGTAAAAACATAATAGTTGATACAGTCTATTTAAATAAATGAAAAAAAAAAAAAGCAATTGATCAATAAAATGGGGCCTCTGACTAGATTTGTCAAAAAAAAATGCTCTTTAAGTGTCAATTAATTGTTTGAAAAAAAAATTGATTTAAACCAACTGAGACCTCTAACAAATCAAATTGCAATCATTCCAACAGGATGTGAAAACCGTTGATTGCCTTTTGATTTGCAACTTGTAAATATTTATAACTGCATAAAAAAGAGAGGGAGAGAGAGAATAATTTTTATTAAAAATCATGACAATTCAATTTATCACTTAATAGTTGTGAATAAGTGGAGAAGAAAATTTACTTAATGTATTAAAAAGCTTTAACTTTTTCTTTCATAACTATATGAAGAAATCATCTCTTTTATAGTGATTTTACAGAGGAAACCTCAAAAGCAAGTCTTATTAATTGAATTTGTAATAAATTAAAGTTCTCAAGATGAATTTTTTTCGTCCCTGGCCCTGTTAAATATGATTTCATTATCCAAGATCAATAAGACTTGATTTTCTGAATTTAATGCCAATATCGCAGTGGTTGGCATTAAACAGAATTTTTTTCCTGTTTTTCTTAAGTTTGTTTCATTATCTTTTGAACATGAAACAAATTTCATCTCCATAAAAAGACAACAAGTGAAGTCACTGCATGAAGCAGGCAATATAAGAACGGCGGTAAAAAATTTTCAAAAGGAAAAATACTCCCTCTACCACTCTCTCGATGCTTTTAAAATAGATGGTAAAATTTGAATATTCTTCATTAAAATTTTGGACATTCCCCAATGAATTCAATCTAGAGAGAGAGAGAGAGAGAAAGAAAGAGAGAGAGGAAGGGGAATCACTATGAACATGCTTATAAATATTTTAAAAGTCAAGAACAAAATAAAAAAAATTTAGGGCTTATGCTGGAGCTTTACAATTCAAAATTTCTGATTTTTTGTTATCAGGGAGAAAAAAATGCTAAAACAACTAGTCCTGAAAGTTCAATAATTTCAAACTAAAAATAATAAAAAAAAAAAACCTCGAAGAATAGGAGATAAAAAAAAACCTCATAATCATTTAGTCTCCTAAGTTTTGTAAACAAATTTGATCAACATAGATCATGTAAAATAAAAAGTAGATTTTAGTTTGTGTTTGTGTATGTTGCAGGCATTTGCAATTAGTTAACATAATCTGCCAGGGGTAGAAAATCTAAATAATTTGCATCGGGAACTTTTCCTTGCTACTTAAATCCTGGTTGCTTTTTTAATGAATAAATATGAAAAATATTAAAGCTTCATTCTTACAAAAAGAAATAACTTTGCATTTGCAGTCAACCAACATGAATATGGCAGCTTCACTCCACTTGTTTGAATAATCTTTTACTTTTATAGAGAATCATTAGTTTTATAAAGAGCAGCTTAACAGTTTTGTTTAGGGTGCAGAAATAAGGATATGAACACTTAAATTTGGACTAAAGTCCCAACATTTGTAGATAAATAGTGACTGGCATATTAATAAAACAAAAGAACATAAAAAACTGGACGCAAATAACAGCAGCTTTTACATTATTTTGTAAACTGTCGAATCAAATGAAAAAAAAACTGTATTGGACATCTTAAACGCATATGTTTATATCATTGTGAAGATTTGGTTTATCATTGGTTGATTTTGATAACATGCATCATACATTGAGTAATGGCTCAAATAAAGCTGGGCCCAATTCATCATCATTATAAGCACTTTTCATTGTCAAATATTGTGGTCAGCCGTGAGAACTAACAAAAGTCCCCTCTTTCAGTTTAACTCTTTTTTTTTTTTTCAGACATCTATGTATTTACATTATTTTGTTTTTGAGTAAACAGCATTCAATGTTAGAATAGTATGGTTATCTCATTTTAAAGTGTGTGATCTATACTCAATGACTGGATAAATGAGTTTCTTTTGATCTCTTTGGAGGTGGTGGTGGAGGTTTGGCTTTCTTCCCAGGCCCGGCTGTTCTCTGCTCACTAGATTCTGAGGGGGCCAAATCCATCAACAGTTCTGGTGGCGGTGGAGGAAGTTCATCTATATCCATCATTCCATCATAGTTTTCATAGATTGGATCATGAATAGCATGTGAGCCATTTGTCACAGAGTCGGGGGGAGGTGGAGAGTGGAGGGCGCTTTTTTGAGCCACATCCCCAGATAACCGTGTGCTTTCACTGCGTTTAGGTGGAGGTGGTGGTACAGCTTTCTGAACTTTCATGGACCCATTACCACCTGTTGATGAAGAGCGCCGATGTTGGTTTGGTGCTGCAGGTTGGCCCGCTCGTGCATCCATTCCATCTCCTCCACTTATTGTGCTGCCATGCCCAATATCTGGTTGGTTTCGCTTGGTCAGCTCTGACAAGAAAGGCAGGGAGGGAGACTGGGGAGGACAGCCTGGCATCTCTGCTGCTACAGCAGGATTGACTAGACCAATGCCATGTTGATTACTGTTGAGCCGGGACAAATGGGTGGTGTCTGCTGGACCTGAAGGAGGTGGTGGGGGAGGAGGAGGTGGAGGTGGACCTGGCCTTTGACTTGATGTTTTGGGCAATGTTGGAGGGGGTAGCTTTGGGTTGAGTGGTGGCATTGGTGGAGGCATGGGGATGTGCAAGGGAGAACCTGTAATAGAGTCTACACCACTGAGGGATGAGGTGGAATCTGTACTGCACAGGCGTAGAGGAGGTGGTGGTGGTGCCTGTTTTGGAAGACTTGTCTGTGCTGACGGTGTGTTGCTACTCTTTACAGCAGGAGCACTATTGTCACTTGTAATGGGAGGACTGCTATTACTCTTTGCAATACTAGAAGAGATGTTGCCGCTTGGTTTTGGCAAAGTGGCAGGCGGAGGAGATTTGGCATGAGATTGAGATGGTGCTGGTGAGGCAGGAGAGGATGGGAGTATTGGACCTTGTTGCTTGTGTATCAGCTGATGTTGGCTGATTGAACTGGTGGATATAGGTGGTGGTGGGGGTGGAACTTGCATATGCTGAAGATGAGTTGGTGGTGGTGGTAAAGGTGGTGAGGGCTCGTGATCCATGTGTAGGGGAGGTGGGAGTGGAGGGGGTATGTGACTTTCTTGGTTCCTATCTTCCCCAAACTGAAGGGGAGGAGGAGCTATGGCTGAATAAGAATCACTGGAAGCTTGGACTGACTGTTTTGTTCCAACATTTCGAATCTGGTTGTACAAGGGCTCTAGCTCTTGTCCAAGCCTTGAGTACTGAGAACCATTGGGAACTTTATTGTCATCAGTAACAGGGACATAGACAGGAGTATATGTCGCATCTTCCTTACCCATAGAAATCAGATCTGTCACTGAGGGCTCACTCTTTCTTCTGACATGTGTGTATTGACCCTCTGAGATGGCCGGACTGTGGTGTCTGTTCCGAGTGAGAGTAGACTCACCACTGCTGTCTAATGAGCTTTGCTTTATGGCAGACCGGCCTATATGACCATGCCTCTGGCTGCTCTCAGAGTTTCCTGAACCGCATGATCCACGGCGTTCCTGCATGGATGCTCGTCTTCTATCTGATCTTGCAAATGCTGAAGAGGTAGAGGATGATGACAATGATGATGTACCTCGATGGTGAGTTTCAGCATATATAGCCTCTGCTGTTTCATCCATTGTGACATTGCACATGTCAGCAAGTTGTCTTGTGGTCTCTGTTGTTAGAGGCAGACGAGGCCTCATCTTACCCCTAAAGCTGGCACGGGTTTCGCCACTTGAGTTAGAATCATCACTGGAGTCAGTGGAGGCACTAATGATGGAGTCACGATGTTTGACTATCTGTTCTCCAGAGTCTCCATTGATAATGCTGTGGGTTGCACTAAAAGAGACACGCTTCACCGGTGTCTTATGGCCAGACTCACTTGACATACCAGAACTGACTGAGCCACTAAGAGACCTAAAATGAAAATAGAAACATTTAATTGAAAATGAAGAAATTTTTTATGTAAGTTAAACAGACTGGTAAAGTATGAAGGCCAATTGGTTCTGTAGCATAGTTCTATACTTTGAAATAATATACCAAATAATAGGCCATTATAGTAAAACAAGCTCATTTGAAAATGTATGGTATAAGTTTGATTTGGCAAATAATCTTAAATCATCTGAAAGAAATGGTAGAAAATAAGCTTATTTTAAAACGTATGGAATAATGAAAAATAATATAAATACATTAACTTAAAATACATTGTGACATCTCTGTCAGGGCATGAGATAAATATTTTTAAATTAACTAAGGAGAAAGCAGAATAATATGTAGCTTTCACTGTGATTATTAGTATCAAACATTCATATTATGTAAATAGTCTAATAATGTTGAATTCACTGCAAAATTCATGTGAACTTGTTTTATTTTTTTTCCTTTGAAAAGAAAACAGTATAATTACATTTACTTGACATATATTGCCAGAGCTATTGTAAGGGCAAGAGATGAATATTTTTAATCAGGTAAGGAGAAAGCAGAATAAGATGCAGCTTTTTAATGTGATTATTAGTGTCAAACATTCATATTACATAATCAGTCTAATAATATTGAATTCACTGCAAAATTCATGTGAAATACGCAGGATTTTTCTCATCTTTAGTCTTTTACATTTCCAAAATGAAAATACAACTGTGATAAAATAAAGACATATTTTGCTTTCCAAGTGAAGTAGAAATTCAATGTAATTTTTCTGTTAGGCTTTATGCTGATGAGTTTCAGATAGCGAAAGAAAATTACCTTCCATCCGATGCAATGCCCGACTCTGACCCTTTCCTCGATGGCATGGCAAGGACCTCAATGCTAAGTACATCTTTACTGCTGCTGTTGCTGACACCACCACTACTGCCAGCAGAGGAAGGATTACGAACTAGTGATGCATTGTGCACCTGGATGACAGAATGGCGAGACCCTGGCTCTGGCACAGACATCCGGCTGTCGCTGAGGTCTGCGTGGTTCAGCATCTGACAGAGGCCCTCATCTGCAGCAACAGCTCCAGGCTCTGGTAGCCGTAGATCCCACATAGAGATCTCGTGTGTCAGTCGTTCATAATTGTGTAACATCTGCTTGCCCAGCTGTGGGAATATGAACATAAAGCTGTGT
The DNA here is from genome assembly GCA_019648995.1 of Plakobranchus ocellatus. Taxonomy (NCBI): domain Eukaryota; kingdom Metazoa; phylum Mollusca; class Gastropoda; family Plakobranchidae; genus Plakobranchus; species Plakobranchus ocellatus. The sequence continues at coordinate 3,764,475 of BLXT01007308.1, read as the reverse complement.
CACATTCATTCATAAAGCACAGGATTCAAGACAAAACTTTGATGAAGTGGATATTTAGTAAAAAATGATCTTTATAATATAACCTTCAAATTTCAACCTTTTTTTTTTTTTGAATTTTTTTTGCAGCTGTCTTCTATAACAAATAGTAAGAAGGGAGTCAAATGTGTAACTTAAATGACTTTCTCATAGCAGATATAACTGACCACTAATCGGCTGTAGCTCTGGGCTAAAAAAAAAAGCCATTTTATCATTTCACATTAATAATACTCTTATGTTCAAAGTCCTTGTTTAATCTCACTGCTGTGCAAAATANNNAAAAAAAATAAAAAGAAACCAGATAATTTTATACCTTTAAAAAAAAAAAAAAAGAACTTTAATGCTTTTGGTGATGCTTCAAATTTTTTCGTGCATCATTATTTGCAATACACACAAAACTTCAACAGCCTACTGAAAAAAAGAAAGAGCTTGCCAGATTTACAGCTGCTGTTTAGCATTCTATATAAAATAGGAGAATCTTAAATATTTTGTCTAGGCTGGGCTTCCACTGAAAAATATAAGTCATAAAAGCACATAGCAAAAAAAAAAAAAAAAAGAAACAAATCAGTAAATTTACTAAAATTAAAAAAAAAAATTTTTGAACTAGGAATCCTTACTTTAACAGTCCTTATTCCCATCACCCATTGATCTAGAGCCATCTCAGTCTCTGCACAGAAATACCGTATGTATTTGGAAGTCTTCTTTTGGATCTGTGGGTGCTGTGTTAATACAAAGAAAAAAAATGACAGTTCAAATGTATTTGCTTTTTGTACACAAAGTGCATTAAAACTCTCAGCAGTATTAATTTATACACAGAGGCTAGTCTACATGAAATAGTCTAAATGAAAGAAATACTCTCACCAGAGGCAGGCAAATAAATCTTCAAGATAATAAATCAATTTCAAAAGAGGTAGACTTCACATTATTAAAAACGGAAACCGCCTACTTGGCAACTCATCACGAAACTGGACCAAATAAGAGATTCAGTCTGTCGAGCCTCTTTCTTAAAGTGTAAAGGCGAGGTTAAGTGGGCCTCCTTATCAGAGCATTCCCATTTATTTTTAAGAGGCTGATTGCATACACTCATTCAGGGTTATAAATAATATCTCTTCTTGAACTAGGATGTTCTCATCACTCCTTCAACTGAACTTGCACACACAGAAGGGTTTTAATGAAAGATTATTGTAACCAAGGTAGGCAAAAAGAAAAGAAAAGAGGCCAAAGATTACTTTTATGCGACATTTCTTCACATATATTTAGACAACACTAACATTTGATGATTTTAAAAAGAAAAGAAAGGCCATCTAAAAGAAAAAAAAATACCATTGATATTGTGTGGCAGAATTTTTCTCTTAAAGAATACGGTTGGCACAGAAATAAATTATATACAAATGTGTTTTAAGATCAATCACAAAAAGCCACCTAAGTATCTAGTTTTGACAATTACAAAGTTGCTAAAATGCATTTTGAGGCTTGAAACATATATCTTGAGACATATTGAACCACTCAAATTTTATCATTATAAATTCTTAATTAGTATTTCTTGTGTACACAATTTCTACAGATTATGCCAAAACATTACTACTTTTGCCAGAGCAACATGATTAGAAAAATGTTGCAAATCAAAGTTTCCTGTATACATTATAAACATGCAAATAAATGTTAAATATTTCCTATATTCTAAACATTACTGAAAGTGCTTGAAAAACAAAATGTGAAGTTAAATGTCTCAACTGCAAGGGAACTACATTATTCAAATGCCACTTATGTATTTTAAATTAACAAAACCTATATCATTTACAAACCTTCAGGGCAAAGCAAAAATCTGTTGGTGCATGATATTTTTTCTTCCATCCCAGGCCTCTGTATACCTCAACATAATCAAACTGAACCAGGCAGGCTAAATCTTTGGGATTCTAATATGGGACAAAGACAGAAGGGAAAGTATGAAAACTATTTTCAGTGAAGATATAGTCGCAGAAGAGTTAATTCAGCAATAGATCCATATTTAGTTCAACTAATGAGTATTTATGTCCAATTTTATTCTTCAAATTACAAAGCTGGAAGATCTTAGACAATTCTTTTTATTAAAAAACTGAATATCAATCGTTTTCTCAGTCTGTATTAATTGTTTATAATATTATAAAACTGCCAATGTAGTCTCCTACTTTGATTATTTTGTCTATGACAACTTCCTTACTCTAGACTGGGGCTGACATATAATTTAAGAAATCATATTATTTTCAATTAGAGATGGCTGTCTATCCATTGACAACAGGATTAAATAGTGCTTTTTTACCTTTTTTTTTCTCTTCTTTGTTGGCTATATGATTTTAACTAGTACATAAGCAATATTTATCTATTTAAAGGCATATAAAATTATGTCATGTTTTACCCAAATGCCATTTTTTAAAAATTTCACACACCCCAAATATTTTCAATACTTTTAGTAAAATAAATGAAACATACTTTGCTTGCTTTGCCTTTTGGATTGTAATAGAGGCCCGATGCTCGCAACACAAAGAAGAATTTTTTCCAGGCTTTCTTGCCATCTGATTTAAGGTAAAGAGCACCCTCCATCATCGGGACACAAACGCTTTCTGGGGCAAAAAACTCCTGGTGATAACAAATAGATAAGAAAAACAGGTTGGATCAAAAAAACAGAAGCATTTTTTTAAAATTCAATTTCACTACTCTTAAAGACAAAAACAGATAATAAAGCTTCCTAGTCTTGGAACATTACCTTGTCCTCCCATGGGCCACGTCCAAGACATGCTGCATGAACAGTCGAACAATTGAGTATTTTCAAGGTTTCAAATTTTTAGGAAAGGAAATAGAAAGAATTTTTTTGGTCCTTGCAGTAACTCTAATCATTCAAATCTTCCAATTTGGACTGTATATGAGACTGCAATTGTTTCCTTTTTGAATGAAACAGCATGAATTTGAAGAGAAAAATTTAAAGAACTTTTGCTGGGTCACTAGCATTTGTAGAACATAGTCAGATCTAATAGATTGAGGATACAATATAGTTATTCTCACTTGTATAAGTTTGTCTTTTTGAGAAGCACTGAGGGGCCCTTGCTTGGATCCACTAAGATTCATCAAGTATTTCTGTGAAAAAAAAAAAACAGTGACACAAATGAAATTATATTGAATATAAGAAGAGATCCTTGAGCGTCATTCATGTTTTCAGATCAAAATGAAGCACAGGCATAAAAATCCAAACCAAGGAATCAGCAACAGTATTGAGGTAAAAATTAAAATAATTTATATAACATTATACATTGTAAAATAATTGTGCAAAATCCAACACAATTATTTAGACTAGAGGAAAGCTTTACAGAATTTATTTGTTCCCTTGATTATTGGCTCATTACTGAACATTTATTCTTTTGTACATTATACTATGGCGTAATGCGTTTTAAAGTGTAAGGAAATACATGTATAATGTGGTGACATTCTTCATGTCTTTTTTTCTCCTTTTTTACTCTATATGTATCTCTTTTTCTCACCTCAGGGTTCCTGAAGAGATCATATTTATCCATCCTGTCCTCAAACATGATTTTATTCTTGGAATCACGAGTCCACATAACCATACTTTCAACCAGAGAATCATGATCCTCCAAAATTCGTTCTATGAGTAAATTGTAAAGAGATTTAAGAAAAAGTGAATTTGAGATGAGAGCTTTACTTGTAAAGAATGATAAGTTGATTACAAAGGTAAAATGTGAAGGAGATAAGAGATCTGAGCTTGACTTCAGAGTTAAATGGTAAACAGAAGGAATAGATACAATGGCTGCATGTGATGCATTTTGCTTATTTGGTTCATACAGTGAATTCATTATATACTCGGTGCTCTTGGCTTTACGGCCTTTATTTGGTATAACATCAGCTTCCTTTTGCCCTCATGGGACTGATGGTGTTTAGAACATGTCTTGCTTTTTGCGATGAAGCCCACTCACTTCTAAAGAAATCACATTATTTCCAGGTTTCAGTTAATCTGCTATGGAGATCACAGTATTTTCAGGTCTCAGTTGGTCTGATACTTGAAAGGGAATCAAATTCACCGCACCCAAAGTGGGAAGAATATTGTAAAAAAAAAAAAAAAAAACAATAAATAAATGTGTCATGTTGTCATTAGAAACTTTGATGATTGATTGATGAATGAACTGATTATGAGAGATGTCTGGCTATTATCTGCGATACATAGAGAATGAGTGAGATCATCTCTAAAGAGTAAACACCTACCCATGAGCAGCTCTGGCATGTGCTCAACCACGGCCAGCTTGTGATTTAGACGGACATGATTCTTGTCGGCAAGTTGACTGCACACCTGAGACACAGACATCTTCTCATCCACCAAAATGCTTTTGCTGCTACCGTCTTTGGCAAACGCTCGCACAAATAGCTTGAAAGGCAATAAAGATATAAAGTTAATTTAAAAAACAATCGTTCATTACATAGTGTGATTTCTTGAATATCACAATGGATTTGGGTCAATTAATACTAATTAGTACTTATACATTATTTAAAGAAGCGGAAGAAAATAGAGAACTGAATGCTAGGATGTCGACAGTCGACAGTTTGATTTTGCATGTTCCTTTGAGTGTGTCTAATAATTTACGCCCTTCGCCTGTCTGGTAAAAAGATAGAATTAGCAGAATGAAAAAGATTTATACGCCAATGGAGGGACCTTTTCAACACTTATGTTTAGTTGAAGAAGTTCGCAGAAAAAAGTCTCTGGTTTAAATTTTAAAGGCATTGCAAAAGCCAGTAGTTCCACAAAAATAAATTATTTCCCTTTTGACAAGCCACTTGTGTGGTATTTTTTTTTGCTTTTTGTTCAATGACTGAGGTAATTTAAGTTGTAATATCATTGGTTCTTCAAGTTGTAAGGTCATTGGTATTCGATAGAGGCAAAAGAAATAATCATCTTGTCCTGTATGCATTACTAAAGAACAAAACGAAGTCGTGCTTTTTTTCCCCTTCAAACTTATTTCAGTGGGGTGTTCATCAACACAAGATATTTCATAGATTAATAAAAAAAAATAGACTTTTACAATAAACAAATGTTAAAATAATCTCAACAGTCAAAATAATAACCTGGGCAGCAAAAATTTACACAAACGACAGTCACGTAAATAAATAATATTTTTCCACATCGAAACTATATGGCGGAAAAAAATCTCGATCTTGGCCAAATGATTTTGACCTTTCAGAAAAGATCTACATACCTTTCTTATCTTGGCCTCTCGAATCTTTTCCAGAGCGATGCGAATTTTTTCTGCCTTTGCCCGCGCTATCTGCTCTTCCTGTAAAAAAAAAATTGGAAACACAGATAATTTAGAAACAAGACAGCATTTTGAAAAACCCACTTGTTCTTGATTTAGATATAACCTGTAGAAAGAGCTGGATTTAAGTTCAATACAGAAAGGTCCCGAAGGAAAGGGCAGGTCGTATAAAATTTTGATACCACAGTTCTGTTGCATTTCATCAAAGGCATTTGACAACCCTCTATTGATCTGATGGCTTTGGTTGCTCAGAAGTCACTATACTCGCCCCATTCTTTGTATGGACGTAATGTCTTGAGTTTGAGACGCAGGCCGACGAAGGCAGAAAAAAAGGCCTGACAACTGATATTACAAAGCAAGTACAGTTTTTCTGCCCAAGGCGAGGAAAATGTGGAATTAAAAGATTTAGCAAGCCTAGGATCTCTTTGTCTATGTTAACCTTCTTTAGAATAACAATTTGATAGTGCAAGTCTCGCTTGATGAGCAGCAACCCTCACTAAAAGAGTGATAATCATTAGGAAGGCGGAATCAGTACACAAACTGGTGAGTTAATTATTTAGCAGAATAGCAAATGTATGTTTGTGTGCGTATAAGGAGAAAGAGTAACAAAGATGGGAGAGAGAAAGAGAGAGAAGGGTAGGGAAGAAAACATGATTTTTTTAACCTTGTTCTATCTATGCGTCTATAATACCTGCCCATAGCCTGATAAATTATTCTTGTAGACATTTACAACGGAAACATCAAACACTGCCATTTCCTGTGTGCACCATACTTTAATGGTTTTTTTTTTTTTTTTTTTTTTGCCCGACAGCTGCTTTGAGTTAATGTAGGTGACTGGAATGTCTTATGCCGCTCCTCTGAACCTTCTCCATACACTCATCTACACAGCTGTTACACTCCTTTAATCTCTCACACTCACGTTTTCGTAAGTTATTCTGGGCCAAAATATTTTCTTTCTGCAAGACGGGTAGTTCAACTTTAGAGACAGTGTTAACATTACAAGTGGGTTTGAGCACATATTATATAAACTTAACTATCATATGATAAGAATAATCAGATTTCAATTTTTTTTAGGGAAGACCTCACGATCATTTTAGTATGGAGGAGCTTCATATTTTCATAAGGAGCACCATTCTATACATGGGCCAAAAATCGCATTTAGATTTTTACAGGTGAGAATCAGATGCACATCATCAAATCTTCAGCATCACCATAACCATTCATTGCCTATTCCCAGGTTGAACGTTGCTTCTTGAGCCTTCGCAGGGTTCTCATGCCTCGTTACCCTCCCTCTTTTTCAAGTTTCAAGATAATAAAGATATAGATTTTCACGGTGATCTGTGGTGTTTGATATGTCTGAAAAAGTAAAATTCAAATTCAAATTCTTAAAGTGTTTGACAATTGCTTGTAATCTTATGCCTTTATTTATTTATTTTTTTTTTTTCGTACATAAGGTCCCCTTTTTTCTTTAAATGTATTTTGAGAATTTCTATAACATCTTATTCAATTTTTCAAACTGTGATCTATATCATTTTCTGTGATATATTAAAAACATTCATACATTGCAGTAGAAAAAACGACGCATTTTGAAAATCACGATTCACGATTTCAACATGGAAGCCACACTTTTTCCTACATTTACAGTGTTTAAGTACTTGCTCGCCATTTGAAAGTGGATAATCTTAAAAGTTAGCCAATCCTTTGTTACATGAATTTTTTTTTCTCCTCCTATTCTATGCTAGATTCTATAGAAATAAAAAAATAATCACTTGCTTTAAGGAAGAAGAAAAAATGATTACGAGATCAAACTAATATTCAAATGGATAACAGCGATAGCACTTTACCATGAAAATTAACACCACATATCATGTTCCAACAGAAGATTTTATAGGTACATTTTTCATGTTAAATATGAAGACAAAGGCGCATGAAACAAAGACGGCAAGAAAAAGCAATAGACTGACAAATAAAAAGATAGACAGAGCGTTAGGTCGACAGATAGAAAAAAGAGATATTCTGGCAGACATGCAAACAGACGGACAGACATACAGGTAGATAGATAGATAGATACCGATAAAATGATAGAAAAGAGAGAGAGAGAGAGAGAGAGAGAGAGAGAGAGAGAAGAG
>BLXT01007308.1:3565511-3577237 GCA_019648995.1 Plakobranchus ocellatus | reverse complement strand
CTTTCAGCTTGGCTTAGTCCGTATTCGCTCTGCTGCAAGCTGTTTCTTTCAATATTTTTGTCTGTCACTTTGTTTTCATTTCTAGGCATCTTTAATGACTTAATGGCAACAAAATACAGGAAATTGTATTTTGACATCAGTTTAATAAATATACACACTCTTAATACAAATATATTAACCATTTGTTAAGAAAGAAAACGATTCTTGACAACATTATGATGCATTTTGTGACGTTATTGACAGAGAGATAGCGACTGTTTCGTAAAATCTATAGGAACCTTTTATAGTTTGTTCAAATCCATCGCCGATGCTCGCCTCAAAGGCCAAAACCACCAAGGAATGAACTGGTTATACGATATAAATTAACATTTGATTTACTATGGTTTTCTAAATATTATAGCAAACAATTTGTTAGAAGGCTCAAGCGAGCAGAAGACAGGACCTTAACTATAGAAACGCATAAACATTTTCTAAACAACTCAAACAATTTGAGGGCACAAAGTCTGATGTCATAGTCGATACAAATAATATGTGCCGGGAGAAAATGCAGACTTGCAAAACTGATTCTTTTTCACGAAAGAAACCTGAGGACTAAACTTTTTTTATTTCTTTTTCATTGTTATGACTTTTTTTTTCTTTTAATTAGACAAACAAGTGTAGAGAAACTCTCACAAGTTAGTATAACGAACAACAAATAAGCATGTCGTCTAATCTTTTATCAAACAGCAGAGGTAAAAAAGCTCGACTTTAAGCTCTGGAAAAGAGTTTAAGGAAAAGATATTTTTTAACGAGGGCAATGCATATGTCCAGTTGAATACATTAGGATGATTGCAGGAAGCAAGCAAGATTAATTTTCTTCCCTACATTTTTTGCGAGTTTGCTATTCTTTCTTGTCACCCAACATGTGCTTTTTATTTGAATAAATAGTGAGACTTTAGTGCTTACCTTGTTAATGACCGTGTCTTAAAACGTATGTTTTCGCTTTTATCCCCTTTATTAGCTTGTTAGCCGGGAAAGTAAAAAAGAAAAAAGACTTTTAAAACAATAATGTAATAGAGTAATGTAAGGGAGACAGACAAATCGACTTAGCTCTTTGAAATAATGCCATTTCTCTCTCTATAGTCATATGCTAATTTATGAGATGCAATCTATAAACGGATATTGATCTCATCACATTTGTCCTCACTGATAGTATTTGGATTGTTTTTTTGTTTTTTTTTACTTCTAACTGATAGTACACATTCAAGAAAATTTCTAAATTTCTTTTGAAATACCTTTCCAATTGTTCATTTTCAACATCCATTTAGCTTTATTAATATAGTCAAAAACATTGTTCAGTACAATTTAGCTGCCTTCACAGATCTTATTAAATTTCCGTATGGTTTTGGGTTGGTTTTTTTTTGTTTTTGTTTTGTTTTGTTTTGTATTTGTACACACAGAAATGACACTATCAATTATTACTGTAGTTTTATATATACTCTTGCTTCTTCAATACTAAATCATTGCATAATAAACATTGTAATTACAATTTCGATATGCTTTTTGATCATAGAGGCGAAACGTTTCAATATAATTTTGCCGTTGTGTCAATTTTTTTTCAAAAATAACCTTATATACAAAAAATATGTAAAATTTCCATGTAGCGACACTTTTCTTCTCTTTTCTTTGAAAATTTAATTCAATTGCCATTACATCGTAGATTTTATAATTGTTTCTTGTGTTTCATGAGTGTTGATTTTCATCATTTATATTTAATTTACTAATGAGATACTTTTTTTTTCTTTTTTTTAAGGGTTTGTGTGTGTGTGTGTGGGGGGGGGGGGNNNGGGGGGGGGGGTATGCAAGTTGCTGTTACGCATAAGTCCCCACTTTTGATTTTTCTGCTTATGAAACGTAATTCCTAAGCACTGTTATCTTACTATTATCTTTAGAGCAAGATTCAAGACAGGGCTAAACATGTTACATGCACATCTCCACTGACATACTGTAGCGGAGGGTATGATGTATAGACAATACTGGCTTAAGTGTGACGTTATCTGTATTAGAGCTGGATCATACAGGAGCTTTAGAAATCTTTTTTTAGCTCCAGACGAGATACTGTTGTGGAATAACATCAGGAAGGGATAGGGGATTAAGGTGTTTGTAGGCAAGGACCCAAATGCAAGGTTATGTATGCACTGCACCTCTCGTGTTTTTTTTTCAATCTCCATGTTTCTCTTTCTTTTGTCCTTACTATCCTCGTCTTTCTTCCAGTCTCTGCTCCGATTTCTGTTTCTATCTCAATCAATGGATGTATAAATCTATAGATCTTTTCATGTGTCTGTCTATCCCGATAATCATTTTTTTTTAAATCATGCTTGTGAATATGTATATATATATTCAAGTATATGCATGTGTGTGCATGCTTATCTGAACATATTTATATTTCTAAAGCAGTTGTCAGCCTTAAATCTATCGGCCTATAATTTAAAATTAATTATTCATCACAATGCTTTAATCTCATAACTTTTTTACTCCTATATTGTAAAGTTCCTAACCACAGTAGTCATCATATACAAAACGGCATGATATAAAAAGCTGTACATCAGCAGCAGATTTGATTACGCGTACGAAAGCAAATGAGGAAATTATAAAATTTCGCCTCATAACGCATATCGAAGGTTAGCAGATTTCACTCTGATATCGAGTGTCACAAGGAAGAAAGTCTACTCTAAGTATTCTAATCTCGTTTTCGAAATTCAAACCCACCATTCATAGTCATCATGTTTATCAATTTTTAATTTTTTTTTTTTTTTTTTTTTTTGCATTTCCCGTACACTTTAGTTCCAATAAACCGTATAAGCAATTTTTTTAAAGATATAGCAAGGAAATCGAGAAGCTGCAAATTTTATCTTTAAGAAATGTCTTTATTTTACAATACTTCGATAAAATTACAGATCTTATCCTCAAATTGCTTCTAAAACATTCGTTTCTATTAATCGTAAAAGCATTGCGAACGTAATGAAGCACTTTTGAATAGCAACTAATTTCACACAGAAACAGCTTATGCTAGAAGAACTTAAAAATGGCTTTGGCAGATTTTTTTTCTTTTAATGTGTGTGAGGAAAATAAATAGGGTTTCGCCGAAGCAGATTTTTAAAAAAAATCAGCCCATCAATCAAAGAGCTGTCAAAACTTTGTTTAAGAAAACGAAGAGTCTCTTTATTCACTTTTTGAAGGATGCAGGGGCTTTACCTTGGGAAAGAGATTAATTGACTCTATAAGCATGAGCATATAAATCAGTAAAATTTATTAGCGTTGCTTGTTTCTGGTAAAAATTATTTTTATCTATTCTATGTGAAGTATTATGCTTTGATTTCCAGGCAGTTCTTAGTCTATCACAAGGATAACAGATAAATTGTGACATACATCTTCCATCTTTTTTTTGTCAGGTCCATAGACATCTGTTAATATCTCTTAGTTGTCTAGAGTACCAAACGCTAATTCTTTGTAAGCTTGATCATATATCCGGCCATTTCAAGATGATCTCAGGCTTTAAGGCCCTCATCAGGATAGGGCGTTGGTAGAGATCTTGAACTTAAACCGGCAGCAGAAAGGTCTTTGCAGATCTTAGAGCCATTTAGTCAGAAATTGAGACACTCGTGCTCCCTTTTGAAAGCGAACAATATAAAATTATATGCAATGTCAAAAGGGTGTAGATCAAATCTCTTTTCGCAGATGATTTAGTTCAGTCATATTTTTTCTCTCAAAATCAAGGAAATGCTGAAAAAAATGAGGTACCATTAAGTAGACTCGCCTGGCTACTTTGACACCCTGTTGTTGCACAATCATATCTGCATTCTACAATATCTACATAAATTGTTAAGTCAATAAAATAGAGGTCTGATTAGTGGGGGGTATAGATCGAACATTTTCTTCTGTCTTGTTCAGCAATGTTCCCTGACCGGTTGATCGATTTAGCATTAATACTCTAGAATAGTTTAGGCATTATCTTGTTATAGAAAATATGATATGATATAGTTTTTGCCTAAAAGTCAGTGTCAACATAAGAGACTGTTCAATATTTTTGATAATTCCCCTGTCTGCCAAGTTTCCTTGTCGGTATTGAAAAAGTTTCTCAAAATGTTCCTTTCAGCTACAAAATCCACTTTTTTCATTAACGTTAGTGCTAATGTATCTCGTGCTTTCTGAGCCAATCGGATTTTAAGAGATCCATATTTTGATGAAATCAGATCTGACATTATGCTGTTCTATTTATCAAATAAATTGGAATACTTGAAAGCGTTAATATTCCCGACACTTTCTTCCTGTCGGAAAGCTGACTATGCGTCTTTGCACAAGTAGAGAGGATTCATAACACAATTTGTGTTATAGATACGTGAAAATATCAATTCCCTAATCTTACTTTACATGGCAATTGCATGGCACCTAATTTATTCTTTACTGATGTTTACATCCACTCTAAAAAACTAAATTAAACTAAACAAAGTTAAAAATATTTGTTTCTCATTACTTTCCAAAAAGACTGTTCTTTTTTTTTCCCATGATTAAATGATGAAGGTTCTTGAGATTCTGTTTTCATTTTTGAAACTATGAAGTTTCAATCTCTTGCTAAAAAAAAAATCTCTTTTACGCAAGGAGGTATTCCTCATGCTTCCCATACTGCAAGACCCCAAGAAAATTAGAAAGGTTGATAACAAAAAGGGTAGATCATTCGTGAAAAAGCGCAAAACCCTTAAAATACGGTTATTGCCCTTAGATAAAGGTTGATGTCGATTTGAAGCTGCAATTTAAACAACTCAAAAACAATATGCTTTGTCTTTTAGAATTAAACAATAATAGTTAGAATTTTTATTAGTAGTGTATTCTGAAATAGAAAGCAATGCAGTGTCTTACCGCACTGTGCCTCATCGTTTGGGGTTACAATTATTATTAGTATTGGGAGTTCAATACAATTAATGTGGCTTTTTATTATTTTCTTAGGTATATAATTCTTGCGTGTGCTGTTTTATACGAAGGCGTTATGGTCTTGCGATGTCTGTTATTGTGAACTACCTTGCATTGTGTTTTGTGCGATTATATAGAGCTGAGTCAGTTTAAAATATACTAAAATTTTTTTTTTTAATTTTCTAATTTTTATAAAAATTTGATTAACAGTTCTAAACTATCTTTAAATTGTGAACATAGATAATGAACCCAAGATCTTGGATCTTGTGTAAGTCATTATGATGCAGCAGTGGAAATCTTTCGAGAAAAACTGATTCAATAAAAATATATAGGGACTTATCCCTGTGTGTAATAATAATTTTCTAACTATTAAGTGTCGTTTTTTTTTTTTTTTTTTGCTTTAAGTTGTTGATAAAGCATTAGTTTACAAGCCATATATTCGTTTTAGCTGCGAGATAAGGCATTTCAAGTAATTTACGGAATCACTGTTGGCTCGAAATATTTTGAAGAAACATGATAAGCAGTAGACGTGGCATTGGAATGATATTTTCTTATATGACGTTGAACGCGAGTTTCCTGAGACGTTCTACAGTTTCGTTTAACAGTGGAAAGAATTACAACTTTCTGATTTTTATAAGTTAAGGAGACAAATTTGAAAGGCGTTTCAAAGCTTCAAAGCTTTTAAGCACCATTTCTTTTGACCTTTTTTTTTTTTGTTTTTTTTTTTCTTTTGTCGTGACTTAATTGGTTTCTTTATATTTGCCTTTCCCGTTATATTCCTTTGATGAATCTGCTCGGACAGTGACTGTGTAACATTATTCAGTCCCACTCCCATGTTCATCATTATTCATTCCCCAATGGTTGTCTCACGTGTATCTGTTTCAACTACTCTCTTTATCAAATTAACGATCTACCGCTAGACCACCAAACTAGAAGCATAATTTTCGGGCAGAGGATTCTCACCCGTAGAGAGGAAATCTGATGTTGTTTAAATACCGGTTTCAGGGAAGAGACTCTTTAGTGTCATTTGTTTTTCTCAGGTCGTAGGGTGCTTTTGCGGTACGTCTAATCAGTCAGAGGTAACTTTACTCGTTGCTGGCGCCTTCTCGGACCCAGCTTGTCGAAATAAATCACCACGATCTATTCAGTCGATTTTTAGTGTCTTTGTATGTGTCTCCTTAGGGAAACAATGCTGTTTCCGCCCTAGACCCCACCTTGAATTTCTCTGAGCCTATATGTACGATGCTCATTCAGTTAGTGTAGGATTCGCTCTCCAACTGTACGCCCGATCAGTCGCAGAGGTAGAGGTAGTTGTTTGAGAGAGCAGATAGATATGTAAAGACATGTAGCCACGAGCAAAGCTCGAATAGCGAATAGTTTGTCAGTCTAGTAGTTTTTCTATAGTTGTTTGTTTTTGAAATCTAGCCATGTAGTTTTTTTTACTCCTCGCCCGGTATGGGGGGGAGGGGGACCTTAGAGTAGGGCTAGAGGCATAGGCTAGGTTAGTTGTTCTTGTTGTTAATGTAGAGTCTACGCCACCCAGCACGCAACAGATACATATGATATATAATCCTAGAATGCTCTTTATAATCTTATATTTTAGAACGTAGTCAAATAAACTTTATAACCAGATGGAACGTGTTGTTGCTTAGTCTCAGAGTGCTGGAAGTATCTTGTTTGTGAAACGTAAAGTATCATTTATGAAGTCTTGATATATAGACGCCAGGCGTCACAGTAAAGAATTGGAGCAAATAGATTAAAAACCACTATACGATCTGATGACGGCCCGGTAATTATAGTCGTGTGGCCAGCGGTTATGCTACAACTGCCTCTGAACTTCATATCCAAAACATTTCCGAACACGCACCATCTCTTTGCCGCAGAATACAAGCACTTGTGGCAAGAGAATAATTTAAGATTTGCAAAGTACGAGCAACGGGAATATTATGAACTGCACATTTCAGTCATAATCTGGAAAATTTACTCTCACTAGCATTCCCAATGCCTTTGCCGTATGTTGTAAAAAATTTGCGACTCCTGCTAATTGTAATGTAACACCCGTACATCATTGAAAATGTTTGGTCCATGCATGACCAAACGATCATTCGAAGAGAGTTGAGTAGGATACAAATACACGTGTGTTAAGTGTCAGTGCGCGTGGCTCGCTTGCAAAGGTCCTCGCACTAGCAGCCCTTACCGCAACAAATGGATTGTAACCGTCGGTTGCGCTCAGTTTATTCACTACTTCAGGTCCACCCTAAGTTTTCGCGTCCACAATAAACACAGGCTTTAATTATCTCGGCCTTTTTTTTTTTTTTTTAAATAATTGCATGAGCTGTTCTCTCCAGCTTTGCAGGAAATGCTGATTCTTCTTACTGTGTTAAAGACAGGCGTCGAGTGGCTTCCTGTGCTTTTATTTCATGCAGGGAAGATACTGGAAAGGAGCATGCGAGTTGTCACCCTTTGTTGACGTCACACCTGAGTGCAGACAGGAAGCGCAGGAGTTCCGCTTGAGTAAAACCGTACAAATTAATTTCGGTGGTTGTGCATGTTTTTCACGTTTTCCTTTTCTTTTCGCCACAGCTTTATTAAAACGGAACGTTTCAGTAAAAGCACTTAGGACAGAAAATTATTTGTTCCTTTTTTAAAGATTAGATTAAAATGTTGATAATTCCATCTTAGCATTTAATTTAAACTCTTGAATTCGTGAGTTTGAATCTTTTCTTTTTCTTTTTTTTTTTTTTTTTTTGGCTCTCTCAGTTGAGACATCCTAGAATTAATATCAATGAGTTGGATTTTTAAGCTAACATTATATCCGTCATAAAATTCAGTGCAGCGGAAAAATCCTAAAGATAATGAAATAAACAGAAACGTTAATTAAAACCCTGAACAATTATACAAATGGGATATGTGGGCTAGAACCAAGACGAAAGCGTAGGTAAATCAATATTTCCAAAGGTGGCTTTTTAAATTGAAAGGGCATAGAAAGTGGATATGCAATTCAACTTTGATAATTCTGAATAGCCAAATATTATAAATTTCTGTTGCTCTCGAATTAATGAGGATGACCTAGGGATGAATAGTGCAAAAGAGTCTTTCGGTTGAAATTAAGGACAAATCTAATTCAATTAGGGATTGTAGTAGTTATTTCTTTGTGATTGGTGAGTTGTTGTTTTTTTTTTTTTGCTCAATGCCAAACTAATCCAGAGAAGATTTAAAAGACTATTTTCGCAATGCCAACTGCTTTACGACACATACTTAAACTACTATTTTACATGTATTTGTTCCCCTACAAGGCGACAGCTATCTGATCTGGAAGACATGCAGCCAAGCAACCAAACATCATATGGTGCGCTGACCTGTTGAAAACATAAACAAAAAGGTCACCAAATTTTATAGTTTCACTCTGGCGATTATTTTATTGCTTGTGATAAATAAAGAGTCGTTTATATATTATCTGTTCACATTTTTAAAGAAAGTGAATATACAATATTATCTGATCTGAAAATATCTTAATTTAAGAAAAAAAAATTATCTTACAAATGAAAAGAGGGTAAATATTGGTTATCTTCTTACCAAAACGCATTGCAGGGTGGCATTTCATTTACGGGTTCATGTATACAAGCACTCTTTTAAAAATGAAAACGAAAACAACACAATCTTTAATAAGAGCCAAAGCAAACAGAAAGGAAGGGAAAAGTATGTAAAAAAATCTAAAGGAAAAATGATTTTTAAAAAATCAAAATTAGAGGTTTTATGTGAAATAACTAATTAGTTCACACGCTGCAAGAGAGGTTCTTTATTTTAAAGGCTAAGATTAGTTATTTATCCATATCCTCCTAGAAATTTGCTGCAACGAATTTGCTGAGTGAAGATGACAATTTTCTGGCAATTAAGTTGGACAAGAAAAATTTTTTAATGCAAAGAACTCGATTTCATTGAGTAAATTGAATGTAAACTTTTTTTTTTATCCCAGCTTTTGATTTATATATATATATATGTATACATATAATTTATATATATATATATGTGTGTGTGTGTGTGTATATATATATATATATACATATATATATATAGATAGATAGATAGATAGATGTATAATAATAATTTGCTCCCCTGCCTTTTCGGTACTGTTTATATAGTGACTAAACTTAATATACCTCTGATAATCGTTATGATTGACTAGAATTTACCGAAGTGTCAAATTAAAGCAATAAAGCTGTTTTCACCCAGTCTCTCAAATATCCGTTTCACAGGTGGCTCCACTGTATCGATGTTATTGTTATTGATTGTAGATCGCAGGAGACAAGCTGGGTTTAGAAATACAAGCAATTTACACGGCGACTCTAAAGAGGCTGACAAGCAATAACACATTTTCCTATTTTCGTGCAAATTATATCGGGAAACTATAGACCCAGAGAGATAATAATCTGATCATATCCTGTCACAACAAAACAAGCGGAGAAAGTGCGGCGTTGGTACTCATAGATACTGTTTTTGTGCTCACAATTATTGTTTTATTCTTAGTTTCTTGTTGCGCTCTTTCTATTAATACTAAATTTTCACTACGATTCAGTCCTGCCCCGCTCCTTTTCCCCGTCCTCTTTCACTCACTTGTCTTCCCCCTTAACTCCTCACCCTGAATCCGCTCGTATTCAAAATAATATAGCGATCAAGTTTCTGTCTGTTCTTCTTCTACCCCTTTCACCTCTCAAACGTTTATAGCGTCGTATTCATCCTTTGGTTCTCTGCTACTCACCCGCATAAGAGATCTTTTTTGCAAACGCAGCCGACTGTATCAGTCTTTGTGTGTATGAAAAATATTGTACAACAGGGTTAGTTCATGACGAGTACATGCAAATCATCCACAATAGTGTTTCTGCACGTGAGCATACAAGATGCAAAGCAGGCTTTGTCCTGTTTTGTATCAAGTTTATAAAATCGTGGATGTCTAATTTGAAATTGGTATATTTTATGTTCATATAGATTGGCCCAATTCTTAGAGATGTAGCGCAGAAATTTTTTTTTTTTTTATGCTGAAGACATTTGGATGATATAAGATAGAGCCCTTCCGTAGGAAAGAGTTCTGTTTTGTCATATATCATCAATATTGATGCAATTACGTGGGCTAGTTAAAAAAGAATACAGAAAAAGTAAAAAAAGAAAGAAGTCTATAGTGGACACAAAGAAGAAGAAAGTCGCAAAGTTATGATACACATGAGGTTAAAGACCTAACACTGATGGTTAGAAAAAAAAGATGACTATCGAAATATAATTATATGCCAACAAGAAGCCACAATGAGGAAAAGAAGCTCTGATGCCAATCCTTCTGCATTTCTCTCTCTCTCTCTCTCTCTCTCTCTCTCTCTCTCTCTCTCTCTTTCTCTCTCTGTTCAACAACGATAAAGGTTTGATAAACAATCAGAAAAATAAAACAGCTTGTTTCTTGTGCACCATTGTTATATTAATTAGAAGACACTTTCTTGTGTTTTGTATAACTCAACATTTTTTTTTACAAAATTCTTTGTCCTTTTCTTAAACTGATAGAACTAATTTATTCGCTGTTCGCAAAATTATTTACTAGTTTGACATCACAGAGACAGTGTTGCAAATGAGTTCTTTATGAATTCACACAAGCGTATCAGACATTTCCCGTGTAGCCTGCAGGCATGGCTGTGTGAGTTATTGAGGGGAATAGCGTGCAGCCGGAGGTCTCGGTAGAGTGGCAGGAATAATGCGTACGCTCACTTCTAGTCATTTTGTCGCGGAGAGTTGATTGTTTGTCGGCTTCATTAAAATGAGCAACAATGCTACACATTTATTCCTTAATTTCCTTGTTTTGCTTTGGTGTAATATGCCGACAAAAGAAAAAAAAAATAGGAGAAAGAGATGGAATACCAAAGGAATTATAATTTGAAGAGGAGTATGACTTTACAAATTAAAAAAAACAAACTTCCCCTTTTAGATAGAAGGTGAAAATTACTTTTAATACCAGTGTCTTTTCCTATAGAACTAAACATTTAGATAAAAAAGAGAAAAAATTTTAGTTTATGTTCAGGCAGCTCGTGCATAAAAAGTTATCTCAGGCTTCGAGGCCTCCAGGTTTCCAGGCTCCGTCAAACCAGACTTACGGTAGTGGAGCTCGAACTCACGAACTCTGTTGAACTGCAGATCTCAGGGCGACTTTGCTAGCACAGAAGAAAGGAAGGATTCATTGTCAAACGATGATATTTATATTTGCAGTGGTAATAAATAGAAGTTAAAACAAATTTAATCATGAAAGTTTGCAAAACCTAGTGTTTGACTAGATGCAAAAGGGAGTGTTATGTGACAAAAGGAAACAGGAAAAGTATGTGATTAAGACTTAACTTTATCGAATAGCTTTATCGAATGGCTTAGTGCTGTTAAGTTACAGATCTTGTTGAACACTATCTGTGACAATAAGTTCTTTGTAACAGACTGAAGTGCAGGGATCACTCGAAGTCTTGCCAAAAATAGACAAAAGATTCATTCATTTGAATCAAGAACAAATTCAGAACAGCAGTTTAGTTTCCAAAATTATTTAGATCTAGAAGCTCACTAAAATCAGCTATTTATCTCTCAGCGAAATCTGCAAGCTCTCAACAATCTCACGGCGCTCTCTTTGATACACACCGCCCACAGTTTCTGGAAAATACTAGTTATATAATGCATATCGTCATGGTGCTTGCCATATGGCCTAAATCAGACTTAGGACAAATGTGAATTAGCATTTAGGCTATTCCCCAATTTTCCCCTGC
>BLXT01007308.1:3355113-3376136 GCA_019648995.1 Plakobranchus ocellatus | reverse complement strand
GTTGTCACCCTGTTTCTTTCATTGCTGAATTTCAATAAACCAAAGGATTAGGAACAAGACAAATAGTGTTGTGCACTTATTTAAATTTCAAAAAATACAATTGAATACAATGATCAATTAAGTTGGACAAGATGTCTTAAGAATAAGACATCTCATGAATGATACATTCATATCTATATTGCTGAAGCTAAAGATGTATTTGTAGATCTAGACTTAAAACAAAGTATTGATCGAGAACTAATGTTGAGAGAGACAAATAGAAATGAGAGCTTGCTAGTTCTATTGTAAAAAATTCTATTTTACTTTAATTTTGTGCATGACTATTTACAGTTCTGACTTCAAACACACTTTACTTATAAAAACATTGTGCCATAGATCACTTTTGATACCTTTTTTAAATTTTTTTGCGCGGTAAAAAAAAGTCCTGAAAATTTGAATCTGATTTTCTCAAAACTATTGTAGAAAAACTGTAATATTGCAAAAGCCACTGAAAATATCTTCGAATTAGGAAAAAAAAAAAAAGCACAGAGCAGGCTCCCAGAAATATTTTTATCTTTATTTTCATGTCTGCCAATTTATGGGCTTTGTGCCTAGACACATGTTCGTCTTGAAATTACTTCAAAGGAATGAGACACATAAGTTTTTACACATGATTTTACACCACTGATATTATATTTGTCCTTACTTCAGTTATGAAATTTGAAAGTTGAACATAAATTCAAGTTAAGAAAACTGCTATTGTACATATTTCCAAACATGTATACTTACACTACCTTATATTTTCAAACTTACTTTCACTAGCTGCTTATGGTATACAGTAGAATCTCTTGCAATTGAAAAACTTGATGAACTGCAAAGAATTGCCTTGTTGCCCTACAACGTTACTTCTTGTTATCACCTGGTTTCTGGGCTTTAGGCCGTGAAGATGTTAGAGATTTACGAGCCTGAATATTAGGTCAGCGGACAGTAATTAAGTTCATCTTTTCGAAAAAAAATTTAACCGTTTGTGATTCACCCTGAATCTAAGCTAAATTTAGATACATTTTAGAGCACAGGGGTCTGTTTTAATTGCCTAATTTGTTGCTTTTTGGCAGTATTATCGAAAATGGAACCTCTTGGACTCATAAGAAACCATAGATCTAGTTTTAAAATTTTTTAACCTGATCACGCATTTTGGAAAAATTTTAGAATAAAAAGCAATCGACATTTGTTAATTTGTACAATTAACTTAAAATTTTCTATCTGATGTGAGTTTTTTTTACACAGATCAAACTGTAATAACTAAGCAGCCTTGATCTGGCACCAGTTTGAAGTAGCTAATGTCACTATTCAAGTTAAAAAAAAAAAAATAATCTGATGGAACATGGCCAATAGCTTGCTAGTGCCTTTCTCTTATTTGTCTTCTATCCAACTTGTTAAACCAAAAGATGGCTGACAGACTCTGCCATTAAAACGAAAGATTCTCACCCATCTTATCCTAAAAAGGACCTAACATAATACTAAGATACTAGTACACAAGCTAAAAAAAAAAAAAAGAAAAAGGAAAAATATCCCGTCTCAACTCATCTCCTGCCATCTCTGGCACAAATTTGGTGCTGAACGAAGCCTGCTGTTATGCAATGTTGAGTCATGTGCTATGGGAGAGGCAGTTACTGTTAATAGCTCGTTAAATCATGAAAATATTGTTCCATATCGTAGGCCTGATGAAGAGAGAGGCTTTTAATTGCTGGTACCAGTTTCTATAAAGTATAAGCGATCAATAGAGATTGGGTGACTTTGAACTAGAGGAGTGCAATACCAACACTGGAGAACCAGGATGTAATTGGGTATTGAATTCAAGGTCACAAATGAAAAGGGACAGTTGAGTGTGTGCTCTTCCTAGACCAAACCCATTTCTTTTTAGTTGAGCAGAAGGGAGAGAGGGAAGGAGTCGGGTGTAAGAGGGAATCGCACACAATCAAGGGTTATTTGAATCAATTCTGTTTCATTTATAATAAGAGTAAGACCCTAGATTACAGACTACCCTGTTTTTGACAGTATTCACATTACTTTCACATTCAACCAGTTCAAATTATTCTCTGGAGAAATTACTCCACCAATTGACCCTCTTGTCTAAGAGTAATCAACTTTGACCAAAATCTGTTTCAACCAAATGATTTTAAAGGGCTCAAAAGGTTCAGTTTGAAGAGATTCTAATGTACAGTAAATGGCTGGTAATCGTTTTCAAAATTTTCACTTAATTGAGTATATTAGTATTACTATGTTTGTATGCATATGAACAAGTGAAAGAATTCCAAAAGTATTCTTTTGTTAAAAAATGCAATGATAATACTTCATTTTCAATTTTTTTCAAAATTGTTTTTGTAAAAATATGTACAAATCAGGCAAAGCACATTAACACTTTATCACTATAATTTCAAAAAAATACATGATTAATTGTTAAACATGAAAACTTTAGACTTCAATTGCCTATTTGTGAGACGTATATGCATATTTAAAAGGATAAAAAAAAGAGGAATGAAAGAGAAAAAGAACATTGCTGACAACTAACTGTATGGTACAAAAAGATACCTCAAAAGGGATTCAGATTTACATTGTAAGGCTCTTTAAATCTAATTACAAATCATAATAAATGAGTCTCAAATAAAATTTTGAAAGTGAAAGTATGGATAAGAAAGCGTTCAAAACCTTTCTGAATCCTTTTTTTTTTCCATAAAGAAAGTGATGTGAAACCACTACTTTTCATGCAATTTTCAATAAAAGAAAAAATAAACTTTCATGACCATTCCGCTTTCTTTTTACATCAAACTGCAAAGTCTTTATTTTAAACATTTTTGCTCTCTTACTTCAAAGATATAAAAGAATGACAGGTATCAACAAGATAAAAATCAAATTATGGGTACATGTGGGCAAAACAATTTCAGTCCAAAATTTTAAGGCTTAAAATAGTTTTATATGTAAATTTACAACAATATGAGATATTGGGCAGCAGAAACCGATATTTTGCAGCAGAAACAGTGATGGGAAACTGAATATCACAACTATAGATATCTCATAATATCAAACATTGCCAAACTCTCCCAAATCTTACAAGATAAATGTATTGCAAAATGTTTGAAAATTTCACAATTGTATCTATCACAAAATGTCACATTTTGTTATGAAGATAAACATACGTCTCGACCCTTTCCATACTTCAAATCCCCCCCCCCAAACATTTTAACACAAAGAAATAAGAAGCTCAAAGCCAATTCTCCCACTACTCTACATCATTTCTATCACTGTTCACAAAAAAATTCAAACTTCAATCCCAAAGAGAAAAAAAAGTTAAAAGCAAAAGTCATAAAGAATCCATTTTAGGTATCTCTGATAATTTTATAAGTTTTTAAGCCATATGTAAAATGCAAACTGGAGGCAGATCTTCATACCTACCAATCTAGGCTAAACCTCAGTCCATTTAGAAGATCTAATAGTTCAGATTAAACTTTAGATAAGGAAAACTTAAATTTGTACTACTTTTAAGATTTTGAATTAAGTCTCTAGATAGAGATCTAGTGAACAAAAATAAATACGTTCGAATGTCAAGATTTTTTAATAAAGCTGTGCAAAGCATAGCTTAGTTTGTAAAGACTATGTGCAGCAAATTTAAAATTCATAACATTTTGTCTTTCAAGCTACAACAAATTAACTAGTTTTCAAACTGAAAACTTTCATGGTAAAAACCAAATTCAGTTTATGGTAGATACTTCTACAGCATCAATTTGTATTTACAATAGAGTCCATTTATAAAGAATCTGACTTTCCTTCATTTATCATGATTTAATAACCATAAGCGATTTAAAAAATTTGGCTTTTAACGAGAGAAGTAAGCACCAAGCATACTGCAACTGACCTTCACACAATGTCAGAAGTGACACTCAGGCAGGGAGGGTGAAGAATTGGGGGTAGTAGCGACACCCACGCAGACCTGTGTGTGTTTAGGTGAGGCAGGACAAGCCAGGCCTGGGCTGTGTTTTCTTTCATAATACATAACCCATGGGTCTAATACTAATAGTAACAATGCCTGACTGATGAGGTGTGTGCAGTCAGTGAGGGGTGGGGTCTGTTTGGCCTCACTAGATTTACAGGATTTTTTTTTAGTGGCAGGCAAGAGAGAGGGAGAAAAAGAAGGAGCGAGCAGGCTAGGATATGTGGGGTTCATTGACTGAAGGTCAAGCAGTGTGTGGAACTAAACCATTTCTAAAGATCCTGGCTTCTGCCAATTGGCCTGAAAGTGATTCAATGCACAATGTTGCTGTAAAATAAATGATTATGCAAAGCATACAGTAGGTATATTTGGAACAGGTTCAAACATAGATCTGTACCCATTTCTCAAAATTTGGATTGTCCTTTCAACTATGATGAACAAGTCTCCAGCAAAGCAAAAAACAAAAAAAAACCATTCATCACATAATTTTTTGTACCAAAATCTAGCTAAGCGAAATCAGCACCACCAAGAAAAATGAAACATGAACCAGTGAAATGTCCTTTTCAGGACAAAAACCATGCCTAGATAGATGGATCAGCCTTCCAAGACACCATAGATGCTAGGCAAGATGAACTGATCCATCAACCCCTTAGAAGTTTCTATGAGATTAAGTGTAACCTGAGAGAGTTTTTCTTTTAATCAAAATCCTCCTCAATGAATCTGGTCATGTTTGTGGGACAATATTGAAACAAAATTTTCAAGTAACAGCCATCATCCTAAATTAAATCAGCAAATTAAGTAATTTTCAAACTTCCCCTCATACAAATGACCTTCATATGATTTGAATCTTCCCCGACTTGTTCTCGAATATATCTTAAACACAATAGAGATTTTTTTTTTTAAATATCTTGAAAAGCTGTTTTTCAATGTAAATTTTTATATTCTATAACTCCAAGAAGCTTTGACCCTCATTTGATGAAAAATGTTTCTTAAAAGAAGTTAACATTGGAAACAGCCTGTTTTATATTTGAAATAATATTATTGGCAATACCTATGTCAAATTTAATAAATTTAAGAAAATAGAATTTTGTAATGAAAAAAATATTTCGTGAGAAAACTGCAATTGAAATCTCTATAGAAGTAAATGAATATTTCAATCTTTTATATTTTCTCAAAATTCGACATATCTTTTTTATTTTTTACCATCCCTTAAAAGCCTCAGCAAACATGCTCCAAACAGATCTTGTAAAAAAAGACCCATCTACAGCAGAAAACATTGTCATCTTTACCGACTCAAGAAAATACTGAGACCATGAAATCACTAATTGCTGAAATGCTCCTTGCAAATTACCGTCACCATCAGACGGAGCAGTGACAGAGCAAATAAATGTCAAAAACAATGATGACTTAAAAAAAAACACCCATAGCAGTCACAGAAAACAATAAAACAAAATTTAAAAAAGGTTTGGATGAAGCTCTAGGCAATGGGGATGACTGGAAGATGTCTGTTTACAGAATTGAAAATGGTCAAGCCCATTGATCCAATAAAACTTCTCCAGATGAAAGACCAATGCACAATGTACTGTCTCCAAAAACAACATATACCTCTCAACGTCCTCTTCAACAGAATCCACTAGGGGTTCTACATGCATATTTTTCATGTGGTGCGCTATAGTATCACTGTACTACAGAATGAATTTAATCTACATTTTTTTTTTCAATTCATTTTGAGGGTTTAACATGAAGGCTACTAATGGGGAAACATAACCAAAACTACCATAATTGATATCCTCAAGTTATTGCCCTGCACAACTTTTCTTTCCATTTTCCTTCCTATATAAGCCTTGCCTTCCTATCATTCATGTTTTAAGAAAAAAAAAAAAATGTTTAGTTAACATTCATACTTAAACTCAGCAACTTTTGCATTTATTGCCTAACTCAAGATTTCTGTACATAAAAGCATGCAAACACATAATAATTAACATATATACATATCAACTGTCAGCCCTTTTTTGCTTTGCCCTTTCCTTTCCCCTTCCCTTCGTAAGGAGCATCAGAGTGCCCATCAACTGTGTGATTTGGTAGATTGCTCTCTCTCAGTACTTGCTGCTGCTGTTGTTTCATAGGTTTGATGAGAGGAACCTCAATCTTGTAGGTATTTACAATCTCCTGAGAAAGTAACACAAAAGTGTAAGGCTGTAAATTTATCACATCTAGAGTGAAACTTTATCGTGAACAAACTCATTGTAAGTAGTAGTAGTAGTAACGGTGAATGTCTTGAGTTCATCTAAGATTAAAAAAAAAAAAAAAAAAAAAAAAAAAAAAAAAAAAAAAAACCAGCAAGAAAAGTAGTAGTTATGCGATGGGAATCAAAAAAAGGGTACACTATGACTCTATGTATGCAAGTTTTGGAAGATCAACTTTACACTGCAGAAACAGCTGGATGCAAAGGAGATGCAGTTTTTGAGGAGAATGATTAAAATGTCCTGGACTGAAAAGAAAACAGATGAGGCAATACTAAAGGAGACAAACATAGAAAGATCACTGATCAACAACATCAGGAAGAGGTAGGTGAACAATTTTGGTCACACAATGAGGAAAAGACAAACAGGGCATTTGATAACAATAGGTACCTGAAACCGAAATTTGATTGCCATAAAATGAACTCTCAAGTGGATAGATTTTTAATTCAAAGAATTTTGGTACCAAATTTATAGCTGTACCTCAATATTTAAGGATTTAATATTTTTTAAAAATAATTAATACTATGGGACATTTGACGCAAATTGCATGTTTACACCCTTGTAACTTTCCTAAAAACAGAGCCAAAACCTTTAAACTTTCTGAGTACACTCTTATGTTCATATATTCAATGCCGTTTTTTTTTTTTCTTTTTGGGGAAAAAGACTGTCAGAAAGTCTAAAGACATTTCTTTACTTAAACGGATATTGATTTCCATGCAAATTTACACATTTTGCCAAGGAAGGCAAAAAAATCTCTTTTTTTTTTTTCCAAATTTTAAAAATCAAGACAAAGAAAATAATAGATAGAAATAAAATCGGTGTCGTATTATACATTGTTTAAAGGTCTTTATAAACATTAAAAGAGAAAAAATTATTATTTAATAATTAAAGAGTGAAAGCTGTGGAAATTTAATACAAATATTAAAATCATGTATTTCAAGCCAAGTTTAAGTCATTAAAATAATTTCCCAGATTGTCTAACTGGAAAAAAACTCTTAACCTATAGGTGGATTAAACATTTCCTTTCCCATATTCACCAAAACTAAGAAGTAAAGCAAGGAAATTCAGTCATACTTTTGTTACTTTAGAGAGATAAAAATGTTAGAAAAAACATGGTCAGGATCCCATAAATGCTTTACTTTTTTGTTAAAATTCTTGATGTGCTTGTTTTATTTATTTTATTCTTCTACTTTTATTGCATGCTTCTATCATTTACTTTTTAAAAAATCGTACATGCATGTGTGTGTGTGTGTGTGTGTGTGTATATTTGTATGTGTCCTGGAAAAGGGCAGTTAAGCAAAAAGGAAAAAATTATAAGGGCGCACTTGAACTTTCATTGTGTTGCGCATATGACAGGCTGAGAAAATTTAGAGAAGAAAAAATTAAAATAGAGAGGAATTTTTGTTAATCTTCTCCGGGACCCAGCTAATGAAAATTCATAATATAAATTAAAGGCTTTGTAAACAAATGCATCAAGTGTCTTACATTTTCCTATAACATTACTAGTGTAATATTGAAAAGCAAATTTCATTTTCAGCTGACAGTTATACATCTTCAAGATTGATAACAGAGTGGTAAAAAATGACATGGGGAGGCCAATTTATTTATTTATATATCAATTTGACCCTGCACTTGATCTACTCAATGCTATAAGCAAAGGTTAGGCCAAATGAGAAAAAGTTTTTTTTTTCCTCATGCACGCACTGAAAATGACAAGAGTGATGAGCTTCGACCATAATAAATTCTCTTACTAGAAAACCAATCTTTATAGCTTTAACAGCATTGTAAATACTGTGTATTATACACTTCAATTTAAAAATGCTGAAAAAACGTTTTTGTAAGATCTTCTAAGTAACTTTTTCTTTTTCTTTTTTATTCCATTATTGTTTTCATAGAGCCGAAATGGACTTGACACCATTCCCCTCAAGAGACTAAGTCAAACCACTAGAGAAGAACTCAGACATTTAGCAATAGTAAGGTCACTTGACCAATTTTTAAAGCAAAATTAAAGCCCCCCAAAACATTTAATCATATGAGGGTTTGCCAAAACGTGGGCTGTCATCGTAGTTATGTGCAAAAGATTTTCTGCAAGCCTTATTTGAAAAAAATTAACTCATCAATACATAAATTTTGCTTTTGTCAGTACAATCGTCAATGGCATAAGAAGTACTGCTTTATGTTTAAAAATCAGTTTTGGTTGCATCCTTGCTGTCTAAGTTGACCAAGTAAGTTTCGATCATAGCTATGATGACAAAATCACCAAAAAAGTGGCACCCATCAACAAATAAAGCTCATTCACCACCAAATGAAGAGACACATACCAATTTTTTTTTTACATGGCTCTACTCCTGCTATCCAACTCTTCATGAAAATTACCTCATTGGTACTCAATCGGACTTTTCCATTTTGTAATTGAAGATTCTTTTTTCCAAAATGCAGCAAAAAATGTGACCCAATTTGGGGGTCCACCTTTTGGCAATTGCTCATACACAAATAAAAAAAATTCTTATCAAATTAGACTTTTCAAATTTCATTTGAACCATTCTTTCACAATAAAAAATAGACAGACTGTTTAAGTGATCGCTTTCTCCACATCGGGTATTTAGATTTCTAGATTAGATCTCTAGCTCACTCAACATCGCTACAGCCATTCAAATTTGCCAATTAGGACAGGTTATTCATATTAATTTCTACTTCATCATAAAACTTAGGTGATAAAAACAAGAAAATATTTGTATTATCATCATCAATAGTACCTACCCTCCATTCTGCTGGTGTAAGGGTCATTACCACTTGCTGCTTTCCGTTTGTCTGAGACTGACTTTGGCTCTTATGAGTGTCTTTTTCTAAAGGTTCTGTGTAGTAAGAAAATAAAACTTAATTATTGTTGCTTAGTCACAGAAAAGGGAAGAGCAGGGAAAACAAAAGGCATGGACAGCTAGATACAGAGAAAAAAAAAAAAACTATTGGCAAAGTCAATAGACATGTCATGATTTTTCTATCTTGATAATTTGACTTGCGCTTTTCATCCTTAAGCACCTTAAAAAGTGCCTTTTAAAGAGTTCTCTTGTTTATCCAACGACAAAAAAATGTGGGTGAAAAACAGATTATAGGGCATGACCCCTCACACTTTACACTGCGCACCAACTTGATCTATTATCAATAAGCCAGGAGCTTAAATGAAAGAGTGGCAACATAAGCAACCAGTCTTCAACACTAATATTAAGTTTGTCTGTTTGATGTAAATATAACATTAGCAACACCTTTTCCCCAGAGATTTTTTTTTTAATGATGTAACAATGGATCACAATTTTGAAAAATGTAGACTAAACTATTTAAAAATCTGTAGGTTGTATGGATACTTTAGCTCATTTTGATAAGCTACACTTTGAGCAATACAGTTTTATCTCTGATTGCACATGATAATCCACAGTATAGTTTGGTGGTTAAAAGAGATTTTTGCTTTTTTTATGCTTATTTCAGTTTATTGAAACATGTTTTAAGAAAATTGTATTGGTATATTTCTTTAATATGAATATCACCTGACAGCTCTTAGGCTTAGAAATTTCAATGATTCTAAAAACATTTTGTCATAAGTCTGGGCTATGAAATTATATTATCCCAGAGACAATGTGGATTTTGTTAAAGGCAAGGCAACAATTCATGAAACACGTATGTAGAACATAGCTAAAACAGTTTTCTCTATTTCACATTTCATCACATTTACTTTCTTTTCAATACCATTCAAAGCAAAGGACAATACATTTCTATTAAAAACTAAAAGGTAATCTTTCCTTATCTAGTGAATGAATTTATTACTAGACATGTTGATATGAAAAAATAAAGAATGGAGTTTATTTTGATATGAAATTAATGTATTTGATTTTTTCTTAAATATGCAAGTAAGACAAAAAAAGGGATTCAAAATTTGATATGGATTTCAAGTTTTTTTTTGTATTTACTCACCAATCACAGGTAAATCTTCGGAATCTAAAAACACTTTGGCATGACCATCCTGCAGAAGAGAGAAGATATTTCAAGCATTTTAAAAGCAAAAGTGAAAGTTTGAGACTAAGATTAATAATTCTTGAGGCATCCACCTTTCCGTTTTAATGTACTTCAGGTCAAATGCCTTCTATTTTTTAATATCCTTATATTTTTTCAGTCATATATTATTCATCAAAGGCTGATTGGAAAACTTGCCTGCTATTTAATAAACAATGATCGTTAGCTTTTGTAAGTTTTATATTTTGTATGTTCAAAAGTGAAAGTTTGAGCCTAAGATTAATTATTCTTGAGGCATCTACCTTTGAAATAACCTCTATTTTTTTAATATCTCTATATTTTTGCGGTCATATTTTATTCATCTAAGGCTGAATGAAAAGCTTTCCTGCTACTAAATAAACAATGATCATTTGCTTTCATAAGATTTATGTTAATAAATAATGATTGTATGTTTTAATTAAGTATTAAAGCTGACAAAGATAAGAAAAAAAAGTCTTTGAACACAGTAATGTACCACCTGATAATAGCCAGCAGATCTAATCTCATAGCAATTTGTAATAGAAAACAATGTTGAAGCTATGCAAAGATTACAATTAACTGACTCAGCCCCACAGTGCCAAACAACTTGCCTGTTTACCCTTATTTGATTCTATGTAGACAGACTGTGACTATGGGAAAGACTTTTCCCCTCAAGCAGGTGGCACCATTTTGTAGGATGGAATAAACACACCTTTTGCTTCATTCTTCTTTTGCAGGAAGGAATTGCCCTCTTTCTTTATTGAAAATAGCTTTGAAAATAGCTATTTTCATTTTCTCAAACCTGCTTCTGTTCTCAGATAATTGTGTGACTATATTTAGAACGAGACACATTGAAGCTTGAGTGTTTGGACAATTCATTGAAACAGTGATGGTTCTGATATGGTTACTTCTAAACACACATATGAATATTAACATGATGGCAATGATGCAGAGACCCACTGTGACACTGCCATGCTAATTTCTATAGCTAAAACCATAATTTGAGGCTGTTTAAAAAATCATTGCAAATGAGCAGTACACAAAATATATTCCAATTACACTTATGAAAAAAAAAATGTTTTTGTATACTAAAATCTCTGACAGCCCAAAAAAAGCGGAAGTTTTGTAGGACAAAAGTTTGAGTAGTAGCCCCAAGAAATGAGTTGAGTGGCAAGTTTACATCACTGAGATCAAATCGAACTTTAAAGCAAATGCCTACCCTTGAAAAAATTTTTCAGGAACATCAAGGCAAAAATGCGGAACATAATATAAAAATGCGGAACAAACCTGAATATGATGGGAAATGAGGCTGATTAAAAAAAATAAACACTCAATTTAACCAAGTTCCAATTAATCATAGAGGTGTACCTTTAGGACGGGGAAGAGTGTAGAGGATATCAGTTCCTGTCTAAATCGGCACAAACACTAAGCCAACTGCTTAACATTTAGCCTCCGTGCTTACTTTCCAATGTGTTTACTTTAATGTTGAGAAAATCGGCCCTAGATTAACGACATGAAAAGAAAATTTGTCCTTAAAATTTCCATTCTACTCGTACTGCAAAGACTTGTTTAACTTTAGGTCACTTCTTTCAATGTTACCATTGGAATTCAATTTTCTTAACTTTTCTCAAATAGAAAAGAATTCCATTCAACATTTTCCTATTCTATCCCTAAAATGCGGAATGCCTCAATGCAGTCTTTTCAAATACAATGCTGTCCTCTTTTTTCAAATTGGAGCTTCTGTGTAGAGCAATTTCTTTTTCGGTCATTTTGAAGAGATGTAGACTTATCGAAGATATACAGGTCTGATTGTATTATATTAAGTTCTAAATCTATGGATAGTTCATATTATTATAGGACTGGCAATGACAAGAGCCTATCATCAATCAGACAGTCTCACACCGAGCCTAAGTCCAATGCTGGGTTTATAACTTCTCTAGATATCAGACTGGCGTAGGGTTAGTCTCAAAGTCTAGATAATTAAGTTCGACCAAACAGTTGACATACAATAGTACAGTTGACAGATTTAAAACTGGAAAAACTATCCCAAAATTCTTTATTTCTATTCAAATTGAAATTCTGCCGCGATGATTTCCTAAAATAGAGGACGCTGATTTCAAATTTGCCGTCAGAATTTTCGTGTTTGCTTTCTTCGCAAAGATATATCTGTTGAAAAAAAAACCCTAGTCCAGGTGAGTGGCATTACAGTGCAAATGATCGACCGTCAACTTGGCAATAGTCAGTGATGGTAGGCCTAACAATGATGTTCCTATATGCACTGTACCAATAGGTTTGCCCCAAACCAACCCAACCCCTCTTCAGTCTGCAAGATGCATGCTCGGTATTATGAAAAAAGATCTAGCATAGAGTGGCATGCATTTAATGAGTTTGAAATGTTTGTTGCAGTGTTAGCGCCTTTATTGTTTTTTCCTCTAAGTCCTTTAATATTCTCACGTTATTTATGCAGAGAAGCGCCACTAAATCTAGACTGGGTTTATTTCTGAGAGTATGACCAATCACACATCGGCAAAATTCCAGATTGTGTGATAAAAATGCGGAGTTCCGGAACGCGAATCATTTCCAGGTAGAATTCTGGAACTAATCCGGAATTTCCAGAACAGTAGGCATGTCTGTTAAAGGAACTTAAATAAACATATCCACTGCTTTTGTACTAAAGTCTATATTGCATGTCTAAAAGTGTTCCAAATGTAAAAGAGAGTAATTTCCACCCGCCTAATTAATGGTTTTCATTTAAAGTCAATCAGCAGAACCGTAACTCAATACATTTTGAGAGATCTTGATTTTGTTTCACTTTTTGGCCTAAAAGTATCAGCATTAGGAAAACAAGGGAAAAAGAAAAAAAGAACAAAGTGAAAGAGAACACTTACCCTGATAAGGAATGACGCATAAAAAATATTTTCAATAGTGTGACCAAATGAGTGTGGATTTGTAATAAATTCAAAAAAGCAGATGGGCTGTTCTGAAAAACAGAGATGAAACCATATTTTGGGTCAATATTTTGTTCAAGTCTGCATGGTCATCATCATTGCCAGAACATATAATAAAAGTTTCTAGTTTTCAGAATTCAAATTTTACTACATGAACTTTGTCACTTTTTGTGTCAATTCAAATGGAAAAGAAAATTATATCACTTACAAAAAAAAAAAAAACTTTTCTTGTGTATGTTTCAAAGATATAATCCATTCACTTTGAGTAACAAAATTATCAAGGTAATCTCTCCAAAACTATGCTTTTATATTGATTTATATTTCTGAAGTAAAACATCCTGAAAATTAAGCCAATGCTTTGAGCAAATTATTTAAAGTTTTTTTAACAATTCAATTTTGCTCTATTCAAAATATAAGGTGAATGCAGTAAACAGTTAACACACTTTTATTTGTTTCATAGTGGCACCACAATGTTTTGAGGAGGTGTTCCACTTGCACGGTTGTTAGCTCCCCTCTGTCTGTCTCTTGAAAACTTGACAGCTGAAAAACAGAAAAGAATACTCAATCCTTCATATGGCCTTAATGTATAAATTTCAAACAATTTTGAGAACTAAATTTGTTAAATAGCACAACATGAACAAAAACAAATAGATTTGTCAATTATATTTTCCTTTCATACTTTGGAGACTAGTCAGAGAGAGAGTACATATATATTTTTTTTTGTTATTGACCTCCAAATTATTAGTGTAGCCCTATTAAAGGTTGCCTGCTGGTGCCAGCTTTGTTGCAAGGCTCAGTGAGGCACTGTGCCCCAGTGACGCCATGGCCCTGTTTAATGGGCTACACAGCGAAGCTAATCTAAGTTTTTAATGATAATGTAAAAGACAAACAAAATTCGCAAAAATAATTATTTTTTGGGCTTTAAATAAAGTTCTGGAGATGACATTGGCTAAAAGAAACATAAAGTTTCATTTAGTTTTCCAACACATGCAATACTTAACTTTTGACACAAAATGTTTCTAAAAGGAATTCATTAAAAGGTTACAGTTACAATATTCAGAAAGATAATATAAAACCATAATAACTTTGATGAGAAACTGAATATAGTTTCTTGCGAGAAATGTAAAGAGAAAAGGCTTCCACCTTTTCATCTGTTGATCTTTAAATTGGCCCACCTCTCGTTTAATGATCAATCCAAGTTGAAGTATAATATTCATCATTCATTCATGATTTCTTAACAGGTTGCATTTGGTAAGAATATCAAGAAATTCATATAACCAAAGCAGACTACCATATTTTCAGCTCAAGCTAATAAAATAGCTACAATCAAAATATAAACAGCTGCTCTTTTTAAAAAAAAATTATTTTGTCTGTTTAGAATAATTTTGTCCCTCTAATTTCTGTCAATCTATGTCTGTCTGCCTTTCTCTCTCTCTCTCTCCATTTTTCATAACCTGCATTCTTTTATGTATTTTTCCTCTTTTTGGGTGTAAGAGTTCCCCACTCTGCTCTCCTAATGAACCCAGATTAAATCTATGTTTCTTCATGAATGCGATGTTTTGGAGGAACTTTTTCTGAAAAGTTTTTGCGATAAACTGTCATTTAGTATTCAATAGCTTGTTGTAACTCTATTTGTCACAATGAATTGGATCAGTGTGCAACATAAGTTGGTGGATTTTAGAAAATATGATGTTAATGCGGTCCAGTTTTGTTTCATGAGAAAATGCTGTGTCTATGATGGTTTGATTGTCTGTGTACTTAGCTGTTTTTAAGAAAAGGTGTCTTGTTAGTTGTTGGTGTACATCTTATGGCTGTTATTTACTGTAAAACTATGTCTGTGATAAGTATGTGGTGTGATGCAACAGCTATGAGGCTACTGCAGATAGGCCACCTCTTTTTTAAGGTCTGTCTTTCTATTTCACTCCCTGTGTTTTCAACTTTTAATTGCCATTGTTGTTTGTCATCAGAGGACTTTGCGATAGCAAGGCAAGTTTTGTAGGAGTCTAATTTTGCTGTCTTTTTTGTTACTGTCAGATAGTTACCTCCATACTGCTTAGCATTTCAATTTCATTTGTCTTTGTTGCATTGTTGGTAAAAACCATATGCTTAATTTCATTTGCAGCATCCTCATGCAAAGTATGATGTGGTTTGTAACCCTAAGCAGGTAGTGTAAGTATGGTGATGTGACTCTATCTAATGGGATGTTTAACATGGGGAGGTGAAGTTGTAGCACAACACATTCTTTTTATTGCCTTTGCCAAACTCTATAGAGCAGTGGTAGTCAATGCAGGGGAGAGGCTTGCTAATGTCCTCTCTAGCTGTGAACCTTATTTGAATTGGATATCTGATTTTTTGGTCAACCATCACAAACAAGACTACCTGCCACTGCCACCACACATATGGATCTTACATAAAAATCATAGTCCCCAAAAAGAATTAATTATGTTGCTTTCCCATCATATACAAGAGTTGCAACATCACCTAAATGCTTTTTAACAGAATCAAAAATATGTCTATGTTTTCTCTAGATTATTATTTTTGGAATTGGGGTTCTCAGTATTAACAACTGCCGAGCTAAATTTTAAACAATTGCTGAGCCAAATTTCAAATGACTGCAAAGTTAAATTTCAAATTACCCTGTCCATAATCTCTCCCAATTTTCACCCAGGAATGACTGCCTCATGTCATGAGAGACTTTCCCTCTGACTCTCTAAGAGTTTGGTGAGTTTATCACTGATATTTGTGAGCTTCACCAATGATTTCTGAACGAGATTATCTTCATGCAGAGAGGATTAACATATCAGAGACGGTTACATCAATGCCAATCAACTCTTTTACAACCTTTCGTTCTGCAATCTTTACTTCCTCCCTTTCAGAACCCTTCTCATCTCTCTTTGATGGGAATATGTTAGCCCCACAGGCAATTTCAAGGCAAAGACATGATATTTGTCAATGTGCACCTTGCCCTCAAGGTCAGCCTTCTTGAAAAATTCCCTTTATGCCAGATCTGGTAATCTGTTGAGTTTGTGAGTATGTTGTTTTTGTGGTGCTTCTTTTTCTGTTCCTGTGATTGCTTTTCTAGCTGACTCTTAAGCTGTAATTGGTGTCTTTTGGTGGATGCCCTGGCTTTCACTAAGATTTTCCTGTGTTTTGAAAGTTTCAGTATTGAAATTGCTTGCCCCCCTGTTTTGCATGTTAAGATTTACCTTTTTGAATGAGCGATAAAATTGGTAAACTGTTGTTCTTCTGAGATAGGTGTATGTATGTCTGCCAATGGTTTTGGTATTTTAGCATCTTTCAATATTGGCAATAGGGCACATTTGACAGTGTTCATTTCTTTTTTGTGGTGCACTTTCTACCAGATGTTGATTTATCTGTCTGTGCGTTCATTTGTTTTCTTCCATGTGGTGTACTTGTGTTGTGCATTAGCTGAAACTGACTTGATTTCTTTCATTTGTTGATGTGTTTGTCTGTTCGTTTGTAAGTCCAGTGATGTTGGTGATGCGAAAACGCTGATGCCTTGAAAAGTATAGTCTACTTCATCATTGGCTGCCTGGTTAAGTGTTTATGACTGGTGTTGTATTGTCTGTGAAATCTGCATTGGTTTGTGTGATGTGAACACTTTGAAGTCAGTTGTAATGCTTTTGTAAGCTGATTTTGAAACGTGAATTGAATCTTTTTTATTGCCTGTTTTGTCTGAAGATATTATCTAAATATGTATTTCAAAACTGAACACACACAGAGCATTCACTATCACTCACATTCGTCACATCAATTCAATTCACATTTAATCTGTCTTGCTCCCTCTCATTTGCACATTAGTCAGGGATTCAAGGCCTCCTTGCTTTCTAATATTGTTAATAACTGTAACATGTTTAACACATAAATTTAGATCAAAAACCTTGAAAATCATAACAATCTCAGCAGTGAAATCCACACAGTTAAGTATATTTCTGCTGCTTTTCTTTTCAACTGCAGTCAAAACTCTGTGACCACAAGCAGGCATAGTTTATCTAGTTTTTGTATATGGTTTTCCAAAGATCTAAGTACAATCAAGGGGGTCAAAAGGTTTTCTTTATTTAAGGGAAGATGAAAAATCAAGTTGTAAAGATTTTTCAAATGCGTCTTGTGCAGCAGAAAAAGATTCTTTTCAATGATACCACTCTTGACTAAGTTAGACAGTTTGACTTTTGTGACTCAACGGTTAAAAATTCTGCATTTGTGCACATGTTTGTACTGAACTGCCACGCCCAGTGTGCAGAGGCGGGCAGCATCAGATAAGGTCGCTGACGGCTGTCAGATCTAATTACAGCAGGTGATATATCTGTCTGGGAGCAACAAATCTAATCCATACAGTCTGCAAAGCATGAAGGGGTTTCTCGCAGGTTTCCCTATCTAGACTTCTAATCTGAGCGTAAAAACAAGGCCTTGTGCAGTATCTACACGGTCTTCTTGAAGTGATTGTTAGGTTGAATACAAACAAATCCACATAAAAAGATTTCTGAAATCAATTGACTAACACTAAGCTGGCTACTTTTTGAGTTTTTATCTTATCTATGTTTGAACAATCTCACAGAAGGCTACATGCCAGATATTTGGGTCTAAAGAGTGGTTCTAAATATTATGCCACCATGACGACAACCATGTCCAACAACAGCTTGATCTCAAATTTTAAACCCAGGTAAAACAGATTACTTGATGTCTGTGAGTTGTGAAATGAGGAAAACAGATAAAATCATCAATCCAATAATAAGCTGTGCTTGACATTTGCTTCTGGTCTAACGATTTAAAAAAAAGCTTTCAATGAGTGACATCTCACTTGCATGTGAGAGATATTCCACCAACTCCTACTCAATATCACTTTATCAGTTTACAAAGATATTAACAACAGTAAGTTAGCTTAAAATAGTTTCAGATTCAGAGAAAACACACCTATATCATGAATAATTTAAGTTTACCCTGATGAGATAGAAAGAATTGTCCTTCATTCAACTTGGAAATTTTATCCTCAGTAATATTTGGCTCATACTTTTTGATGTCAAGAAGAAAAGAAATGTTCAAATGCATTATAATAATGGCTCGCTATTACAAATATAGATGGCTATATGAGCCAAAACTTACGGTTGAACTGTGATTTTAGTGGACGCCAAGATTTTATACTAATTATGGGGCAAAAAACAGAGAAATGATAATATTCTGGATAAGTAGAAAAAAATTATATTTGTTTTTTCTCATCCATATTTGTATCATCACCTGGGTAGGCTTGGTAGATTTTGTTGAATTTGATTCTACTTCTTTCTCTCTCACAATCCTCTTCTTTTTCGATGCTACTTGTCCTTTTTCAAAGGCTCCAAACCTAGGATAAAAGAAAAATGAAAAAAAATTAAATTGAGAATAATGTGTAATCTGGAAAAATCAATATCAACAAAAGCTACTAATCGGAAAAGTTGTCTTAAGCAATCCCTTTCAAAATCAAAAAGAAAAGATTAATTTGGCATGAACAGTCCTAATGAATCTCAGTTGCAAAGAAGTTTTTGAACCATCTGTGTAACCTGAAACTGCATTCTGTAAGCTTTAAAATATATGAGAGCAAATAAAGATATGTTGATTTTGGGTTCATATGTGAAAAAAAAAAATTAACCTGAATTTGTCACATAAACAAAGACATTTTTAAATGGCATTTAGCCAATGATGAAAACTAGTTTCTCCTATAGAATATAAAAAAAAAAACTGAAACACCATGTTCTTGCAAGAAAAACAGAATGGTAAACTAAAATGGGCAAAGGAAGAGAGATAGAGAGTAAAAAACTAAATTACAATGACTCATATGGAGAATTTTAAAAGGTGAAATAAAGACAAATGCTTTAAAGTGTCCAAGTAAACAGAAGAACAATGTCTTTTGATGTATTCAGAAATGTCTTTCACTGAAAACAATATTAAGGAACATCGTGTGCGAAAAGGAGGAACATCAGATAAAATTGAGACACATATCTAAGAAAAAGGTAACTGATATCAGCAACAAAAAATTTCGCTTTTGATCTTAGTGAATTAAGATTAGAAAAAGATTTTTTTAAAAAGGGAATTTGAAAATCAAAACAGAGAGATGTATTTTTAGAATGGAGGAAGAGTGTTGAGAAATGCTTAAATAACCGGATGGTTCAGGCTAGATTGGTGCCTAGCATGAGGCAAAATTATTCCTAACTAAGGCATTTCATATATTCATATTTCAGTTTCATTACTTTTAAACCATCACCCGCCATTGATACAATGGGTTTCATTTGTTATGGCATTAAATTTAGTGTTTAAGTGCACACACTGAAGTGTGTAGGAGTTTGTCATTAAACACAATAGGCTATTATTCATATTTTCCCCTCAATCTTATTAACTGTATTTTCTGTCCCCAATGTAAATATGTATCCAGTTTGAATGGATGAAGAACAAAGCAACATCTTTTCTTTATTTGTCTCTCTCTCTATGTCGTGCAATATTTCTCTTTTTATTTTAACCAGCTAATAATATGTCTTTCAATCTAACTATCAATCCCTCTGTCTTATATAAATATTATCTAGAAATAAATCTATGGTAAATATCAATCTTTTCACTGATTTTGTCAATCTTTTTTTTTTTAATAATTAATTGTTTTGCTCTTGCCCTCATCACTCAAAACCAAAGGCTGAAAAACTGATTAAGAAAAATATCCAGGATGCAAAGACTGATTCGATATTGTTGCAAAGCAGAAAGAAAGCAACTCTTTGTAGGATGGATAGAACAGCCAAAGCAGAATAACCATCAGCATCAAAGAGCATCCAATGCACACCATCCTGCTTTGGATTATCTAAAGTTTCAGAAAATGTCACGTTTTTTTCTCCATTTGGCCATTTCAAATTGAACAAATTTTGATTGTTCTGCAAACATTGCCCATTATGGTTGTTTTTTCCACGTTGGAAAAACAAAGGATATATGTAGAAACCTAAAAAGTGTATTTCTTTTTTGTTTTGATAGCCTTTAGCCCTAAAAAAATCTTTTGAGAAAGAGACGATTGAAGGGAAATCATATCTATTTTTTATACAGTTGGCCACAGTTGGCAAAAACAAATGTGTTTAGGACAGTGCATTCGAATTACTAACGAGAGCCACACACACAGAAAAATATTTCTGCATTTATTTCCCCTCATTATCACAAACCTACATATCACAATTCTTCTTGTAGTAAATAAAGTTTTGTTGTCATTTTTCTTTTTTTTTCTCTTTTTTAATGAGAGATAAGCAAATGAGCCTTTATCTAAGGGAAAGCTTTTGTTTCACCTTAATGGGTTTTGAGCAGCTTTTTACATTAAAGAAATCTTCTATAACTATTGATGCTGACTTGGAAAAATCTCATACTATTTTTTCCGGTTTTTTTTTTAAAGTTTTGATTGCTTGCTTATCAGTAAATTAGAATGTATATAAAAAAAAAAAAAAAAACACTCCTCTCCCTTCACCTTTTTTATTACGGGTGAAAGCTTAAACCATATTGAGTGCTGAAATGGTTATTTGACAATATCTTATTTCAAAGTAAGATTTTAAATCAGTGATGATGGTGAGGAAATATGAAAAAGGAGGAAAATTTACGTAGACTATAGGTCCAGGGTGAATTTCGTCCTAGTAGTAGGGGGTCAGGGGGACAACGTCCCCCTGAAGCTGAAGCATTTTTATCCTGACGCAGGCTAAAAAAAACCATTTCCCAGCACATTTTCAACGATTTTTCACAAACATTGAACTAAATAATGCTTTACAATAAAGAGGATGGAAAGCAAAGTAAACATAAACACTACTTACAATGTTCATAGCATTGAGTAGGCAT
>BLXT01007308.1:3343506-3354209 GCA_019648995.1 Plakobranchus ocellatus | reverse complement strand
CAAATCGTTGCCCCGTCGGTGGGACTAGATTATCTAGACCTACTTCCTGCCTAGGCTTAGCCCTGAGAGTGGCAAGCTAAGACGGGCGGGGTAAATACGACCGTGTTGTAACGTCTTGTCAACCACAAGCCTGTTTGAAAGCCTCTAGCTTGAGGGGCTTGAACGTCTTGCAAGACCCTGTATGCTCAAACGGGACCCGGCTCTATTGAATAGGTCTAGGCCTAAACTCTAAAAACTGTCCAATCAAGGCGTGTCGGCAACGCGCCCGTAGGCTAGAACTTAGGCCCCAAGAACACCGATTGTTGATTGGTCGTAAAATATTAATTGTCCGAAGATTTAAAAAAATTCTCTATCTTCGTAGATTTTCGTAATTTATCGGTAATTTTCGTACTCCCGTAACCGGGACTGGTTTTTCATATTGATAACGAAACTTTCGTAATACTAGGCAGGTCTGTCATCCCAGGTACCGGAAGTAAAGAAACTCAGCGCAAGTCGATAAAATTATCGTCCCGACCACACATGGTTGAATTTTCATTTCTTAAAACTCCGCGGATCATGGCTCGTTTATTCAGCTGAAGCCGCGGAAGCCACCGAAATCGCGGAAACCGAGGAAATTCCTCTTCCGATCCAAAACCGAGGATTTCCGCGGATCCGCGGAAAACCATCATCACTGTTAAATAATGCAAAAACCAATCAAGATCAAGCAAGGCCATGTGCAGTCTAACACACTATCTTATACACTAGTGTTTATGCATTGCCTCATTGGCATCAGTCCCACAAATTCTATGTCAACTAGAATAGATGTGTCCAATACTGTTTTCGTCAAGACCAGCCTTCATAGGTAAAAAAATAAAGTATTGGCTTTGTTGGGTTCAAATGCGTTGTTCCTAGCTCACTGTATCACACTATCTCCTCACAGTGTAACAATATTTGCAGGCATAGATCTAGAACAATAATCTCCCGCAGTATGTACGTGAGTGAAAATGTGTGAAAGCTAGAGAGCCAGTCGGTGCAGTGGACAGGATTATTTAGCTGTGACTTGAAATATCTTTATTCATACAATGCTAGGTGCTAGCCATGTAGTGGCACACCTAGGCAAAAAGAGGGGCAGTGAGAGGGGCACAGATCAAGGAACCTTGACTAGATTCATTGTTTGTGGTCTCTTAAAGAGAAAATGAAAAGTTCAAGCAGAGGAGGGGTAAGTTTTCCTTTTAGGTAATACATTACTGCAAACTCAAACACTAGTCTCGCTACTTAGATCTAGAAATGACTAATCTGCTGGCACTGAACTTTGGGGCTTAGGGGGGCAAAGCAAATGAAACCATTGTCCATCATATAATAGGATTCTAAGGATATCAAGTCTTACAAGTAACATGTGCATTATTAGTGGTCGTTTGCAAAATTTTTTTATTCATCTCGATGTACTTGTGGTATAATTGGAAGACAAATATTTTGAAAAATCAGTGTAATTCAGATGCTTTGAACAAGTATAATAAAAGAGGAGAAGTTATAAAGACATAAAGAAGGACTAAGCAGGGGAAAACAGATACATGATTTTGAGCGAACCATGTTTTACTTAATCATGTCCAACTGTATGTATCATATGGGATTGGTCTACTGGATGAAAAATTTTTTAAAACTGCATTATGATGGTGGTCGATGAGAGTTATTGATGACTCCAAACCAATTGCCTAAAGATGAGTCCGTATGAGCTGGAAGTTTATTGCCATCTTTTTAATGCATAAACATTTGATATTAACACAAAATCTCCACATCTTATCTAGTTTTCACCATTACAAAGCTCAGAGAAGTCAGTTTCAGTTTACATCACTAGTTTAAAAATTCAAATTATGAAGTATTATTCATTTGGAATGGCCTCAAGACAATTATAATTTAGTCCCAGCAAAGTTTGAAGCTAGATTAGGGTTCTAATTTTGATAGAGGCCTACGCTTATTTTACAAAAGCACAATTAGAATTCTTAACCAACATCAACAGCCAATGACAGAGGAATTTTTCAATAATTTTGCCCCAACTAATCACCCCGCCTAATGTGGCTGTCTTTCGGTAAAATATTGCAAATTCATAACCCGATAAATTTTGTGAATTATGAATGAAAATTGACACTGTGACAGAAAGTTGTGAATTTTGCCCATGTGTTTTAGTCTACCAGGTAATTTTGGTATAAATTTGTCCACAAACATTTCCCTGATTTCTCTGACAACATTCATTTTTAGGACATGGCATTTAAGACAGGAGTGAGAGGGACAATGGCAAAGCTTTGTATGTGACAAACTTTGACTGAAAAGTGACACATGTAATGTTGGACAAAAATTGCCAACCCATGCTTTACTTTTCACACAAAGAATTATTCTATTCATAGATTGTTCTACATTCTGCAGCTTTTGGATAATAAAATTACAGAGGAAAACATCTTACAAAAAGTTTTAAGTTTGAGCAGAAGAAAAGATAAGGGTATCTCCAGATAAATATGACATTACCAAGATCTTCTATCAAAATGTTAACCATAAATTGTTCTTATATGTATAGATCAGTTTCTCTTACATGAAGTTCAAGACTGGTGTGCTTTTGAAATATGGTCTGACTTCTTGTCCTAAGGTTGCCCAATCCGTATGTGATAAACCATAGGTTTCTCTCTTTTCAACATCGCTGGACAGCTTTATTCTCTGAAATACATTTTTTTGAAAGTAAGTTCAAGAAAACAGTTTGAAAAAACAAGTTGGTTTTTCATTAATTAACTTTTTTTTATCTTTTCTCTTACCATGACTGGTGAATTTTGAGATGTTTCAAAGGACACTACCTTTCTCCAGCAATAAGAGAAACTGGCCACTCATCAAATATTTCTGCTAGATTTATAGGTATCAGCTTTTTG
The DNA here is from genome assembly GCA_019648995.1 of Plakobranchus ocellatus. Taxonomy (NCBI): domain Eukaryota; kingdom Metazoa; phylum Mollusca; class Gastropoda; family Plakobranchidae; genus Plakobranchus; species Plakobranchus ocellatus. The sequence goes on along the minus strand of BLXT01007308.1, from coordinate 3,351,318 downwards.
GGTTTTAATTGGGTATGAAACTTATATAAGAGGTTTAATCTACTAATCAATATGTTAACAATGTCTAAACTTGTTGACTTCTGTGAATGAAGGCTTTCCATACACATTTTTTTTGTGTGTGAATACTTTGTATACTAAGAAGGAAAAGAGTGGCTAAATTCAACTTCCAACCACCACAGAGTATACACCTTTCTTTTTATTCGTCTCTGAATTTCAGTGACAGCTCAACATCTGATACAGGGCTTTTAAATCTTTTTACTGAGAGTCCATTGTGCCAACTGTCTTATTTGTACAAGTATCTTAGTTCTGTTTAAGGTCCAGTTAAATTTTGGAAATCAAATCAAATTGGCTCCATAAAAAGTGAGATCATGAAACTTCCTCGATTGAGGAGCATAGTACAGATACTTTTATTGGTGAAGCAGAAAATTCAAATTATAAATGGACCTGCTTGCAGTTTTTGGTCATTTTCACTTCAAAAATTTACTTCTAACAACAGTAAACTACACTCCCTTTTATTCATTGTACACTTTCTTTAGTCTTTAAAAAGGCCTACCTTTCTAAATTTACCATCTAGATAAATAATCCCAAATTGTTGCCATGAGTTTAGCCACTTTTTTTTAAAGGCCTGTCTGTATAATCATTTCCAGATCCTGAGCTTTTCTTGTAGGTCATGAGGCTATGATAGTGTGCAATAAACTTCATGCAAAGCTATGTAATTTCCAGGATAAGTTGTTCAATGCTTGACTTTAAAACTAACAACTTGTTTAATTTCTATTTTAATTTATATATTTTTAAAGAAAAAAAAACTGGTCTTCTGTGTTGCTCACATCCAACTGTTGTATGCCACTAGACCCCATTCTTCTATTTACAATGTCACCAGTACAAGTGCAGAGTATTGTTTAAAATGGAATTTCATTGCATAAATAATTGCACTAATATTTTTGTTAAAATTCAGGTGACCCATAAAATACTTCAAAGTGGTCTAAGGTGTTTTCAACTTTTGTGAGTTGGGACAAACCAAAATCATGAAGTAAAGAAGTTTAAGTTTGTTTGAAATCTAGATTGATTGGAGAAAAAATATTTTTTTGGAAGGTAGCTGCAGCTTGTAAATGAAACGTAATTCTCAAATAAATGTTTTTAATCAAAAAATAAATAAAAGCAAGTACAAAATAGAACCTCAATGTGCAAACCAAAAGAACAATAAAAATTATTTGTTGTAATCCATTCTGGAAGGGTTTATAATATTTAAAATGTGTACATTTATCAATATATAAATGAAAAAAAAAAAAAAAAAGATTGCAGAAAAAAATCTGTACCACTTTGTCACAGAAGTCTGCTGCATTGAATCTGAGAAAGTCTGTCTTCAATCCTTGAGCTTTTTTCTTTCCAAGCTCTGAAAGATTGACCAAGCTTGCTGCATCTAAAGCTGCCTCTCTTGTATTCCGGACTGAGAAAAAAAAAAGGAAAAAAAAAAATCAGTCACAAGAAAACAGCAAATTTAGTATTGATGGATGATGCACAGTGCTTTGCAGAAGTAGCCCAAGAGAAACAGATTTTAAAAGAGCAATATATGATTCTGTTACACAAAGAAATTCTTAACTACGATAAGATTATTTCTCTACAGTTTATGAATTACATTTGTAATTTGGAGAGTTCAATAAACTGAGATTTATAAATGTATTCTCAGGCATAGGTTCCAATATTTAGGCTTTACAGTTCCAACGAAAATCCCACATTGGAAGTAAAGTTATATCAGTACAGAGAAAGTCGATTTAAAGTACAAAGACATTTGATTAATTTTTTTTTTTAATAACTCAGCATCAAGCCAGGCTTTCTTCATTTAAATCATATGCATTGCATTAGAGTTTGATGGAGCTTAAGCCTATGATAAGGAAATGGAAAATGTAACAAACTTTCTTCCTAAAATAGCAGATGATAGAAATAGAACATATTCGCTATATCTGTCATACATCTTTTGTAAGGTTAAACCAAATGAATTCATTGCAGCTTCAAAATCATGCAGTGGTGGTGCAAGATGCCCCCCCTCCCCCCAAAGAAAAAAATCTATACTAAACACACATGCTAAATGTCAGTGAGTAGATGAGTATGAGCAAAAAAATATTAATAATGCATTTTTTTTAAATTAGTTTTATATATGTTGAAGGTTAATTTTACTAGCACTAAACCCATACCAAACAATAACCTAGACTATTTGATTACCAATATTAGCAGATATTCCTTGAGACCAAGTGAAGACACTTACACAATCTAGATTTACTTACAAGATCTCCATAGCCTAGCTAAAAGCACACACAGATCTTCAACTTTTCTTCTAAAAAATATAATCCTTCACTTTCAAACTTCTTTTTTAAACCATGACCCATGCTAAATGGATATTTTTTTCAGCCAACATGCGTAGTCACTTCATTTTGATTTTTCAAACACATAAATCTCTAGATTCTATTTAATTAAATCTAGACCTAAATACTCCATGAAGCCTACATAAATTCAGCCCTAAATTTACCATAATCAGACAAAGATTATTTCACCATCTGTCCAAAATTGTTTTTGAAAAATGGCTCCATATTTTTTACAATTGTATGAATAAAAATGGTTTTTAGTTAATGGGTTTCTGAAAAATCTGAGTCTGGCTGAAAGCACACGTCTTCCACACTGCTTCTAAAAAATATAATCCTTCCCTTTCTAACCTCTCTTTTAAACCATGACCCATGCTAAATAGACATTTTTTTTCAGACAACATACATAGCCACTTTATTTATTGCAGTAGTTGTTTTTAATAACACAATATTTCAAGTCACAATTTTTAGACTAGTATTTGTAATAATCAATTTTTTTAATGATAAATAAACTAAGCCTATGGGCAAAATGCTTGTGTGTATATACTCTGTGTTGTTCATATTTTTTAAAATAAATTTCACTCTCTCAAACAATATAAGTTACTTTTTCTTTTTTTTAATTAGTGAAAAAAATGGAAATCCAATAAAAAAAAAAAAGTTCCAACCCTGAAACTGATGTCCATGAAATGCCTTGCCATAATAGTGAATAGCATAGTAAGCCAATTCTCTTGGATTTTTATACATACTGGCGTCAAGTGATGATCACTTAACACATAAGTTTTCACTAAATGGCTGGATGACAACATTTAATTAAAAAAAAAAAAAAGTAACAAAAAATGAATAAAAAATTGATGTAACAACTCAAACCTGGTTTAAAAAGTTTATCCACTTTTTCCAACTTTTCATACAACAGATCTCTTTCAGAGCTGGGGTTGACAACTTCTTGAGCTTGCTCTGTAAAAATGAAACACAATCATTGCCATCATTTCAATTTCTATTTAGAAATTTTTTACACAGCTGTTTTAAGAAGCTGCCAAGTCTTCTTGGAATATTTGAAGGGTTGTTTTTTTTTTTGTGTGTGCAGTGTGTGATATCAATATAGAGAAGTTTTACAGTTATTGTGCTACCCTAAATTTAATGAAAGAAAAAAAAAACCAGATTATTCACGACAAGTATTGTTGTGCAGAAATTATAGCTCACTTTTCTGTCTCAGAAATTTTTTTTTTTTTTATAGTGAATCGACAAAACATGCCTTGCACTCTAGATGCTTGGGGCATCATCTAAAATGAAGAATTACAGCTAATATATATACATATATGAAATTTTGCTGGTGCATGCATATAACAGTGCATACTAGTAAAAGATATAGTCTAAACACTCAAAAGAGCACAAGCAATGATCTGTTTGATTAAAAATTGATGATAGGTTAAGCTGTATATTGCGTAGTTTTTGCATTTAATCCATATAGTGAAGATGATGATAAGACATGAAAAACTACCTTTGCAATTGTTATTCATATGTTTAAGAAAAATCTCTTAAAGTGGCAAGTTTCTCCACATAACAAGGTCATTGTGATGCAAAAAAAGTCACATTCTGCCAGATTTATATACCTTAGGTGGCAGCCTTACCTTCTGATTCAAGAGAATAATTCAACTAATTCTCATTTTTGTCTGTTTTTATCTTTTATCCCCAAATTTTTGTAGTACAAATTTTTTGAAAATGCGATCAGAAATTAATTTATTTTATAATCTTAAAATCAAGACACTTCCTTATATTTTTATAAATAGCATTAAACAACAATAAAAGCACACATAGATAGCAAGGTACCTGAATTATCTAAAAGCTATTGGATTTAAAGGCTTTGCCTAATTAACAATGAAAAGCACGAGGAAAATGAGGACAGCCACATGAAAAAGTTTAGAAATAGATCCAATTTTCTATGTGACTATCATGATTTTAAATCCCGGTAAATCTAAAACCAGATAGATTCTATTTATATTCAAATCTCTGTCCTGTTTATGTATCTTCTGATAATCTAGATCTATGATATCTATCTTTCTATATTCTCTGATAATCATTTGTTATTAGTCAAAAAGTTGAATGCTCGTAAAATTGTATTTAAATTATTGACTGTGTTTCTATTGTCCCTGCATTTAATAAGGTCTGCATTTCAATCCCAAGTATTTTTTTTTTACTCTTTAAGTGGCTCTGTATTGCACAAAATAGTTTGCTTACTATGTTAGTTTGAACATGAAAAAAAACAATAGAAAAAGACTTAGCGTTTTATTGTTGAGAAATGAACAAGTAAGAAAAAATGTGAAAATTTTAAGAAGTTTTTTACATGTTGTAAGTATATATATTTGTCAGTTTGCATTTAAAATGTGACTAGAATAGAATTTGTAGAAATGAGATATAACATGGACATGGTGCAAATATCTCAATACAATTTTTGCATCTCCACTAATTGTCTCATTTGGCTCACAAACAACAATTACATAGCTGGGTCAGAATAATTAATGCCCTCTCAATATCAGGCCCAACTACCCGTTCCTGTGGAGAAAAAAAATGATAGGCTGGTACCTCGAATAGCCTGAGGATGTTTTTAGCCACTTATTCACTGATGTGTGTTTAACACTAAAGTGTTGTTAAATCTCTCTCTCTCCACCTTACCTCTTGCCCTTTCATTTGTCTAGGCCCAAATGACCCTCAGCATTTTTTAGTGAATCTAGTCTACCTCTTCAGTCCCACTCTTATCTCTCCACACTTTCCCTCCTCTCTAGCATCCTTTTTTTTTTCTTTCACCTTGATGTCGCTGTGATTTGAGTAAACTGAAATTAAACTGAACACTAACCGAAGCACACCTATTGTGAAGACAAAATCTTTTATACCTTCAACACCCCCATCTCTTCCCCCATATTTCGAGCAATCATAAATTGTACTATGTTCATTTAGATTAAACAACGTTCATTTGTGTTCCTGTACCAAATGATGAATTGTGAAGGTGTTTCATTTTATGGAGTGGCTTTATTTACAATATAATTTGGCCTATGACACATGACCTCTTCATTTCATACGTAGCTGTAGGTTGATGGGTGTAATAATATGCCGAACTATCAGACCACAATCTTCTCACAAAATAAAGAACAGATGCACAAAATGCACTAGAAATATTGTTAAATCAAAGAGTGGCCAATAATTATCAATAGTATCTTCAAAAATATATTTGCAATCACTAAAACTTGCTGCTTTGGGTTCAGCTTGTGACAAGAACGGGTTAGTCTGGAGATGGGCCCACAAATTTTTAAATCTACTCTACCTTCATAAGCTGTCGATGGAATGAAGAATTCTAGTCTAGAGGTTGTTGGGCCTGGGCCTAGACAATCCCACAAGACAATCAGAAAATAGTCTTCTAATTTGGATATAATTACATTTATTATAAAATAAAATAAAAAAAAAAAACAACACCAGAGTTTCAGATCAAAAACCTTTTTTCTGACAGTATTTTATGTGCTGAATCCAAGGAAACAACTTTTAATCGTCCTAAATTTGTATTTTTGAAGATAAATTAATGGTTACTGGCCACCCTTTTCAATTTTGTCCTATATTTCTGCACATTTTGTGCATCTCCTTCATTTCATGAGGTGATTGCAGCTAGGTGGTATGATAAGTGCAATATATAAAGATGATTTAGAGGACTCCTGGATCAGATGGGTCCACTCCTAGCTACCTACCTTTGTAAAAGCTACAGATGAAATGAAGAGATCTCCTTAAATCAGATGAAGAGGTTGCAAGCATAAAATTGCGCTTCTTTCAAACAATATCTACACTATTTTATGAGTGCTTTTTCCTTTGTTCCCACCCAACTTTTTATACAGCTATAACCAATCTAGCTCTATCTTCATGGGCTATCGACGAAACGAAGAGGTTGCAGGCCAAGTTATAATGAAAACAATACTATTTCCACACAAAATTTGAAGCTTTTTTGTTTGTTTTTATCGAATAAAAAGTGCGGGTGGGAACAAACGAAAAAGCGCCCATAAAATTGTGTAGATATTGTTTGATAGAAGCACCATTTGGCCTTCATTATAACTTGGCCCATGACCTCTTCATTTCATCAGTAGCTTATGAGGGTAGATGTAGAAGCGGGGTAAAAGTTCATTTTTGGTGCGTAAATTATTAAGGCTAATATACGTTTATTTTAGATGCATAAATTATTACACTGAAATATTCAACAATAACATTACTTGTGCTCGTAACACATTTACAGGGGATAATTGTCAGCTATAATCTTAAACAAAACATGGCAAAAAAACATGTACTTGTCACGAAGCCTATAGCGAAAGACAAATTCTGGAGATAAGGTGGGAAAAGATCTTGAGGTATGCCAAACTGTGCAATTTTCATTTTATTGCCATCCACATATTCTCAACATGTAAAATAACAGGAGCTTGCTTCAACTACCCCCCCCCCTCAAAAAAAAAAATCCCTATCTTGACCATTTTCAAGTAGGTTAGTAGGGAGGCCTGCATTTGAGTCTCACAATTTTCGCACCTAAAATGCACTTGTTCCTCAACCGTTAAAGTGCATTAATAGTTTACGCACCTAAAATGCACTTTTACCTAGAAGCGGATCCATCTGCTCCAGGAGTACCGATTTAATAGACTCTAGATCTAGATCTAGATCTAGATCTAGATTCTAGATCTAGATATCTAGATCTAGATATGTTTATAACTCCTACAAGAATGTCGATTTAGACCTACCTGATAATTCATCTTGAAATCTCCTGTAACTTTCTCTTATTTGCCTTCTTTCTTGCTCATCTTGTTTGTTTTGTATGGAATTAATTACTTCTTCTTTCTCCTCTCTGGAGTCAAACAATTTATCCAGTCCACTTTTCTGAGAAGTGCCAGTTCTATCTGCCGCCATTCTCACGCTCCAAGGCAGCCATTTATAAACTAAACTGAAACTTCAACGGAAATGTGAACTAAATATTAGGTTGAGAAAATAAGCAAAAAGACCTGGAGTTACAGTTCTTCAATGAGGATAAAGGAAAGACCTGGGTGTGTGTGTCTGGATCTAAGTGGGGGTGGTCGTAAAAAAATTGGCGTATAGAGAGGGGTAAGGAATCGATAGAGATGAGTTTTATTTATAAGTGGGTGCTACCTAAAAACTGCAAATCAATTTTGGGCCCCTGAAGAAAATAAAAGTTTGAAATTCCCTATGACATTTCTTATTGCGATGGTCATAGCTCTAATAATAGTACGTAAAAATTAAGATTTGAAACGCTACCACTGGTCAGGCTTTCTTTTTTAATTTTCATCACTACAAACATCTACATAAAAAAAAGAAACGTAGACCGTAAAGGCGTATCTAAGGCTTTAATGGACTGAAAAACTTCTTGGCAAATTATTACTTCCTTTTTTTTTCTTTTTTTTTTTTTTTTTTGGTTTTTTGC
>BLXT01007308.1:3317445-3329806 GCA_019648995.1 Plakobranchus ocellatus | reverse complement strand
ACGATTTTTCTTTCTTTTCCATCTAGATTCTGCAGGCCCTATTGCACTATTCTGGCCACAGTGATCATAATGTTGTGACTGCCTCTTTGGAATCCTTGCAACAGTTGTTGCGTACTCCACCACCCAGCCTTCGCAAGCGTCTGCTCACTTGTGGCAGTATCTCTAAATCTCATATTTTCAGACAAGATTCCAAGGGTGATGAACAGGCCAGAGTTGAAAGTAATCAGTTTTTCATCATTTTGTAAATTTTTTTCTCTGACCGAAGTTCAATTTTAAATTGGTTATTTAAGCTTATTACCAGAGTGTGTGCATCAAGATGTTTCTCTAGTATGTTCAAGATGTGTGTTTTCTTTGTTAATCTTGAAAGGCCTTTGTATTATTAAGAAACATCCAAAACATATTCTGTATCAGGCCTGGGTCTTGTTTAATATATCACATATTTAATATGCCATATACACAGCAACAGTACTTTGTTTGCATAAATGCAACATAGGTATAAGGTAAGCAATGATCTAGCTTTGTATTAAGAAATGTCAGAAACATATTCTGTATCAGGACCGGGCCTTGTTTAATATATCACATATTTAACATGCCATATACACAGCAACAGTACTTTGTTTGCATAAATGTAACATAGATCCAGGGTTAGCAATGATCTAGCTTTGTATTAAGAAATGTCAAAAACATATGTTGTATCAGGCCTGGGCCATGTTTAATATATCAAATAGTTAATATGACATATACTCAGCAACAGTAGCTTATTTGCATAAATGTAACATAGGTCTAAGGTAAGCAATGGTCCAACCTTAGAAAAAAAAATTCAGTTTGAAGACTAAGTTAAAGTGTAATTGATCAAAAACAAATGACAGTATTTCCATACAGATGACATTTTTAGAGTTTTTAGTCATTTGATGTTTATATTTTGACCTGTCTTTTATTAAGAAATTAATTTGCAAAGCTAAAAATTTATCTCACGTTAAAAAATTACTTATTAATTACTTGTGGAATGTAATCACAGTTTAAACCACATTCTTAGTTTAAAATTTAACTTTCTTTCATTGTGATCATGCATCTGTGTGTGATGCAGGAAATTTGTAAAATCGTGCAAACTGTGTCTAAGAAAAGACACACAGAAAATATGACAAATCTCAAGGACAAATTGCCTTGTTTGGTTTTTTTTTTGGTTTCTTAAAAGAGACATCCTCCTCAATTATGCCAGCAGGTAATGAAAGTCTCAATAGTCTGCACATTCTTTAACTGTGGATAGGAAATTTTAATTAAGTACAAATAAAATGGGAAGACATACATAGAGATCAAAGCAAAGCTCTTAATCTAAAATCTACTCCACTTTCTTTTGTCAGGTGTGGTGGACTTAGTGACCATGTCAGATGACACAGGACTAATGGAGGATGCAGATGCCGGAGAGAAAAATTCAGCACCATCAATAGTTTCCACTGGTTCAGATACATCTGCTTTTGTGTCAGACTTAAGTTCCTCATCTATTGAAAGGTTAGGAACTTTTGTTTACATATAATTATGGCTCTTGATTAACATACATTTTAAACCAACTGAAAAAGAAAAAAATCAAGATTATATTACTAGTATACCTAGGTCATGGTTGCTTGTGTTAATTGTTATTTTTTTTGGTTTGCTCTTCTTTGTACTACTGCTAAAAGTACTTGACATTTGCCCCATGTCCCTTCATCTTCTCACCATCATTGTCTGCCATGTGTGAGTTAATGTGGTCTTTTCCAGTAAGTCCATTGAACGGAGTTCAAGAGGATTGTCAATAAGTGGAAGATCCTGTGGGTTTTAATTTTTTTTTTAAAACAAATTTATATAAGCAGATTGTTTAAGCCACAACCTTTAAACTCTCCACAGAGAAATGAGAGGAAAACAAATGCAAATGAAAAAAAAATGTAGTTGTTGGGATAATTGCTATCATCTTGGATTTTCAGTTATTCAATAAAGAAGATTTTCAAAAGCTATTTTCCTTTACAAACACCAGTCAAATTTCACAGAACTATGCAGAACTCTGTTCACTGGATGTTCTAAAAATCAATTTATTGCCAAAGATATATCTTTTATTTATTTTTTTTTTTTTAGAATGTAAAATTTTGTCATAACAAAAACTATAAATAAAAGTTTAGCATAGGAATATCAGAATGATATTGCAAATTTATGTAAAATTCCATGACAGTTTGTGCATAAACTTATGACAAGATAGTTTTTTTTTTTTCATATTTTGGCAACACAGACATTCTTTGAAGAAAACTCAGTCAAAGTCTCTTAAAAGATATATAGATCAATGTTTTCTTTGAAGATGAAGTCTTTAGTTTTTTAATGCTGAATCACAGGCAGATATGACCAACTATATCTCAATCTTCTAAAAAAGTAAAAAAAAAAAAAAAAACAGTTTGGATTTGTTTCAAAGTGCAAATTATTGAGACCCCCCGAAAAAGATAGTACGGCATTGATGTTCAGAAAAATTGAGTTTCAGTATTAAGAATTGTAAAATTTATAATTTTTTATGGTAAATTGGCAAAAGGCAGTTTTTCTCTTCAAGAATCAAAATAAAAATTATGAAATCAAATTAGAAGATATCTGACCCGAAAATCAGGACTGATTCCTTTAGTTAGATTTGAAGAATGCAGTGTTAAAAAATATTATTAAATTATGTCTATGAAGAGTTTTGAGAAGCTTCATACTATTTTGCCAAAGCTTTTATTCACATATGTAAAAGGCTATGACTTTGAAGTTTAATTGTTCTATTGGAATACAAAGCAAACTTAGTGTGATCATTCGGACACTAAATGTGTCATTGGTGTAAAAAATGGCTGAATACACTTTCTTTGCAGTTATACTGGCAAAAAACCCCAAAGTATCCATATTTTATTCCTTGTGAGATTTAATTTTTCATCTGCACCCCTCATTTTTTTTTTATCCATTGCAGCGGTAATTTCACCTTTACTTAAACTTTTTGACTTAAAGCCACAATTGTGTACTTTACATTGAAATAGGTCTGGGGTCAGCATAAATAATGAGGCTACAGTCAGTGAGGAAGCTGAATGGGGAGATAATATAGTTGTTATGACTGATGGCACAGACTACTCAGGCTTAGAAATTGGGGATTTGAATGAAGATCGATCGGAGATTTCAGGTACCTCAGGTAATAAAGATTTCTATTCCTTTGACTTCGAATTTGCAATTCTTGTTTGATATTATTTTACTGCTTACACATTTCAAGAATCTTTTTAAAAATGCGCTTTTCAACTTTCCTTTTTAAAACTAATGTTTAACCATTTTTTAGAATAATTAATGAACTGGAAGTAAACAATTAATTTTTAAAAAATCATTGATTTAGATCAATAGATGTATGTATAAATTTGACACCCATATAAACACTGTAGAGTGTGGCTGACTCTTCCCCTGTTTTTTTTTTTTTTTTTTCTTTTTTTAAGAAGTGCTATGTGCGCTTGTAAAAAATTAATTTATACCTTTTTCTTTCCCATGTACCTGCTCTCAGTGTTCTACCTCCCTTGCTTCAACTTGAGCTTATATAATTTTTTTTTGCTTGAGCTTATATATTTTTTTTTACATTTTTTTTATTACAATATGTTTGTGTCAGAATTTTGAAAGAGAGAAAATTGTGCATCATTGTTTTAATGAAGATAATAATTCTTATATGTTTATGCCTTTAGGTATGTCTCACAGTGATAGCATGGAGACTCTACAAAGCCTGCGTAGTTCTAGTCCTCGACAGCAAGGTTTACCTCAGCTGATTCCTGGCCATGATATGAATGGGAATCCCCAGATAGCACCAGATCCTGGGGAAGATGATGAATTTCAGCCCCCACCCAGTCCTGGTGTCATGAACAATGAGCCTGTTGAGCAGGTTAGTGTTAATCCTCACCACAATTCAAGAATAGAGGAATAGATTGAAGGATTGCAAGAGCTACTGTTCTCGCAAAGATAGCTGATAATTATTTCTTTATGGGTAGAGATACAATTTTTCTCATACAATATCCTAAAAATGTTTTGATGAAAAAGTTGTATCTGTAGAAATAGTGAAAGTGATCTATTGCTTTCATAAGAATTAATGATCAGTCAATCATCTCACTTTTTTTGTAACGACCTCCTTTTTGAAAATAAAATTTAAGCTTAACTTGTTATTATCACATTAAAAGTTAATGTTACCAACTATGTGATGAGTAAGTCATGATTTGAATGGAAAACAAATAAAAAGTGAATGGGTTGTGTGTTAGCCTGGATATGAAATAGTGATAAACCTTATTGAGATCCTTTCCTTTGCCCTCTTCCCTTCCCCCCAAACCCTAATAAAAAAAAAATAAATTAGGGCTTTTGTTTCTCCATTGTTTTTCTTTACCTAAATGTAAAGGTAATTTTTAAATTTCATGATTGCGGCACTTGTTATTATATCTTGATATGGGTCATTATATTTGGTTGTTTTGCAGATTCCTATTGAGCCAGACTCGCTGAAAGAAGATGAAGTGCCACTGTTGTTTTATTTGCGTCTGCTATCAAAGAGATTTCTTCTTACTGGGGTCACAGATGGCCTAGTGCCAGACAAGCAGGTCAGGGTCAGCCTGAAGTCCCTAGCTCTTGGATGTGTGGCATGTACCCTGGCCCTTTGTCCTCGACTTTTTCTTTTTAAATTATGTCCACAGGCTAGTGGTGAAGGTAAGATATTCGCGGTGTGGCTTTGGCTCATAAAACATTTTAATAGCTTGTGATTTTTGTAGATGTTTATAATTTTTTTACCAAATTCAAATCTGAAATTGCCATTTGGATGACTGACAAAATTTTTAAAAGGTATCTTCTTCTTTTCTTCAACTTTTTGATGTAAACTGCAGGGCATGGCATGGATTTTTTTTATGTAAATGTAGAAAAATTGTCTTTAACATTTATATGGAGAAAAACATGATTTTCTACAGATTTATTTCAGCTTTACATTGCAAATCTTACTAGGCTACTATATTAACTGAAATGTTCTGTAAATGATTTCTTAGGCAGTGATCAGAACCTGCAGGACATCACTCTGTATGCAAGTCATTCTGATCAACAGTTAAAGGCTCAGACATCTCTCATTATTGGTAGCTTTATTAAGGCAGCCCTAGTGGAAGGACGTGGAGACTTCCACCGTTGGATTGTTGAACATCTGCCTAAAGGCCAAAGTAAGTAAAGGGCCCACACATTAAGCCCTTAATTAAAATCATTGTCTTGTAATGAAAATAAAATACATTGTTTCTCATGGTATATTTGTAATAAGGTGTTATGAAATCATATAAAGCAATTTTTATTTCTAATGCAATGAAAGAATTTACAGTTTTTTTTTTGTGACTGATTTTTATCAAAACAAAATATTATAGTATCACAACAACTGTGGCCATGGGAGAATAATTTTCAATGTTCTAAAGAGCACAAAGAATAGATTTCGAGTAATGTCATACTGCAAAATTCTCCTAAATATGGTAGAGTGTGGATGTGAAAGATTGAGAATTAGGATAACTGTAGCAATATTTATTACACTTGTACCTACAAAAAAATACATCTCTTTTTGAGGGGAAACTACACAACCATATTATTCTTGGTTAACACTCATACTTTTTTGTTATAGAATGTTTTAAGTGCTTATTCTTTAGAGTTATTTTACTTGTACCATGAGATTAAGAAGTTCAGTTGGATTACTATTGATCCATGCCATGAGTTTAAGTAATCCCGTAAGGTTATGTTAACCCACGCCATGAGATTGAGTAGGTTACTTTGACCCATGCTATGAAATAAAAAAAAAAAGTTAAGTTATTTTTTATTGCTACCGCGACTCAAAGTTTACAATACAGTATGTACCATGTATGAATATCCAAGAGTTCTCATGCATGTTGATTTACATTTTACTCCCCTTTCAGCCGTTATGTCTCTAGAAAGTTTACTGAAGATCTTGGTGGACACACTAGAAGATGAATCAGCTGTGGCTGTGCGGGCCTCTCTCATGGGTCTCCAGCTGTGTCTTGGAAGTCTCCTAGACAGCAGCAGTGGTTGCCAGGGCTTGGAGGTTTTGTTGGACCTACTTCATGTCAAAGCAAACCCCTACTGGTTGGTGAAGGTATGCAACTTTTGAGCACATTTCCTGCTACTGTCATTTGATTCAAAAGAAAAGAAAAAAGTCTGAGAATTTTCTGAGAAACTTTGGTAACACTTGGCAATGCCTTTTTTGCAGCTCAGCTCCAAAATTCAGCCTATCAATTTAATGAGAGAAAAAAATATCTATTTTTACATGCTTGTTTGAGACCTTTTTTCAGTCGACATAGTATGACTATATTTTGCAAATTTATTATAATAAAACTCTAAGAGCTCAGGCCAAAAATATGTCAACAATAAAGGGTTTTCCTTCTTGGAGATTGGCAGCATAAAGATTTCGTTTTAGCAGTTGTAGTTTTGAGAGAGAGACACATGAGTATATGTGATATAAATGGGTAAAGTGTTATATTTCTTGATAGTTGGAATTCTTGGGCAAGGGGTAACAGACTGAGCAATGTGAATTTTTAAAGTTTATTTTTAAGTTGTAATTACATGCAGTGCTGTGGTCACAGATGTCCGTCATCTAAAGAGCAGAAGGCTCGGGCATAGAATGCTGCATTTTTAATATAAATATAAATTATTTTTAAAATCTTTTTTAATGTCTATATATTGAATGCAAAGAAAATATTTGGAGTTTAACTTGAACTTCTAAATCATATTTAAAAAATAAAAAATCTTAATTGATTGTGGGCTGATGCTTCGGTTAATTATGTCTTTACAAATTCCCAAAAATAATTTACAGAGGCAGTGCATCTGTATTTTAATGCTTACAGCCTATTGGTGACTGTATGTGAAGCTGGTCCAAATCAGAAGCAAACTTGGCATTTTTTTTTTAAAGTAATGAACTGATCACTTTCAACCGAAGCCATGTAAAGATCAAAAGTACTTTCCTCTGGATGGGTCTGTCAGCATGTTAAGGAATAAGAAAGGACCAGATATTTTGCTAGTATTTGACCATAAGAGATGGCTGTGTTTTTTCCTAATCCTATTGCCCTTCTCATCGAGTTCTTCATTAATCTAAACTATATTTTAAAAAATTATGTATAAGATGTTCCAAACTTGAATCTAATAAGAATTTTTTTTCTATTATGTGCTGATTTTGTAAAATTTATCAATAATCTTTAAGTGTGTGATAATTATGTGTATGCCATATCATTTATATCACTTTAACATAAAAGAAGCACCTTATCATTATTTGTATGCAATCTCTCTGCCGTAGCCAATTAAAAAGCAGTAATGCCCATAAACTTATAACAATTTGGCTGATGCAGCTCTGTTGCAACACTTTAACACAAAAGAAGGGCCTTATAATTTTGTGCATGTCGAGTCTGTTGCAACACTGTAACAAAAAAGAACTGCCTTTATTTTAAAGCTATTTTCACATGGTGTGTGCACAGATTCCAGTTTTCCCACACTCTTGCTCAGTTAAATAAATGAGGGTTTATTTTCATCTATAGTGTTTTTTTTCGTTTATTATTTTTTATAACAGGTGGAGCTATTGGAGTTAATAAGCAGCTTGAATTTTAAGGTTATTTCATATCTTGAGGTGATATCGCCAGACATTGTGAGAGGAGACCACAACTATCTTGGTGTAAGCATGCCTCAATTCCAACCTATGTCTAGATGTACATTAGGAGTCAGTCATTTAGCACCTAAATGAAAGCTAAAATTACTACAGTATTTTTTTTTAATGGGTTGTGGAAAAAACGCATTTTAAAATCAATTATTGTATTATTATATTTCAAGAATCTCCTTGAATTCTCTAGATCTATATGAACTGCGACAGAAGGTTGGGACTTGTAAAACTTTGTTTCTGAGAAATTTTGTCTGTGCAGTATTGATTTCAGGGCCTTGAAGTTTAAAGTAAAAGAGAGAGGGCTTTTTTTGCTTAGCCTCATTTGCAAAAATACATAACTAAAAAATTGCACATCTGATGCTAGAAAAAAATGTATCATATGATGGTGGACAAAAGTTCTCAATTTACCCAAGGTTTGATTCAACATAAAATGTGTCAAAGTTAAATTTTTTCTTCTGTGAAGATTACCTATAATCCATATTAAATTATCACAAACTAAAATATAGGAGCAAAAAAAAAGTGAAGGCTTTGAAATTTATAATTATTATGTCACAATTTTCTGTCATATACCAAAGATAATGGAAAAGGGTAAGAGAGAGAGAGAGAGACTATGAGTGGACATGATTGATTTTATTTAGTTGTGATAACTTCAAAAGGTAAGGGTGAGCTTATATTTTACCATGTATCTTTAACCTGTAAGATCAAATTGCAAGTTTTTTGTGTATGTTAATCAGTGAAAGCATTATTTAAAAATAGAATATGAGGTTTTGACTTGCAAAACCATCACATCCATTCTTGGCTTTGCATACAAATAAATATAGACCGTAAACAGTCTTGGGTTGAAGGGGATAAACTACTGTTAAATCTGCCTTTTTTTAATTTAAAGTTTTAAGTAAATATTAACTACTAATTACTTAAATGAATATCTTGATTTGCTTAAATCAACAAAAATGGATGCAGTGGCTTTAGCACCTCAAACCATTGTATAACCCAAAAGATGTGAAGAGGACTTTATTACTAAAGATTATGATTAAAGGACTGTATAGTCGTGGTATTTATCTATTACTGGGGGTGTAGGAATACTCCTAAAGGTAAGAAGATGGTGATAACATAATCTTATTAGTATCTGAGGAAATTAAAAACATATTTTTTTTTTATATACTTCAGAGGTTATCTTTGCAAGAACACTGTCTTCAGGATATTGTACTACATCTGCTAGGAGATGAAGATGGGAGAGTCCGCACAGCTGCATCCTCAGCTATATGCAGGTACAAAGCATGGTTTTAACCGCAGTATTTATAACCTGGACAAAAAATCTGCAGATGTGATCTGTAATTTGTTCTCTTGAAAAAGTTTGAGAGAATATCCTCACAAGTCTTTCATGGGGTCTCTAAATGCACTAACTTTTGAAGTTATGAAAGATAGATAGCCTGAACACAGTCTGGATAAAGCTTGAGTTGGAATTTAAAGGTTTCATCATGCCTTTAAGTTGTTTCAATATTAACTCATAGCATGAAAGCAATGTAACACTCTTGATAAATGCATATTAAATTTGTGACATTTGGATTCTTACCTGTAGTTTGATGACAACATATGTATTTGTAATCGTCCTGACTGTTTTAGTTGAAATAAAGATCCGAAAAAAGAAGAGTAATATCCAGCTATCTGTCATACTCTTTAGACTTTCCAAGGTTTTTCTGTATATAAAGAAAAGCAAAATTTTTTCCCCTTTTTTTTTCAAGCATAGTATAACTCTCACAAAATACTCCTTTGAGAAATCGTATTGATATTAATCTCAAACTGAAAAGACTTGTGACTCACAATTTGTTATTTTAACAGAGACATGCAAATTATGTCTATTTACATTCTTTTCTAAAGGCTGGTACCCAAATTACACTTCGCCTCAGACAGTCCTCAACAGGATGCTGTTGTGTCAGTTGCTGCAGATCAGACTCAGGCACTTTTGTCTCCCATCATGCAACCATTGATAGGGGGTAATCAGCTCCCACCACTGGTGCAAGGCTTAATCCAACCTTATCTCTATGATATCCTGGCTGAGGTGTGTCCAGCCTCAGAGAGCGCCTTGTCACGTGTGGTACAAATGTTACTCCAGTTGCTGCTAGTGTCACAGACCAGGCACATGACAGTAAGGCTTTATGTTTATGAATAACAGTAAGATAAAAGCTGCTGGCTCTTTGTGTGAATTATATTCAGTTTAGTTCAAAATTTATGACATCATAGAAAACAGAATGGGTTCATTCATTTATGGTTTTGTATCTTTACCACATTTTTTTCATTTGTTTTTTTTTTTTCTGCCAGATATGTTTCAACATGCATAGCATTCTACTTTTCATCATCAATGTCCCTCTAACAGCTAGATATAATGAATCACCCATTTATTCAATCTGAAGTTGAATCTGAATTGCGAATAATAGCATGGTAAATTATTCAAACTTGCTTTGCTTTTTGTACAGAATGGATGCTGTCAGGCACTGTGCCATTTGTCAGAGCAGTATCTAGTAACTCAGTACGCATCTGCATGGGGCTGTGGCCCAGCTATGTGTATCTCTCCAAAGGAAAGCAAGGAGAAACCAGGGATGAGACGGCCACCAACTCGATCCCTGAGTGCTTCAAGGTTGGCCAGGCAGGGCATAATTTTTCTTGACTCTGCATGTTGTTCTTTGCAATATTAGTATGTTAATTTACTCAGCTTTTTGATTCTTTTTGTTGTTGTTGTTGAGCTTTGATATTTAAAGTCATTTATAATGTGTAAATTGACAACAATAAGGAGATGTTTAAAGCTTTGAAAAAAATGCCGAAGATTCCATGTAACTAGGACTGCCTCACAGTTATCAAATAATGTCACACTTCACCTGACTACTATCAAATGATACGAGACTGCACCAGACTTACACAATTAACACATTTTGGTGTAAGGAATAATTATTCCAACAGTATTTTGGCACTTGATCCTGCTGCAAAATGTCAAACTATCAACATTGCAAATTCTTTGCCAGCTTTAAATCGCATGAAGGGTTACATTTGACATGGTTATGAGTAATCATGATATAGCTGCCGTATTCATATTTAATAAGTAATTTTTGATGATTGCTCAGTTTGCTTTTTATAAACTGCATAACTTTATTTTGTTTTAAATTAGGATGTATAGTTTGAAAATAGAAGCTGAATGTGTAGAGGTTTGCTCTGACTCTTTACTATAATTTGCCAGTCTTTCAACTCTCATTGTTCCTACCATTTTCACTGGTTTGAAAATAAATTTACTTTATATTTCATTTCTTTGTATAGTATGGAGGAGCTAACCTCGACAGCTGGTGGAGGGCCTCTTCCCATTGTCTTGTCTCTGATGTTGTCTTCACAAGCTGGACTTGAGCTGACTACACATCAAGACCTGCTTTTGTTGGCAGGCAATATGATTGCTGGTGATTATTATTTGTGTCCACTTTTGTTCTCGGCTATTAGGTTACCATTTAACTTTTATATTTTTGAAGGGTGGATCGCACAACATAATATTCTCTTCCATTGTACCTGCAAAATTGTTCCTATTTGCACCACTATAGTTTTACTCATTAGGTTTATTTTAAATACCTAATGAGTAAAATGAACAATCTTGCTGCTTCAATATGAGCAATCATATTTTAAATATAACAAACTTGTGTGAAAAACATGTTATAGCAAGAGCTGATAACTGAGGGAAAGAGGAATGAGAGATTCTCGGGATGCACATGTTTTGATAATTTAGCTCTGTATTCAGTTCTATTCACACTTACAAAATGTGTAAATGAATAAAAATATAACAATTTGTTTATGTTTTAAGTATGAAATATTTTTATTTATTACAATAGTAACTGTATCAAAGGCACAATTTTGACCCTGGATGCTTTTCTGGTACATTCAGTCAATAAATTTGATTTAAAAAAAGATATATTTAATCTCAGGGGCTGCGTATAAAGATTTGCGTCCCTATGAAGAAACAGCAAAAAAATCTGGCACTGGCGATGATGGTAATTGGGCAGCTGTATCAGACAGATTGATAGTGCCAATGATTGAGCAGCTCTTCACTCATACAGCCAGGTAGGTTTAGAGAGAGAGAGATTAGTTGCATGGTAATGCTGTATGAATGAACAGCATGTCACTTGATAATAAAGGTTTCATCACGAGTACAGACCTGCCAACTTTCTGTTTTCGCCGGGAAAAATTCCGGTGGAGGGCTAAAAATTCCGTTTCCCGGGCAGCCCTGCTAAAATCCCGTTCAGTTGTCCCGGTGGGCGATGGAAAGGAAAACAAAATATCTTGTGTCCTAGGGACCCATCCAATATCAACTGACATGTATTCTGTACCTATTTAAATAACATTGAACATTTTTAAATTATTATCGATAAAACGCAAGTATCCAATTTGCGGTCCATAACGTTTATTCAACATTCTGTGTAAAGGACTGAGTAACTTCTGTGTTATTGATATGGCATGGTGCTTCATGCAGACATGCCAACATTATACTTTAGGCGTAATTCATCCCGTCATCAGGGAAAATTTTATACTTTAGCCCTTTAGCTGAGCTTCTGTGCCGTGGTTTCATTTTGTTCGATTTTCCTTCCATTCACATAATACAAAAATGTGGTATCGATCAAAAGTTTATCCTCGATTTTTTTTTTTTTACTGTCCGCG
>BLXT01007308.1:3299266-3314230 GCA_019648995.1 Plakobranchus ocellatus | reverse complement strand
CAGGAAACTGGAAATTTTCGTGAAAAATGAGATTTTTTATTACTTTTTCTATACTCAAAATTTGAAAATTCATAAAAAATGTAATTCCCCACGTCATTGTTTAGATAATATAGTTCCTATTATTATTAGTGAATTTCAGCCTGTTTGAAACAGAAATGTAGGACTAGATAGATTTCAAAAATTCACTTTATATACTGATACAAATTCAAGATGGCGGTCGTTGCCATGACAACCATAGTAACAACCTACAATTTTTGTTGATGCTCCTCTAATTTGACCATGCTGAGTTGATTGGTGTAGGTTATTTTGGCCTAAATGTAAAAATGAGAGAAATGACCCTTAGAAGCCGTCCCTCCCCTTAATAGAAAACCAATGGAAACCATGTCAGAAAAATATGATGCCATAGGCCTTTAATAATAATATGATGTTCTTATTTTGACTGATTTATTTGATGTGCAAATTTTGACTGGATAGTTCATACCTTTCTCATCCAATGAATGCAATGAATTAATATATCCCACCACAATCTAGACTATTTAGATGTTTTCTTTTTATTTAATATACAATGGATCATAATTTTAGGCCTTACTGAGATTCTGTAGACCTGTCTCACATAAGTTTTCTTTTTTATATAACCTTTTGTTGTGTGAGCTAGAATTTGGTTTTATACAGTGAAGGGCATCTTAAAAAGAATCCACACACACAAGTCTGCAGGTCTTTAAGGCTTGATAAATGGTGATATTTTTGGGCCAATGGCTGTGAGGGAGATACTTTCTTGCATCTTTTAGAGTAAAAAATTGATTACTTAGTCTCTGATATTATACTTTAAAGTTATGGAATTTCTATGGTTGAGTATGTAATTAAGGTGTAGTACTGTTCAGCCATGTACATTTAATTGTACTGGCATATTCCTGTGAGACTCTCTAAATTCCTGGGAGGAGAGGTGAATATTCCTGTGAGCACAATTTGGGGTTGGCAGGTCTGCGAGTATTAGTAAGTGCTGACACTCAGTCTGATTGATCAGGGTAACCAAAGATAGGAACAGGGTTTTCTTCTTTGCATGCTATCTTGGTATGTGTCTGTGTACCATCCATGATTTTAGACTCACCAATTGAAAGAGAGGCTGCCAGTGTATTTTCCATGTTTGTTTTCATTTTTGTGAAAAATTTTACAAACCTCCATTGATGGTCATTGAGGTTGTGGGTGTAAATTGTAAGTCTTGTTTTTATTTTTAGTCCGATGACGAACATTCTTTTATGAGCATTGCCTTATATGTGAAATCTTGGAGATTAAATTTTCCTTATCAACCTTGCTCAATTTTTAAAATGACACTAGCAATACAGATTACTGTATTCTCAGCTTTACCCGCCTCACACAGATTTTTTTTTTGCTTTTGTAATTGATCTATGAGTATTCACTGCCCAAAAGGACCACCACTCCAAAACCATGCTTGTCTATGATTTTCAGTGGTTGCCATTGACAGGTTAAACTGTGTGTATCATAAAATTTAAAAAAAGGAAAAAATTTAATCAGTATGTTTTTTCTACAATGTATGTGAATTGCAGATTGCTGTGCGCCTGCACCCATGCAATAGAAGAGACTGTCCCTGGTCCTCCTCAAGCCAAGCCTATCCTACCATCTTTGCCTAATGCCTCGACTCTGAGCCCGGTTAGAAGGAAAATGAAAGGTGACAAAGATGTAGGCTCCCCTACTCCTGGTGGCTCTCCAGATACCAAGGGAGGACAGAAAACTCCAGTAAAAGGTGATACCTATTCATTAAAATTTTTTCAGTTACTTTTTTGTTATATGCGTTAAATCTAATGATATCTTCGTTAAGTTTCAGTTTAAAAAAAAATATTGAGAGATATGCTTATCAATCACAATGCTTTTTCTCCTTTATTGAGGTCATAAAGTTATTGAGGTGAGATACTTAAACACACAAAATTACTTTACTCTTTTCCAAGATATCTAACTCACGTGCTCACTTGTAACCATTTTTACCCTCTTTTTTCCTTTGGGACCAAGGCTTTAGACCTTTTAAAAAAAATGGTGGAAAAAAATTCGCTAGCAATCATTTAAAAATGTCACATAATAAAATTAAATTTTAGATCTGCTATTTACAAAAATTTCATTTATTCATCTTGTTGACTTTAATTTTTTTTTTTACTTTTTAGATAGGTGGTCGCAATATATGTTTTGGAAAAATTTGGAACATTCAGAAATCAGATAATACATCAGGTTTTTCTCATATTTTTTTGCCTAAAATGTTCAAATTAGGCTTATGCATGGCCTTAATTGCAGTAGATCTAATCTGGATCTATCAAGTTATGAGCATAAATAATTGCCATTACTGCTTCAAATACAATGTTTTGGTTTGGTAATGATTTAAATTATTTTAAACAACAAAAAAAAAGGCTCTTGATATTAAAACTGCGAATTAAAAAAATGAACTAAGAAATCAGTCAGTAAAGTTGGTGTTCATGCACTTTTTACATGAGATATAAAGCGTCAAAATCAGAACACAGGGAATTTTTTAGATGCATAGCACCTATTGCTGGCTTCAACGCAAGGAAGAAAAGTTTAATTTATTGCATTTTTGTAAAAAGTCAAATTATTTTAGTCACTTCATTTGGTTTTATTCTTCTATTCTATCACATGAACTGATATGAGTGTGTCCCTCAAAAAGATTCTATGATGAGATCTCAAATAAGCTTTCTTTTTCTGCATAAAGACTTTCTCTTTCATTTTGATATTGCATTGTGTCTCTTACAGATTTAAAAGAGGGTGAAAAGGAGAAAAACAAGAGGGATGGTGTTGGTGTTTTTTACAACATTCCTCAATACATGAAACTCTTTGACATCATCAGGGGCTCATATTCGAATTTTAAGGTGTGTATCTTTGGGGGAAAATATTTGAAAAACAAGGTTGGCATCAAGAAAGACCTGTTTATTGGTATGACATGGGCATATTAGGTGTGTTTGGACAAAATATTGAGCCTTGTTTTTTTTGCTCTGGTTTTATGAAATAATACAATCATATCATATATGATTTACAAATTCTTCTCTTATTCTGATTGACATTGGTAAAAACTCACTTGTGGTTTTTTAGCTAAAATAAGCACGGAGCATTTGAATGTCAATATTTAATAAAACAATTGATTAGATCTAACTATATGTTAAAAGTATTGTACTTATTGAAAATACAGATCATGATTTCAAATAAAAATTTAAAAAAAAAACATTAAATTTACGAGGAGTATGGTTTTGACATTAGTTAGACTTAGCACAAAACAAATTCTGACAACTTAGCACAAAAGAACTTCTGACAACTTATCCAGGGCTTTCTTATGCCATCACACTCTAAAGCCATTAAAACAATTTTAACCACTTTTCAATACTCTTTTTTCTAAGTTTGAATGTCTCGTTTGTTCCTCCATTTTTTTTTCAATTCTCATACCCTTTTTTGAAATTATCCCCTCAGACCTCACTAGATTTGACCAGCTCAGACAAATTCTGTACCATGTTGAAGGCTGTTCTAACAGTACTGTCACAGCTACTGGAGATTGCCACTCTCTATGATGTTGGCAAAGTCACAGAGGAGCTGCTTGGCTATCTTAAAGTTACTATGTCGCTTGAGCCCACTTGGACTGTACAATGTGTACAACAGGTATTTGTTACTAGTGCTGAAAAATCTTTTTTTTTTCCAAGGTTTAGATTTCAGAGAGCATGAAGAGTCTAAATGGCACTTTATATTTATGTCAAAGTTTTAATTTCATGGATCCTGTTGCACATGTAAGTGAATAATATACATGCTCTTTTCATTTGCTGATTGCTGTCGACAAAGCAGTGAAAAGATTTATGAAGCAGAAGCTTTTTTTTTTTTTTACCAAGAGGTTTCATTAAACAGGTTTTCTAAATTCTAAAAATTTTTCTTGATGGTTAGTTTTGAGACTTTTTTTATTCATTTATTTTTTATTTCCTATCTCTGCCTAGTTTAAAGTGTTCTAAGTTATGTACTTTTGTTAACTAGTTTTCAAAAATGTTTAGTCTAAATATCACATAAAAACCAAATATATTTTTTCTCTCAGCTCCTAAAAGCTTTATTTGGCACAAACCTGGCAAGCCAGTGGGATCCCAACAGTCAGTCTACAGCTTCTTTAGTGGGTGATCTAAACTCTCGTTCTACTGTAGGGGCTACACCTGGCATCTATTACCACTGCCTAAACAAACCCTACTCACAATTGGCACACTGTCTTGTTGGAGCTGCCTGTAGAGCTACACTGCCAGCTGATGAGGCACACAGGTAAGACTTTACTATAGCAGATACATCAAATATGATAGGTACTCAGACATGATTGCAAACCAATGCAAAAATACTGATATATCTTTAATAAACGCACCTCATCTAAAGTCTTATCATTTTCATCAAATGGTTGCAAATTCTGCATTGAAAAATTATAGATCAACATGTAATGTCTCTGCAGTAAATACCAGGGTTTATTTTTCTTTCAGTATTCATATGCACCAAAATAACAAGAACAAAAGGAAAAAACCCCAACAGATTCCTTGACTGATCTTGAAAAAATTACACGTTTCCAGGCACCAGTGTTTATGGGAAATTGAGTGATGTATGCTTTTACAAAAGAAAATAATTAAAAATTGAGATTTAATGTTTCAATAAAGCAATTAACAAGAAACAATAAAAAAAATCATCGATTGGTGACTCTGACAACAAAGCTTGATGGCAATGGAAAAAAAAAGACTGTGCAATAATATTACGTGGTTGTGAATGTCTTTATGTTTATAAAATTGAGAGTGATAGAGCAACACAGGCACAATGATCAAAATTATATATATAACCTTTTGGTGTGTTTTTGTGTTTGTTTATTTATTTCAGTTCTTTGCTATGGCTAAAGCAAAGAGTGGACAAGAAATTACCAGCTATCTTGAAGCCCACAAGCCAAGTTGACAAAGTAAAAGAACAAAAATAGCTTTTCTTTTTTTTTTTTTTTTTCTCTCTTTATATTACTGCTTCGTTAATATTGGAAATAGTACTCTAAAATTTACTTTTTATACCTGAACAAACGCTTTGAAAACTGAACATTTAAACATGGTTTTCTTTGATTGTATATTGAGCGACAAAGGTTGAAAACCTTTTTGATAGTTCTTTTAGCGCTCAATTTAACAAAATTGTAATGAAAACTTTCATTAAAGCCTATAGAAGTAACAAAATCATTGTGTTTGAATCAAGAAAGATACTGTTTCAAATCAAGGTTTTTGAGAATACATTTCTACATTAATCACACATAAGATTTCATTTTGAGAATTACCCATTCAAAATAAGCAATGGAAAGTTTTAATGAATTAAGTTTTGTTTTTTTACTCTCAGTCTGTCATTGGATCATACATACGTCTTTTTGAGCCACTTGTGATCAAAGCTTTAAAACAATACACAGTGACTTCTAGCCTAGAGCTTCAGGTAGGTTTAATGATCAACTTTTCCTAACCTTTTTATCTTTATTCTAAGTTTGAAATTTTCAAATTTTATAATCAGCATGATGTAGACTTATCTTTTATCTAAAATACACAATTACTGCTGTTCTAAACATCAAGCTGAGATAAATCTATAGCCAGTAAATGCAATATCAAATACAAATTTTCTGTGTTTTTTCATTTACTTGATAATGATTATAAAACATTTAAGTGTTACAAATTTATTGTAATTTCTTTGAGATTTTTTTTTTTTTTTTTTGCTTATTCAGAAAACAGACCCATTAATTTTTAAGTAAAACAATACATGTAGGAGCAAAGTCTCATTTCGCCGATTTCATACACTATATTTTAATATTGCCTTAAATATTAACAAAATATTTTCAGTGTCAAGTTTTGGCTCTGCTTGCTCAGCTAATTCAGCTGCGAGTGAACTATTGCTTGTTGGACTCAGACCAGATCTTCATTGGCTTTATTATCAAGCAGTTTGAATTTATTGAGGAGGGTCAGATACGGTTCGTAGGTTGCCACCTTGTCAACATTAATTGTGTAAATAAACCCATAATTTGACTATTGCCATTGCCCTTGTCATTGCCCTTTTTTCCCTTAAATTTTGATAGTCCCTTTTCTGTAAAATTTAAAATTGTCTGTATAACAATGCTCGTGAGATTTAAAGTGTCTTTTCTTTCTTTTTTCATTTTTTTTTTATTTTTGAAAAATTCGAAAGCTGAAAATGAATTTCCTCTAGCACTCAAAGTTTATAAATTAATAAAGACAAATAGTTTGATACACACACACACACATATATATATATATATATATATATATATATATATATATATATATATATATATATATATATATATATAGGGCCTATATATATATAAGTTAGTGGCTGATTTTCTTGTGTTTAATTGGAACATTGCGTTTTTTTCCTATTCTGCAAAAAGTCATATATGAACATATTATATTATTATATATGAGATATATATATATATATATATCATATATTATAACATAACATGTATATATATT
Source organism: Plakobranchus ocellatus (assembly GCA_019648995.1). NCBI lineage: Eukaryota > Metazoa > Mollusca > Gastropoda > Plakobranchidae > Plakobranchus > Plakobranchus ocellatus. Next base: position 3,307,706 of record BLXT01007308.1, on the reverse strand, counting down.
TTTTCACTACATGTTCAGGACATCAGAACAGTTATTTTGTGGAGACATTAATCAGGTCAAATATTGATTTTTTCAGGAATTCTGAGATGTTGGTACCATATATATTCCAGTTCCTAGTGATGCTTTCTTATGAGAAGTTCCACAGTAAGTCTATCATTGACATGCCTCGCATCATTCATCGCTGCGATGGCATCATGGCCAGTGGTCTGCAGCCTACTACTCATGGTGAGACTTAGCCCTGTCATATCACTCTGTATTTTATTTGGTTGCTGTGTAGCTTGCATTTTATACTTTTCGAATTAGTATTTGTGTGAGTTTGTTTTAAATTTTAAGTAAAAATTGGAACCAAATAATTACATACTCTGCTGCAAAATTATTGACGGATTCAGGATTTTATTTGTCATTATGGAGAAGATGCTTAAAAGTCTGAGGAAAAGTGTTAAAGATGATTGAACTGGCTCAACAATAGGCTCTTTACAGTACAAATCTAACAGTCACTTGGGATAACCTGTTACTGAGGCTTTTTTTGTTTTCTTTTTGAAAAATAAATATCTTAGCAATATTTTTTTTTATTCTGAACAGCAATACCTGCACTGAAGCCTGTGGTGTATGATCTATTTCTTTTGCGTGGGACAGTCAAGTCTGAAGTGGGCAAGGATCTTGAGACTCAAAGGGAGGTTGTTGTATCCATGCTACTACGATTGGTCCAATATTATCAGGTAAAGCCCTTTCTTGAAACTTTAGGAATGCGTTTGGTGAAATTTTGAGGTGACACAACTTGATGATGATATCTGTTATAACAGTGATATTGTAACTTTCATTTTTTTAAAAATTTCTATAAGTAATTTATCGTTTTGACAGTAGACATCATCCTTAAGTTTTTTTTACTCAGCTGTGTCAACATTATTGCATGCTGATAAGGAAGTAAAAATTTTACATCGTAGGCCTTAAGACAGTATGTTTAAACGGAAGTTGAGAATTTGTTAAAATGTATTCCATCCCAAAAAAATTCCTTCAAAGATAAACTCTGCAGTATATAGGTATCCTTTAGTGCCCTGCATATCATGTCAAGCCATGTGATGGGTCCTTGAGAAAGAAACCTCATTGCTAGGTTATTGAGCTGGAACTGAAACATAGATTTGCAGTTTCTGGTTATGTGTTTAACCCTTTGTAGCCTAGGTTGTGATTAAATATACAACTACAAATTAAATGTCCCTATGGATGTTTAAAACTTTAAACTATAATTTTATTTATTTTTTTTTTTGAAAGTGGAAGAAGTGATGAATCAAAGATGTTTCCTCAAATGGTGTTAAGTGAAAAAGCCTGAAGCAAGTGTACATGGACACAAAATATGGTCTTTTTTTTTGCAGGCTCTAGATATGTTTGTGTTAGTGCTCCAACAGTGTCATCGTGAAAGTGAAGAGCGCTGGAAGAGGTTGTCTCGGCAGGTGATGGATGTTGTTCTGCCAGCCATGGCCAAGCAGCAGGTAAGATATCACCAATCTCTTGTAACATACATTCATGCATTAAGTGAATCAAGAAGCTAAGTAACACTTGATTTTCAAGCTTAACCTAAATTCACCTTAACTTTTGGGGAGGGGGGGGTCTTCTTGGTAATAAGGCACTTAAAAAAAAAAAAAATCTCCGAGTTCAAAATGATTTAATATCCATAGATTTTATCAATCAAGCACATTAGTAATATGGAATGATTTATTCATCTTGTCAGGTAAATTTGGACAACCAAGAAGGACTCGATACTCTTCATCGGTTGTTTGAGTCTGTGTCCCCAAGTGTCTTCAGACCTGTGGACTTTCTCTTGAAAGCATTGCTGGCTCCACCCCATAACGTGGTTGGTAGAAGTTTTGGACAAAAATTGTCCTAAAAGTTTTAATTTAAATTTTTTATGTGTGTATACATATGAACAATAAAATTTTATGGTTAAGACACATTTTTAACATTATCCTGAAGAAGATTGTGATTGTATCCTTAATTTATTTCAAGACTCATTTCAACCAATATTTTGAATACTTTCCTCAACTCTTTGGTAAGTGACAACACCTGATCATGACAGGACTTTCTTTTATGCGTTTTTCCACAACAGAATGATGTAGTCTGCCTGCAGAAGTGGATGTGCCTGGTTCTCACCATAATCAGGGTGCTTATCTCACAGTCTAAAGAAGAGGTGATACTTGCTCGTCTTTCAGAGTTGCAGGTAAGCATGTCACTAAAAGTCTGATATTCTATTATGTATAGTTTTGTGTCCATGTTTTTCTAAGCACAATGAAATTGCATCACATCATTTGATCCGACAGCCTAAACCAGTGCTGAAGGTGCTTCGGATCAAATGTTATGAGAGAACATATATATTTTTTTTTAAAGATCACTTATGGTCAAACGGCAATAGCCCTGGTATAATGATGATTAATGATGGTAAGAGGTATAATAATATCAGATGAGAATCACTTATGTTGGCTAAAATGCGCAGCTTCAGTGAGTTAAAAGAGAACGCAATTGCTCTGATCATTCCCCAAAAAAAACCTTTTATTTGTGTATGTTATTTCTCTGTAAGTTCTAAAGTTTCTATTTGTCTTATTAGTAATGACCTAAAGAAAAATATTAATCTGTTTGTTTGCTTGTTATTTTTTTGTCATTTTTTTCATATGATAAAAATATGACCGTGTGTGTAAATGTGGTAAAATCTAGCCGTTGTTTAATGATTTTACTCTATTTTATGATGTTTACAGCTTCACGTTGGCTTGATACGAGGCTCCAGCCAGGGAGAGCAAGGAACTGCCAACTCTGTGTTGGAATTGCTCAGGAACCTGGCACCAGAAGAAACTCTGGCTTGGTAAGATTTTATCAGCGTCACTCATCTTTTGAAAACCATATGAAAACAATTAAGAATCTTTGCAGGCATTGATAAAGCTAGTATGTCTCAAAATATATAGTATGTTTAAGGAGAACAGGACCTGAAATTTTGTGAAAAAATATTGTAGTTGGTATCTTTAAAAAAGTGGCTTGCAAATTTTTTATCTTATTTTACGTGAGTGTGATTGAATTGATTACATTAAGCATCCTCTCTTTTATTTAAAAATTTCTTCTATGATCTCCTTAAAAATTTTGGTCTTTCAAGTAATATCCTTGATCCGATTTACAAAATTTATTGGGACTGAAACAACAAATTGGCTGAAAGACAATTTTACTTTAGGGAAATTTCCCATCTCTCTATTGCAGGTTCTTGTTGCAAGTTATTGGCAAGTGTTCTGAAATGCTAGATGCTGAAACTGCTCAGCTCTCACCTGGAAACCTGGGTGGCTTAGACAGGGAGTGCAAATACAGGTTTCTCCTTCAACAAACGCTTCACCTTTTACTTTACATCACACACATGTTCCAGTCAGGTAGATACTTTAAGAAAATAAATAATAGTTTCATTGCCTGTGGATATTTTATTTGAAGTGAGCAGATCGCTAAAATGGGAATTTTGGTATGCAGAATAAATTTATGTAAAAGTGATTTGTGACTCTTTGTGGGGAGATCATTTTGAATTTGTTGTTTATTTGATATAGAAAATCTGAGATTTGAATCTAAACCAGATCCACCGTGGTGTTCTCTGAATTGTTTATCAATTTCCTTTTATTTACCCATAGTTGCTTTATTGATTTGACATTGAATGATCACTGTATTTTGAATAATAGAAGTGAAAAAAGTTTTCAGAAAAACAAACTTTTGGATAAAACTGTTGTACATGTATGTCAATGAAAAAATTGGAGCCTCTTCTAAATTAGCCTTTTTATTCTTTCAAATACAACTTTTTTACTCATATAGAATACAAAGTTCTCTTTTTTAATATACATGACCAATAAATGTCTTATTGGAAAAGGTTTTGCGCCATTCTCTTACTAAATATGTACCCCCTTAATGACTTTTGATTTTTCCCTTTCATTTTTATCTTTAAAATTTATGCCAACATAGGTCTGTTCCGCCGTTTGGCCACAGCAGCAATGCGGTTGTTACAGCTAGAGTCCCCAGCCTGCATGTATAGTGTGGGTGAGATCAACAGCCATATGGTTGGTGTGAGCAGTGTGTGTCCAAGTCTCACTCTGCACTGGTGCAATGTTCTCATCCTACTCAACTTTGATGATCGTAGTCTCTGGACCAGCCTGGTGGAACGACAACCAACGTACTTAAAGATTGGAACTAGGTGTCAACATTTTAATATTTATAGAAACATTTGGCTTAGTTATCTCAGATTCCCATGTGACATTAAACTCAAACCTTTCTGTGGTCTGTTTCATTACTTTTATATTCATATGAGCTTTCTGGCTTATTTTTCAAGTTACCAGTATATTTTAATACTTGTTATGGATCACAGCAACAACTCGGAGATGGCATATTTGTGAATATGAAAATTTGGTTTATCCGAAAAGTTTTTGTTTTTCTAAAAACTTTTGCACTTAAAAATTTTTTTTGTTTTCTTCATTATCAGCATGAATGTGGTTTTATGCTACAAAGTACTTAGCAGCATTATGCTTTCTTTTTGTTTTATTAAAAGTCAAAGAGTAACCTAAAACACTCATGTTTATGTGTTTGTTTGCAGAGGCATTTACATTCCAAATTCTGAAGATGGAGAATCAGGTAGTCAGCAACAGAGGCTGTCTCAAAGTTGTAATCTGGAAATTCTCCGTCGTGGTGGGCTCATTCTTTTCTGTGATTATGTGGTATGGAAAGCGTGTCTAAATTTGGAACATGATGTTTAAAAATAATTTTATTATAGAATCTCCTTATTAAATTTCTTGCAGACAGTATCATTAATGTTTTAAGTACTTTGTTAGTGTGAAAAAGTTTAAAAAACATGACTTGTGACACGCATACATATTAAATGAATGAAAAACACTGCCAGTTGCACTGCATCTTAATGAAAGCATTTTTAAATTGTGGCTTTGAAAAATATTGCAACTCTACCAAAGTTTGTTTGTATGAAATATTCCATTCTCCATATTTTTAAACATTTTTATCTAATCAGAGAATCATGTTACAGTGATATTGTCTCTTAATATTTTTATAATAGATCTAATTTACAATTTTGGATTTCACATCAAACCGTTGACAAAAAGTAATCCATTATTTTTTAATATTTCTTTTCCAGTGTGAAAATTTAAGTGATGCAGAACATATGACATGGTTAATCATCAATCATGTATGTGATCTGATTTTGTTGTCTCAAGAATCACCAGTGCAAGATTTTATAGGGTTAGTTATATTCTTCATATTTTTCAGTTCCTTTAGTTGTTTTACGGCTTTATATGATTATTTAAAATAACATAAAAGTACTGACAGAAATATGCCAGATGCAATAACAAATATTACAAATAATTTTGTCCTGTTTTGAGTCTTTCTATCATTTGTTGACTTCATGGCTAATTGCAGATGTTAAGTGTATGTTTTTTTTTCTTGATGGTTGTGGTCTTTACAAAACTGTAACTTTTAAATAATGTTTCCCTTTAAAAACTGCTTTGAATTTGAAGGAATTTTGTTTCAAAATTGCTTTTTCTTGAAGTGTTTGATTTGAGGCTGCTAATAATCACACCCATGATAATTCTTATGTTTGGGTGAAATAAGTTATATTTAGAATCTTACTACCTTTTTATTTTTGAGGGATATTGTTACAAAAAAAAAATAATCATCAAGGAGTTACAGTGCTATACAATCATGAAAATGGAAGGGAATCTCCAAATCTCTAAAAAAAAAAAGAAAAGCTTACAAAGCTTGTAAAGGAAAAATGAAAAGTATTATGTTATCAGGTCTCATAATAAACTTTCTTCATCATTTCAGTGCAATACATAGAAACCCTGCTGCCAGCAGTCTTTTCATTCAAGCCATCCATGCAAGAGGCGACAGAATAACAAAGGTATTACTATTTTATTAAAATACTAAGCTTAAAATTTTTTTTTGTTGCGACTTTGATTATGGGTAATGCTTAATCTTTGAAATCAGGTAGGACTGTCTCTTCTAGTGTTAAATTCAAGTGAGATAACAATTGTCATGTTTTGCAACTCATTTGTCTGCTTAGATGCTCTTGAGAAGCTCTTCTTATTCTGGTCTTTTCTCATTCAGATTATCTGCTTTGTATTTCTTTTCTTCCATCAAATTTTCTGAATGCCAGCAAAAGCCTTTTTTTTTGTTTGTTTTGATGATCTCTAACATTTTCCACTACACAAATATGACCGTACATTTCTTTATTAAATTTTTAATATTTTTGTCATAAAAAAGTTTCAACAAAAAAATTTTTTTTTTCAGTTAGAAGATAGTGTACATTAATGTATAATTTTTGCTTATTTTTGTTTTTTTAATCAAAATTTTTTACTTTAAATTTGGGAAAGGTTTGTGATGGTAAGTTTATAAGATTTGACATTTTCATTTTAAACACTCTGAGGAGCCAAACCGTCATATTTCTTTTTCAGCCATCCATGGTGAAGAGAACACTGAAATGTTTGGATGCAATTCACACAAGTCAAAGTGGTTCTCTGATCGCGCTGTTGATTGACAAGTTTTTGAATAGCCACCAACTGGCTGTCACTCGCATGACTGACACTATTGTGTGCCAACGCCTAGAGGCTTTACTGGGGGAGTCAGTGGAGGTACTTTCTTCTCTCTCTCTTTCTCTTCTCCCGCTATCTCTCTCCCTGCATCTCTCTTTCTTTCACTCGCTTTCTCTCTTTTTTACTTCATTAGTATATTTTGCATCAATTTTTTTTCCATTTTTTCTTTTCCCTTTCTGTCTGCCAGTCTTCTTTCTGTTTTGTTTGAATGAATATTTCTAATTTTTTTTTTTTTAAATATATTTGTAGTAAACTGTAGTTAAAGACATACAGTCAATTGCCAGAAATACCTTTTGTTTTCCCAGCCCAGTAAATTTAGTAATAAAAAAATTTGCCACATTATACAAAAGCGTAACTACATGGCAACTCTTTGCATAGTCCAAAGTGTATCAATTTGTTTTATGAAATGCATTCTTGTTTTGATAACAAATAATAATTATTTGTGTCCAAGCCAAAAACTAAGCAATGTTATGGGTATAATCAAAGAAGATGTATGTTATCAACACAGCTAAATAGTTAATGAAACACCTAAAATTTAAAGTCAATTATCTCAGTGCATATTGAGACGTCCAACTTATTATTTAATTTCGTACTTAATCCTTTTATGAAAGCTCAGACATTCATCAATCTTGTATTTTTCTCTCTGCCTTTTTTGCTTTTTTTTTATAGGTTGAGAATAAAAGACTAAGGAAACTAAGAAATTGCTTTTGCTTGGAAAAGATTTCTGTTATCCTCATTTAGAAAATCCAATATAAATTTGAACATTGCCATGCATCATGTTTGTGATAAACACTGTATTTTTAAAAATCATTTCACCTGATTAACTAGATTCAAGTTAAAAAATTAATTTTCATCTTTTTGTGAACTGTGTAAAGATGAAAAGTGAATAAGGTTATTATGATCTGAAACACGCACATATAAAACTTTGCCAAAGCCTCTATAAATATAAAGTTTATATTTAATGTCATTTCCTAAAAAAATTATGAAGACTGTATTGAATATGCATTTACTCTCCTTTCTATCACTACAGGAAATCAGCAAGCAACTTCCAAAAGAAGATATAGAAAAACTTTTACAATTCCTAAAATCAAATGGATTGATACAAAGGTAACTGAGAAAAAAAAAAAAAGAGAGTGGCCTTAGATAGAATTTCTCAGCAACCAGTACTCAGTGTGACACCAAATATACATTTTACTGAAAGGTGTATTTTTCCCTTGAAATACAAAGAAGAGTATGTGTAATTTTTTTCTCTTTTTACAGAGACAGCTTTGCAAGAATATGTGAATGAAAATTGTTTTACATTTAAAAGCAGTTGCAACCCCAAACAACTAAAGTAAAAGTTAAAAATGATGACAGTACACTGTTATTCCAATTTGTTAACTGTTAAGTTCTCTTAGAGCTTTTATAACTTCAATTTTCAAATTGCATTGGCATAAACAGCTATACACAGTTACATGTTTGTATAAGAGAGACTAATCTTTGAACTTCAATTCATATTTCTTGATAAGAATAATTTCATTAAGATATTTTGAATGGGGATTTATTTCTCTTGTGTTTTGTTAATACATGCTGTTTTTAATATCTGTACCAGTGGATAGGTATTTCATTCTTCCTTTTTTTGTGAACCTACTTTAGGCACCAGCATCTTGCATCATTGCTCAGCAAACTTGGTTTGGCTGCTGGCTCCACAGCTGTTGCAAAAGTGTCCCCTGAGAAATCCCATCCTCTGTCTTTATCCCCTGTGGATGTTGCCAGCATCACTATTGATAAGGTAAATATGTTCAGGTTTTATTGTAAATCTTGGTTTGCATAGTTGTGTCAGGGTGTCCAGGGAAGTCGGA